>JASVER010000033.1:5959183-6061192 GCA_030449065.1 Oceanodroma leucorhoa | reverse complement strand
GGGAGGGGAGGAGAGGAGAGGGGGTGGCACAAACCAGACAAATTAACATAAAAAGTAGAAAAATTTTCAGTTCATACCACTTGTTGTTATTCTGCTAAAGCTGGAATGTGCCACCATTTTTGGGTAGCATGAGTGGTACTACTAGTAGTCACCTAACATAGAATGAAATTACAGATGTCATTTTCAGTAAAAGGTCAGCATTTATTTCAAAAAGTTATAGAAACTTTTTTTTTCTTCCAAGCTAGCTACACAGATTTCTTCTTTTCTCTGCCTTGAACTTTTGGCCTTACCCTCAAGAATATGGGTGGTATATGTTTTAAAATTGATATATTAATGTTGAATTTTTATTGTCACCGTTTCTGTTCGTGCACCTTTCAGATCCTTCATTTGTTTGTTTCTGAACTTTGGACATATCGTAAAAATGTCACCATTGTGGCTGAACATTAAGCACCTTCCCATTTTGCTCTGGGCCGTTGAAATAAATTTGGACCAGGTGCTCCTCTCATAACAGAAGTCCTTGATGTGCCCTGATAGCGAGCGGGAGAGCGGAAGCTGTCAGCCTTCAGCTGGCTTGAAGAATGCAATTAGAGCAGTTTTAATACTGTTGAGGGACCCCATCCAATCAAAGCTGTTTGAGTTAAGCCAAGTCTAGGATCCTAAACATGTACTTTAAGCACGTTAACTTTGTCTTTTTAGTCGGAGCGGATCTGTCATTCCCACACATTATGTGAGGGTGGTTTTTTGTTGTGTGTTTTTTTTTGTTTCTTTGGTTTTTTTTTTTAATACTGGGAGAGATACTCCCATTCCTTACCAACTCACTGTTATTTTATCTGTTAGCTTTGTCTTTATGGCATTGTTAATACTCATGGTTCAAAGCATTTATTGTCAAATTAAGGCTTAAAATGCATTTTTAAATGTCAAAAGTGCCTATGCCTTTACATAAACCTTAGATTAGCTAAATTCATAAGCAGTTCATCACTAGGTTTCCCAGATTTGGCTGGTGAAAGAAAAGGGAAAATCAGTACAGATCAGAACACATGAAGAATGTAGAAAAAACCCTAGAAAGAAGGCAGTACTACAATAAGGTACTATTTTTGCTGAAGACTTAGTTTGAGTTAATTTCAAAAGTGGGTGTGATTTATTGATACCAAGAGCAAAGAGTTGGAAAACTTGCAGGCTCATCCTTTTTTTCTTTCTTTGTTTAATTAGGATTTTGAAGTTTGCTTGTTGCTTCCTCCATTGCTCAGTGTAAGGGTTGACTTCACTGGAATTAATGCTTCCCTGAGGGATACTCCTCAGCTGGATGTTTCATTTGTTTCCCTGCTTTTCCTTTGTTGGTAAAGTTGTGGCTCAGTTACCTGTTTTGAGCCTCATGAGGACGCAAAGTGGATAACAAAAGTAGATAATGAAGAGGTTTTTTTGTAAACTCTGTATATTAGGGATATTTTTTTTTCATTGGTTGGGTTTTGGGGCAGACGGGATGGTCTTTTGCATAGTCTGACTTTTAAGATCTACCTAAAAGAACAAAAAAGTAACAACTATCTGCTCTGATGCCTCCCCAGGTAAATTGTAGTTTTTCAGATGAAGATGGCAAGGGAGTAGCAAGTGAACTTAGTGTGTGTGTGATTTAAAAGACCAAACTGTGTTTTGCTATATCTTTGGTTAAATCAATGGCATTAGTGGCTTAAAAATGTATGATTGTCTTATTATGAATTATGATTGCTTAGTATGAAAACTCTAATTGTGTTCATAACTTACTGCATAAAGACATTTCCAAGGCTAGGTTCTTTATGTCGTGAGTTGGAAAGGGAAGTACTTTGTGCTTTCTAAGTAACTGTCACCCATTTCAGGAATTTTTATATATGTATATGGAAACTAGAAAAAAGCCCAATTTACAGCCTACCTTTTAAAAGCCTGAAAGGAGGAATTACAGACTGGTTATCTTAATTTTGGTTCCTCAGAAGATACTGGGACAAATCATTGAATAACAGAGAGAGTAACAATGAACTGTGGTGTTTGTTCTTAGTTAATGTCTGCTTCTTCTCCACAGGGAGCATCTCTTCCTTCTCCTTTGTCTTGTCTGTGTTAAGCCTTTTCACATAGCTGCTTATGAGAGCGGCATGGTGTAGACAGAAGTACTGTAAGATGAATGCCAAACAAGGGAATTTGCTCCAATCAGACAGTGATGGGCAGACTAGGTTCTGGAGAACTTGGTTCTGGACCGAACGCTCGTTCTGTGCTTTCATTTGCAATGCTGCAGGCGGTGTGAGTTAGTACAGGGAGCAAATCAATAAACTCTTCCCTGCCATTAGTTCTTACTGCCGCCTTTCCTACTGCCGATGACTAATTCTTGACGCTTTCCAGTGGTCTCTGACCTTTTCCCCCTCAGTCTGAAATACAGAGCAGAGTCAGTGTTTCACTGCTGTTTAGTGGTGCTGGGAAGGCCAGAGCTGAAATGGTTAAGTCCAGTTTTGAGTCAACAAAAGAAGTAGGCCAGCCGAGCTTAGTCCCAACTCCCAGAAGAGCCCTCAGTGGGTCAGACCTGATGCTTTGTAAGAATTGGGGAGAAATTTGTGTCCTTTTGACACAATTCCTTTTGACCCCCCTTCCCCCCCCAAATGCATATTTGGACAAAAAGTGACCACCTGAATTTGCAGTAAGAAAGATTTGGGTGTGATGGAAATAGTTTGAGACTGGTATCTCCATTTCTGGAGGTTATTCAAGCAAATGCTAGCCTTTTGGCAGATGAGTGGACTAGTTAACCAYCTGAGGTCCCCTCTCATCTTTCTTGGTCTCATCTTTTGGCCAGTTGTAACCAAGTTTGCCATTGGGATGGAGATGCCAGAGAGGTGGTGAACCTAGTACATTTTCTGGAGAGAGACTCCTTTTATGCCCTCAGGTGATGGAAACGCTATGTGGTGATCTGGCAACTTATTTTGTCATCCAGTGTGATGGAGAGGTGATGAGGCTGTAAGCACAGGGAAGTATTCAGGAGGAATTAGTGCTGTGTTAAATATCAAAGAATGGACTTCCAAAGCAATATTCCTCTCCATACTGATCCTCTGGTGTTCATTCATGTTTTCATCTCAGTCAGAATTTCTTCTGCCCCAGGAGATGAGTTTGTGGGAAGTTTTTGAGCCTCACTGGAGCTCATGAAGCGTGGCTTGTTTGCTTTTGATCGCAGAGAGCCTGTCCGTTGCAAGGGCTGTGTGTCAGGCTGTACCACAGGATCGTCCTGAAACCAGTACTGTGAGCCTAGCTTGGGCAAGACTACAAGTGAAGTCAGTAGCCCATTTTTAGTTCTTCTGGATAAGGCGTTGTCTGGCACAGTGCCTAACAGGGGCTGTAGGGCTGTAGTAGCTGGAGAATTGTTGAAGCCAGCACATTGCCCACAGGCACAGTGCCTAGATCAAAAAAGTACTATCCATCTCCCATTAAAAAAAAAAAAAAAAAAAAAGTATGTATTAAAAGTTCGTTACATCTCCCTAAAGCAATTCTTTTTTTAAAGTGCAGGAGTCAGGTTTTTATTATTTTTTTAAGGCTAATATAATTTGAACAAATATTAAATTAAAGAATTGGATTAATTTTAGACAAGAGTAATATTAAATCTGTTTCATTTCTATGGAAGAAAAAAATTACTAGCTGCATTTGACTTGACTTCCTTCACTCCAGGAATTACTGAGTATTTTAAATATGCAAGAAATATATCCCATCTGTGACTACAATTATTTGCTTTCCTGATGCATTGAGGATGGTGAACATAATGATTCTACTGCAAACTTAAAGCAGGTTCTGCACATAAATTATTTTCCTTCTCTGTTGCAGATCTGTCCTTGCAAGCTGTCTGCTGTTTGAGCATATTTTTGTTACGCTTGCAAACACTTTAATCAGCCCTAAGTGCTGTCACTGTGGATTAGAATATTTGCGGTGCAGGAGGGCACAAAAGGAGGAAAGGAATTGCGGGAAAAATATTTGGAAGCAGCGGAGAAGTAGAAGTAGCTTTGACATGTCAAGTTATCAGTTCTTCCACACTCCAAAGCGATTAAAGGGCTGGAGCTCTGCAGAGAAATATTCTCAGATTCTGCTGTCATAACTCTCAGCAGAAACTATAGCAGAGGGGTGGTTGCCAAACTGATGCTTGTCTGATGTAGAGATGGAATGTTTTCCTGAGTGGCAGAAAGGAGGAGGGTGCCAGAGGAGGCAGCCCTCTGTGCCTTTTAGCAAGATAGGAAAGCAGAAAGTCTCTTTCTTGCTGAATATGATATATATCTTTGGGCAGTTGTTTGCCTAGTATCAGTCAGGAGGTGATGAATGCTGGTACAGGGTTTTGCTCTCATAGTAGGGATGGTTCCTGTCCGACACATGCCCGCACGTGAAATGGTTGACTGTCCTCTCTTTAATCTCTTTGCTGAATTTGACAGCAGTTAATACAGTCTAAGCAGTAGCTATATTTTATGGAGGATATATAGGGAGTAGCTTTATGTAACATTTAACGTTGCATTTTCTGCAGTAGCAGAAAATCTGAGTGTGCCTTATGCTTTGTGGACAACAGTGCTAGGTAATTCTGTGCTCCTGCTGTTGTATAGCTTGACTTAACCATCTGCAGAAGTACAAGCACTAGTGATTTAGCATTTGCAGGGCAGCCACACCTTGATGAAATGCGCAAGCCCTTCACCTTAATACTACTGTGAGCTATATCTCTGAAGCTGTAATATCTAATATATTGACCTTCCTCCACACGCATACCTACACAATGTTTGAACTGTAAGTTCAGTTTTATGATACCTCTACAAATGCTGGAAGTTATTGAAATATTAAAGATAGAAATCCTCAATCTGTATTTTCTAAGGTTCTACATTTACATTATGCCCTTTGTTCAGCTCCCCATACCACGGGAATGCTATGTCCTCACGCCTAAAATGCCATCTGAGTTCCTGTAATTCTCTTAATGGTGTCCTGAAAACATGAGGCTTATGAAGTGGTCATTTACCTATGAATGAATGTGTGCATGCGTGTGTAGATGTGTGTAAATATTTCTATATATCTTGTCTGTACATGTGTACATATATATACCCAAATGTAGTGTATGAGTGCCTATGTATATATATATCTACACACACAGAATTTGCTACCTAGTCAAGAGATAGTATGATATTCAGTGTTTTATATCTACCTGTATATATGGGGCACTGAGGTAGAGAATACAGCCAGGGTAGGATATAAGAATATGATCATGTGAGATCGCACTAGAAGCCTTTCTGCTTGTTAGCGGGATAAACAAGGAGCTTACTTCATTCATCAGTGCAAGTTAAGTGGAACACAATGCCCACAGGCTTAATTTGGTGTCTCGAAAACTAGAATAACCTCCTTCAGCTATGATATACCATGCACAACAAAAACAAATAAAGTCTGTCACTGCATTCAGCAAGCCTGGGTATAGACTGTGCCATCGCACATTGAAGGCAACTGCTGGTGTGCCTAAGGGTTGAATTTCTATGGGTTTTCCCTCCTCCCCCCACCTCAGATAAATAATAGTTGACAACTTATTAGTCACCTGAACATCGAATCAGTTTTCAGTTCCTGGATTTCTGAAGTAACCTCTTCAGAAACCTCTTTAAATTACATGAATTCAAGACTCGGATAGTTTCGACGTCTTGAAACTCTCTGAGTCTTGAATTCATATCATTTAAACTGTGGAATCACGTCCTCTCCCTGATAACAGTTTAAAATTCTCCTGACTAAGCCGAACAAAGATTTCTGCATAGTGTCTGTCAATGACTGTTCACTCTTAAAATAAGTACACTTTATTTACTGCTCAAAAAAAGCCAAGAATAAAAAAAAAATCACAACCTTCTTATGCAATAGTGGTAAATGGTTGAGATTTTTCTGTAAGAACAGGTAGCGAGGTCTGTAGTTACGTTTGACTTAGCTGTTGCTGTTACTTTGAGACTTGGTTTTACCACAAGAGTAATTTGATCAGCTATCAAAATAAAGTTGTATAAATCAGAAGACCAGGCATGTATTCTTATCAGCAGTAAACCAGTAAGAGAATTAAATTAGGTGAATAATAATAAATAAATAATAAAAATAAGATCAGTACAAGTCTAAGAAACCAAAAACCTAAATCCAGCAGCAATAACTTTTAGCAGACTGCTAAAACATAAAGTTGTGGTTCTTACTGTGTTACTTAGAGTAAATGCAGGAGTCCCATGGGGGAAGTATTGCTGTCAGTGTTACTCTTATGAAAAGAAGATGCATGGCTATTATGCTTTATAATCTACAGGTTGAGGGTTTGGTTTTTTTACAGGGCCTCCTCTACAGAGAGTATCTTTAGTTGTAACTTTAGGAAAGATATCAAAGAAGTCTTTCAAATTCTGGATTGTTGGTACGTTCTTGCATGCAACCTTTACATGCTCGCCAGCCTCAGGGAGAGTGTATGCACATGTATTTATGAAGAGACGGTCCACGAGTCATATTGACCCTTTAAGACCAATGTGGACTTCAAACCATAGGGAAGTGGCTATGTTTTTGTGCATGTAGCTGAGTGCAAATACGAATCTTTATGGTAGGAAAAGTTCCTACTGGAGCATGTATAGATGGCTTCAGTGTGGCTTATTAAGGTCCCTCAAGCATTTCCATTTAGAGAGTTTCAATATTTATCTTCTTTTCTCTCTGAACAGAACAAGAGAAGGCTTGTATTGTGTACCTTTGCCATGTATCTCACATGAGCATGTGGAACTCTGCTCCAGTGGATGAGAGCTGACCTTTTTAGGTGGAATACGCTCCTTTGGATTGAAAGAGAGGCAGCCTGACTATGGGGCAGGCAGAGAAGCTTGTGAGTTAACAGGGGGGAGGAAGCAGGGAAGGTAGTAATAGAGATCTGAATGGGAGAGACATGCTGATATTTGCAAGCAAAGACCCATATTCAAGTCAAAGACATGACCAGCTTCACCATTATTTTATGTGTAAAATGCCAGGGATCAAAAAACAAGGTTTTTGTTTTGAGCAGGATCAGTTAAAAAAGCGATTAAAATAATAAAGCTTAAAGTTGGATAAGCT
Organism: Oceanodroma leucorhoa; assembly: GCA_030449065.1. NCBI lineage: Eukaryota > Metazoa > Chordata > Aves > Procellariiformes > Oceanodroma > Oceanodroma leucorhoa. The sequence continues at coordinate 6,054,133 of JASVER010000033.1, read as the reverse complement.
TAGGTGTATAATGTTTTGCTTTTTAACCAGCATGTCCATTGGTAGGGATGCTGTTAGCAAGAAAATGGCATGATATATTTTTTATTTACTTTCTTGTCATGTTCCATGCTAGAGGAAAATTAACACTACTATCAGTAAACTGGGCAGGATCAAATGGAATTGGAATAAGTGGTAGTTTAGAGGATGCTTCACTGGAAGCAATATTTGATAGCTGAGATGGATCAAAGACTTTCTGGAAAATGTTTGTTTTTCGTGGCAGCTCTTTTTAGCATTTCAAGAGGAAATCAGGTAGTGATATAAAATAATAGCTTTTCTGCAGGAAGGTACTGAAACATTACCAGTCGGTGCCTAGCAGTCTCCTATTTGAAAGACCAGAGAGTTTCAAGGTAAACTTCAGGCTAGAATAAGCAGTGAAAATATTAGAAGAAATATATACAGTAGGGGGGTTCAAAAAAGACATATTGGGATATTGGCAATGTGTTTATGTTAAGGAGATGTGTGGTGTTAATAGATGTCACTCAAAAAGTTTAAGGCATTCATTTTGTGAAAATTGTTGTGAAGCCAATTTGAAAATTAGAGTGCAGGGAAGTACATTATTCATAACAAAGTTTACTCCAGTTACCAAAAGATAGATAGACATTAATTAAAGATATGCTCCTTTGTTAGTTATAAAAATCTCTCAACTTCAGAGTCTTCAAACTCCAAAGTTATTTCAAAATATCAGGAAGTAGCAGGCTAGCCAAGATGTATTAAAGTGATAAAGACACTTGAAAGAAATTCAGAAGGAAAGATAACCTTCAAGGAAATAAAAAGCATGCACATTAGTGTAATTCCAAAAATAGATTATATGGAGATAAATATGTATAAGGTCTTTCACAAACCTGTGTGGACGTGTGCTTTCGTGGGAAAGCATTGGTATGATCTTTAAGTGAATACTCCAAATTGGTGCGAAATACTATTTGCCCTTTGTGAGAACTTTTGGTAAACATACTAGCAGAAAATGAAACAACAAAAGGAAGAGGAAATAAGTAGTCATCTCTTGTGCAGAATTTACTGGTGGCTTTTACTTGGGGAGAAAGTTCTTTGGTGGAAAAGATGTTTTTAAATTGTGAAACCACTAAAAAGACAGATACTTGCTGTCGTAATTTGTCTGTATTGTAACAACATTTATTTACTTATTAATTTGAAAAATACTTCTGGGAGGATAAATAAGGTTTTCTTCTGTTGAGTGCTTATAGCATCCTGAACGTTGCACTTCCCTTCACTAATAAAGCAACCTCCTGTGGAACTGCTTGATTGTTACTTCACTGCATCATGTCTTTTTTAGACAAAAACAAGATGTAATAGCCTTTTTTTGATTTTATATTTAAATAGTAACAATATGTTAATTTAACAATTTAAATAGTAACCAGCTGACTTTGTCTGCTTTGGAATAGCTGGCTTCTTCCTTGGTTTCATCCATCCACCTTCACCTCTTCAGATAGGAAGAAAGATAAAATGGTGGCTATGGACAGGAGGTTTCTGCTTCTTTTAAGAAGGTGTATTTATTGAGGTGAAATTATAAGTTTGCTTAGAATTTTGCATTAAATTGTGTGTGTGGTTAGTTGCTTTTAGTATTTCGCAGCTAGTTAGCACTTAAACATTGCCAACATTGTGCTGCAGTACCTGAATCTATTGTTCTCTCTGGTAGTACTACTGAAAACACTGGTCCTTCTAAAAACTACAGTTTCAAAGCTGTGACATTGCTTTGAAGTCTCCTGTTCATATATTATCACGGGGGAAGCTGCCATGCTGTTTGACAGGGACTGTGGGGTGAAGGACTTGGGGTCGGCGGGCTGCTTTTTCTCTGGACACGGTTTTGCACCTCAAATGAACATTCTTTTCCTGATTACTTTGGGGGCACTTCTTTGAGAGCAATTCATAGTAGGCATAAAATTTCAACACAGGCTATTAAAAATGATGCTCTTATTCTTGCCTGTTAACTCTCACAATTGAAACCCTAAGGAATATTTGACAAGTGCTGGTCACAATTTCGCAGGTAATAGGATCATAAATAAACATCTATATGCAGATAAGGACTTAACAGAAATCCATCCCTTGAAGGAAAGCCTACTCTGCAGCTCTAAATTGCTGGATTTATCTCAATAGCGTGCAAAGTACTACAAAATACATGTGCACAACACCCCCTAAACTATTAGAGTTATCTACCTTGTTGTGATGGGATTTAGGATCGGAAAGCTGAGGTTAGATTGACTAGATATTATGGGGGAGGGGGAATACTGAGAATGTGTTAGGGTGATTTTTTTTTTTTTCCTTGAGGTGATAATGACCTGCAGTTCCCATTGAATTTCCCTGTAAGAATCACTCTAACCAAAATATGACTTGACTTACACACACCCCTCCAAAAAAAAGTTAAAGCTTTGCGTAAATTCTAACTGGTGTAGTTCAATCATATTAACATGTAGATAAGTGTAAACTTTCACGTACACACATGGACAAGTAGATAGCAAAAAATCGTTAACATTTTATTCTAAACTGTATACTGATTACAAAGGAAAAAAAAAAAGCTGAATGAGTGGGCTGTGAGAAACAAGAGACGATAGGGGTTCAGTTGAACCCATTGGAGGAAGATGACTAATGGAAGAAGTAAATGTACAATGCTTCCCCCCCYCCCCCCCCCCCAAGTTTTGCGTAGAGAAAGTGGGTAAATCTTGGCTTGACTCAGCTCTGACAAAATGAGCACCGTGATTATTGATGCCCTATTTAACCAAAATATGGATCCAAAATTAATCTGACAAGCACCAATGTGCCAGTTATTTTGTGCAGAAGAAATTAATTGCTCTTAACCAGACAAAAAATAATTTGATGAAGGAAGAGTAGGTCAAGGAGGCTCTACTTGACAGTCTAGCTTATGCCTAAAGAGAAGGTGCAGGGGGGTTTTATTTGCATAAGAGCCTCAAAAAGATCATAAAAAGCTAAAGAAGGTAGAAGATGAAAGGAGAAGGTCTTGGTTTTTTGCTGTTGTTCCATTTTACTTTAAAATACTGTTAATCTGTATATTGCTTTTTGTCTGCTGAGAAGTGAATCTGTGTTTATGATTTTTTTTTTCCCTGACAAAATCACCATGTTAAAGACTAAATTTTAGTCATTGAGTGCATGAGTTGATAGTGATAGTGGACTCACTTGTGAACTCTCATAGAGACCAGTAATGTTTTCAAAAACATGCAAATGGAATTTCAAGGCCATCCTTCTGTTACAGGTATTTCTTACTTAACGTTTGGTATTTTGTATCTTCAACAATGCTTGGTGGTGTAAATACTGGGGTAATGTAACAGCCATAAAAAAAGAAGGTGCTCGTTTACTGAAAATAAATCAAATGTAGGTTTAACACGTGCCACTGAAAGAAGGTTGTGATCTGAATTTGTAGGAAGCTAAGTTAGGCTGCTGTAAAATCTGTCTTTGGTTGTTCACACAATAGTAATAGCAGAAATTACTGTTGCTCAGATTTTTTGCTAAATATTTAGAAACCGTTTGCATAGCTGAAATTCCAGATCTATTTTCCTTTATTTTTTTTAAACTGTATTTTAGATAGAAATACAGTATAAAATTATATATAAAATGTATATATGGGTTGGTGGGGTTTTTTTCTTTGTTCTCCTGCTAGCTGATGGATGAGCAAAAGGCACCCTTTTTTATATATAGCCAGCCAGCCAGAAATAAATGTACTTTAAGTAGCTAAAACACACACAAATAAGTGTTCAAGTTTTCCTTGGCATTATTTGGTGAAGGTATTTTTGCTATTTTTTTTTTCCTCTCTTTGTATGTGCTTGTTCTGTCTGTTATTTCATACACCACCAAAACTTAATCCTATTACTATTTTAAGTATGAATCTCTTTCCACTTGTACTGTACTTCCTCATGTGTTATCTTGAGGAGTTTTTTCCCTCTTGTTCTGTTCTCCTGAAAGCCAAAAATTTAGCAGCATTTGCATCCCTTTTTGCATGAATGTTTCTGAATTATCCCCCCATGTTTTTTTGATTCCCGTAAGCAGAGGTGAATGAGCAGGAGGTCATATTTGAGGACCTCAGTAATTTCATCACATTATTTTAATATTGTTTACAACTGCAGTGATTATAAAGACCTGTAATTTGTAGGCTGATTTTTCTTTTGCGATTTCAGTAGTTTTTGAAATATTACAGCAACTTCTTGTGTAACATATCTAAAACAATTATCATTTCTGTATACATTAGATACCTAATGTTCAAGCCCGTAATATTTGTTGTAATCTTTAGTACTTCTAATGTTTCTCTGTAACATAAATATTTACTTGAAATATTACCTTTAATTTTAAGTTTAACAATCTAAGTACAAAATGAGTTCTTGCAGGTTTCTTCTTTTACTCTGCAACTTCACCTGAGCTTTGCAAAATACTACTTTTATTCTCTCATTTTGGCTCTCTCTTGAGCAGAGACTGCCAAATAGTTCAAATTCCTCTTCCATTTGACTATGTCTGTATGTGGTGCAACTGCTCCTAGCTTTCTGCACTCTAGTCCTAGAAGGAAATTCCCTCCCTTCCTGCCCTCTCCTGGATACTGTCAGTACATGGATAACTGTAATATTTGAAATACCAAGCAAATCTGTCCCCTGTTACGGGCTGGAGTGATGGGAGCTGTGATGTTCTTTCTGGACAGGATATCCCATGCCCTTTTTTACTAGCTAATCTGTGTTTTAAGAGGTAAAAACAGTGACCCCTTACATGAATCCTGGGAAGATCCACCTTTCAACTACAGTTAATTAACAGCTATTGTAAGTCTGTAGACAGTAATATGAGTGCTAACATCTGCAGTAGGGCAGGGTGTGGAACCCCATATTACAGTAGTACCTCATTAAAAGATTCTTAGGTAGGCTTTGTAGCTTTCTAGTATGCAGCATTAGAGCGGGAAGAAGGGAAACGTTAAACATGCCTACACTTGTGATTTAGGGCGAGTTTTGCCCAAAATAAATAAAGCATGCATGTCTTGGAATAATTCTATTCAGCAGCAGCAGCATATTCCCTCTTGTAGAACACCTCCTTTAGTCATACGATGCTATTTTCAACTGAGCCCTGTGGGATGGCTGGTTGGAATCTCCCTCCTTAATGCTTTGAAGGAAAATTAGACCTGGAACCAGAGAAAATACTCTTTAATACTTCACAATACATGCTTCACTGTGGTGCTTGTAGGTATTTAGCAAACAGAACATAGTTTCTTGCTCTTCATAGTACAACTTACTTCGTAACACTTACTGCTTCTGTTGTATGTTCTAAATTTGGGCAGGGTTTGCAAAATCTAATTATTGCCAGGTTTTTTAATTGCTTCAGTAACCCCATCATGCCTGTTTGCTCAATGTCGGTATTGCTGAGAGTTTCCCAACTAAGAGCTGTTCTTCCAGTCTTTCAAAATGAAGTTTCCACTACTTTGGAAGAGGAAAAAATGGAATTAGGAGTTGAATCAATTAATTTACCTTCAAGTCACAGCATATACTAATAACATACTCTGGACATGCTAAGAGTGATACTCCACGTGTTTAGATTTTATTTTATGTATGGTAGATGACCCAAGGATTTAAGTAGAAGTAGAGTAATGTTCTGATATTTTTCTAATATTATGATTTTTATATATTGAGAAGTAATTTACTTCTTCTCTTCCGCTACAGTTGCTGGGACTATTTTGAGGCGTTGGTACACTGATCAGAGTGAAGAGAAGCAATTTAAAGTCTGAGTTGTCACATCAGGAGAGTGCCCACTAGAATAGACCCTCTGTTTTGACCCAATAGGGTTAACATACAGGGGGTGAATTTCTTCTGCTGCTGAAGTCAGCACGACTTCACTAGGACAATGTTTTCAGATGTATTACCTAAACTAAGATTATTTTTTTTAATTGCTATTTCTGGTATGCTACCAGATTAAATAAGTGTTAATTCTTTCGTTTTTAAGATTTTATCCTTTGTTCTGAAATTATCAACAATATTTCAATGAAGCATTAGCATTTGTTAGATTTTTTTAAGGGTAAGTCTGTTTACATGTACTTTACTCATGCTATATTCTGTATTCAAAGAAAAGTGAATGTCTGTTTCTATATAATATTTTATTCTAAAAAGTATGTTTCTAACTGGTGAAATCTCCCTTCTCCCCATAGGAGCTATAAAACTCCTACACTGTATATAATTGTCCAACACTGAGTAGTCATTGTATGTTTGACATCAACAACTGTTGGCCGTTTTCATATTATTACAGCTGCTCCAACTTCAGATGCTGATTTATTTTTTTTTAATTCACTTTTTAAATAAAATTCATATTGAAATATGTTGGCTTTTGATTTCAAGGAGTGTCCTTATTATGTCCTGGTGAGGGGGGTGTGTGTAGAAACATACGTTTAACTTCTGTTGTATTCTTTATGTCCTCATCTCCTCAGTTTCTTCTTTGTTTGACCCTCTGTATGTTATATAGTAACAAAATTACACAGTTACATTACAAATTGCACTAAATTCTTGTTTGCTTGTGGTTTTTTAGTATATGGGAAGTCAAATTCACAGTAGGAATGCTAAGGTTTTAGAACTGCTACAGTAGAAAAATATCTTTCTGCGATCAATATATTATTTAAGTTGTTAAGACATTTTCATACGGTCTGTATTCTATGAATTTTTTGTAATTTGCTGTCTAACCAAGCTCGTTAAAATACTTGCTAAAAAGCTGTGTTCAAATCTTTAATAGGTGAATCTTTTAGATTTTTTTTTTTAAGTATCTCTAGTACCTTATGATTTGCAGTAACAGTGCTCTCTTATGAAGACTGTGCAAAATATAAAAGTTTCTTTCATCATGGAATGAAAATTTCAATTATGGCCAACAACATTGGTAGCTAAGTAATGCTATATTAAATTGCTGGTAATACTTCAAGTTACTATCTTTCCCAAGTTGACATTGTGATGGATGACTATTTTTGAGATATACATGGTAGCTAAATGTCAATTCCTGTTGATTTTATTGAGTCTTTGGAATTTAATTAGTGTTGTGCCCTTGAAAATGTCCATAATAAACACTTCCATTCTGTACATGCTTTGCAAAGGAATGTATGGTAGCACTTGTATACAGTCTGGTAATCCCATGTATAAGAATGGGGCATGTTTAATACCAATGTAGTGATTTCTGTTTAAATTCAGCAACCTTATTCAGGATCTACATTTTGCCATTGTTGATACTAGAATTGGAATAATTGTCAAATGGTCCATGTTTTTTACAGTACTGAAAGAGGAAAGTCCACTTTATATTAAAATATAATGTTTCTGGAGATAGCAGACAAGTCTTTCTAGGATTACCCGCCAGAGAAAGCTTTTATGACTATTGCAGGGTTGTAATAAATTCAACGTGTCTGTATCTGCATACGTTTTTAAGAAGTTAGGGACTTCTCTGTGGGGGAGATATAACTGTTATGTTTGTTCAGCAGTGACTTGCAGCATTATGTCTAACCAGCAAGATTCTGTATATAACATCTTGGTTCTGTCTTTGGAGTTACTGCTGGGAAAAAATGGTTATTTTTGGTCAGATTGGATTCCCTGCACAGCTACCCATACACCTAACTGAACATGTAAGGCAGGCATCTCTGTGGGAGGGGAGGAAGTGGTGTAAGATACCTAGATGCTATTCACAGCTAATACTGTGTGGTGGCTTGGAAAATCTCAGGACTGTATCTTTCACTTCCACGGGAATGATCACAGATTCTCTTCTTGAATCAATCAAGACCTTAGATTTCCAAACCACTAAGGAAATGCGTTGTTAGTATTCTACCGGCAGAAGCATTCATAGGTCTGTTGTCTAGGGCTTAAGTGATTGTGGGTGCTATTATTAACTTCACAGTTCCTGATTTTTTTTATACCAGAAGAAATAAAGAGCACAGCATTAGGTGAAGTCTAGAGGTTTGATGGAACTAACTTGAATGTGAGTTTGGAATAATTTAGGTTTCCAAGGCTTGTAATATGTGACCATTGTTAATCACGCTAGCAAGCTAGCCATCTTTCAATGTTGACATGATTTACAGTATTGGTATTAAGCTTTGCACTATACCAAAGGTAAAGGTGATTTACCAGCTTCTAGTTAGGATGTTTCTTCTGATTATGCAAGGAATATTTCATATTCTGTGACAGACTAGGGTGAATCATATTTATCATTAGCGAATATTTCTCTCTTAAAATAAAGAGAAGACCAGTAGTACCAGGAAAGAAACGCTGGCAAAACAATCTAAGTGGAAAATGGGATATAAACCAAGATTCAAGGGAAATATTGGTAATTTAGTGATTGATGTAAATCACCATATCCAAATACAGGTTCCTTATCCATAAACTGTATTGGTGCTCTGAACAAGATTAAAGGAGTCTAATAATGAAATTAGCCATTTTGCAAGCTGTTTTTGAATATTAGATTACTCTTCCCTTTCTCTTCACTTCTCCTGAAGGTAAAATTTAAAAAGGCTGAACGTTTTCATTTATGAACAGCTAAATTACCATAGATTACTATTAAGGTTTGATATCAGGCCAAGATTCATTTCTACTTGATGTCTAGTGTTTGAGAACAAGAGATGTCTGATGAGGTACCCACTCTTTCTTGAGTGCCTGCCAAATCTTGTATGTCAGCATTCCCTCTGATCTTTTAATGGGGGTTAAAAGGAGAAAAGCAAGGTTTTTATTGCAAGTGGAAAGTAGTTTGCAATAGAGAGATTTGGTTTTCTTTTAGTTATTGTAATGATGGTAGTGCATCAAATACCATTTTATTTTTATAGGAGCTTTTTTCTCTTTTTTTTTAAACTCTGAAATTCGGTAGAGAATAGGAAGAGGGAAACCTCAGAATTTTTGTTAGATAATGAAATGCTTTAAAAATATTCTTTGAAGCATACAAATGAATGTTGGACTGAGCTTCACAGTTGTTTCGGGATATCATGAAAGGCAACAGTTTGGCACCTTTTTAAAATACCTTTGTTAGCGCTGGGGCTGTGTTGTCTGATATCTGCACCCACGATGGTCACGGGAGCTGTTTGACCCCTTCAGTGGAATGTGCTGGGAAGCAGCCAGTGAACTGCAATGCAAATCTCCAAGGCTTTTTCCTCTGTGCTTTCTGTTATGGCAAAATCCTGGGTAAATTAACAGGGCATAGATGCACTTACTGAAAAATTATGCTTTCTTTTTCTATAGTACTTAATTGAGACTATAATCCCCTCAAGGATTTAGCATCTCTTTTAATCTATTAATACTATTTTCCTTTCTATTACATTCTATTTCTGAATAATATTACTGTTTCATCTGAATTAAATCCTTCAGGTTTGGGTGGTTTTGGTTGGTTTCCCCCCCCTGCCTGGCTATGGGAATTCAGATCTGTCTTCCTTTGTACAATCCTGTCTGTCTTCACTGTCCTTTGTAGCCGCCTCAGCTGCAGCCCCAACAGTGCCACCAGGAAGAAGGGCAGGCTGCCAGCCTGCAGCTCTTCCAGGGGGCTATGGAAATCCATGATCTCTTTCTCTGACCAAGTGACCTGAAATGTGAGAGAACTGAAGCTGCTTCTGCAAGTGTGTTTTTCTGTGGAATGTAATGGCTATGCTTTGTCAATTCAAAATCCACCTTTTCAGGCAAAAGTTTTGGGGTTTTTAGACTACCAGTGAATAGTGGATGAGAGTTCACTCTGTGCTGTTGGAAAACAGTTGACTCACAGCATCAGAATTTATGCGGAGTATGTCAAACACTAGTTGTCAAAATCACAATTGAAAAAACCCCAAACAAACCTATGTTTAACCTCAGGAAAATAATTTAGTCTCCCATAGGTGGTTGAATGATGGAATCACCCACACAGACTCCTTCCACAATTTTTTCTTTTTTCCCTTTCTCTTTTCTTTTCAGACAAGATAGGAAAAAAATAACCTGGAAGTGCTGTTTGCTAAAACTACCTATGTATATTCCCCATTCTGGTCCATTTGGCCTTAGAATAAGCATGGCAGGTTTCTGAGAATTTTCATGAGCATTTTGATGTACCTTATTGATCAAACCACTAACACTGTAGAAAACACTTCAGATTATGCCATCCCTGGTTAAGCAGTTCAACCTATCCTTTCCATAAGATCTGTGTATTTAAGAGGACTGTACCCTTCATAAGGAGCCTGTTTGAAAATCTGTTGGTAGGATCTATTAATCCATTAATGACTTCAGTGAACCTTGTCAGTTCACTGGGTTTCAATACCTGTACACCAAAATAATTCTGCCTAAATCTCATGACCCTATTTATTCCAAAAAATACGCAATGTAGCTTGTAATACAAAAGAACATGGAATGCTGCTGCTGCTGCTGTTTGATTTCAAGGGGTAGAGGGATGGCAAGAAGTTTAAGCAGGAAGCAAACACACTGGATAAAACCTTGGAAATACCTGTTGGGGGCAGCAGTGACTCAGTTCATTCAGGAATGGGGCTGTAATTCCCCCAAGGACTACCTTTGTGTCTAGCCAGAGTTTACAGAAAGCACCTTAATGTTTAAAAAAATAGCAGCATGAAGAGCAGAGCAACACTGAGATGTTTTGGCTCTTGGGAAACCTTGTCTTTTCTCTTGGGCTCCCTAGCTGCTGCTGTGTGCTGGCCCAAGCAAGCAGGACTTGGGCACCTCTTGCATTTGCCTCCACGAAGCTGCTGGAATAGCTGCTCTGCTRGCCTTCCTGCAGCACTGGGGAAGGTCGAGTGATTTTATTTTCAATGGCAGCTGGACTGCTTGAATCTGTTCTGCTGTCAGTGAGCTTGTATGTCTCCCTTTGTTGGTAGGCGGCTAGGCAAGAGTAATTTGGGTGGATGGAGAAAAAGACAGAAGCTGTATAAAGTGTGCGGATGATGTAATGTGGGTCAAACCCCTGCAGAAAGAGGTGTCAGAGATGTAACGTTGATTTTATGTGCCATAGTTGGTTTTTTTGGTGGTGTTTTTTTTTTTTTTTTTTAATGCAGTTCCAGTTGTACAAAGTTGGGAGGAGGAGATGCCTAATTTTTAATACGAGCAGTTTACAACCATTCACAGTTAAACAGTTTATAGGATTCTTGGTAACAAAAGGTGGTCTAATTATAGAGGAGAGGAAAACAATATAGTGAGGATATTTACAATGTGTGACCTATTTGAATTATGATCTTGTTAACTATGCAAAAATGACAAAAAACAGAACCATCCCAGTGAATTAAACATYTAGCCTTTCATTAATGAACTTTTTTAATATAGAAGATATGGAGGAGGTTAATTTTTTTCCCTTTAACATCAAAAGAAGCTTGCACTTTGGGTGAACCTGTACTTTCTTAAGATTCAGTGCACTAGACTTCAAACTGGAAAAAAAATGACAATATTTTTTCTTTACAACTAGCCCACACTAGAGTGTTTAGTTTCTGCCAGTAAATCACATGCCAGGGTTTCTACTGCCCTTTTAAATCAATTGAAGGTGTGATTCCTTTCCCTGTGATTTTTGTTTAACTTCCCTTTTGTAGCTGATCTTAATTGTTCTTATTTGCAGGCTTTAAATGTTGATGGACTGTGTCATTTATAACCCTTTTTCATTGCACAATGACCTTCATAGGGAAATTTCATACATGTTTTCATTGGGCTTTGGTGGCGTTTTTGTTTTATGCATGTAAGTGAAACTGGCAATAAAAATTAGTACACAGAAGTATGGCTTTCTGATTAAAGCAATGTTATAAAAAATCTGGTTGCACTATGGATAGGAACATTTCAAAATGTTTTGCAAACCTATGCTGAAAGTGTGCTAACACAGATTGCCAAATATAATGTCCCCAGTGAATGAAATTTCATTTTTTTTCTGGACAAAGGCAACCAACTGTGATTTTTTTTTCCCTAGACTAACACTTCACATAATCTCAGTTGCAGTAATTCTACCCATTGCATCTTCTTATTGCTGTGCTTGGCGAGAGGAGTTGTACCCTGTACAAACTGAGGAGCAAAGAAACCCCATGTCCCCTGTTAGAGGATTTATTGGTCACTCTGTGAAGATAAAGGAGTTTCACTCAAGATATCCTGTCTCTGCCATGAAGCTGCTGCTGAACTAACAAGGCAGGGGTGTGAAGAGGTAATGGAGAAAGGGGAATGGAGTTTGCTACAGTGCAGTGATAGTAGTGTGTAATAAAGTTAAGGTAGCTTTAGATGTACTCAGCTCAAGTGTAGTAACAGCAGTCTACCCATGTCAGCATGTGGCTGGGCACAGGCTGCAGAAATGTAGAACAGAGCAGGGTAAATTAGATTTAACCTCCAGGGTGGTCACAACCATCTTCACATTGGTTCCTAGCTTAAATTAGACGTGGAAGTCCAGAACTAATGGTTTGCTCTGATTATTTTCAGTAGCAGTGGTCAAAAAGACCATTTTTGTATATTCTTGCTTATTTGCCTTACTCAAAGTTGATCTGCTCTTGTCGAAAGGGTATGAGATAGGTAAGCATGACAGTCCTTCATTTTGTTTTGGCCCCATCCACTCCATGCAATTTTTGAATCGCAGACTTCCTCCTGGCATACAAGGCACATTATGTGAAATGTGTGCACTTTAGCACTTGGACKGGGACGTTGTAACCAGTGCAAATTTGCCTGCCTTGCTGAAGGTTGATAACATCAGCAGCTCCTCTCCGGGAACAAGATGACCCTCTTCCCCTCTGCAAAAGATGCAGCTCAACAGTTTCAAGTTAGAAAAACATGAACTAATTTGGGTTTAGCTAATTTATGGCTGCATGAGAACAGAACTTTCTCATCTTAGTCCTTCCTCACTGTACTTTTGAGAAGCCTGTTCCAACCTTTTTTTTCCCCTATTTTGGCCAGGATGACATTAGCTGACTGTGTTCTCTTGGTTTTGTTTGTTTTCTGTTTTTCAGGAAGCAAGGCAAATCACATGCTTTATCACTCCTTTTCGTTTTCTCCTTCCATTTCCAACTTTTAAATACATTGGCTGGTTTCAACCAACCCTAATTCAAGAGTAGAAATATCAGAGATGTATCATTCTCTAAGTTGCATTTTAAAATTCAAATTAAAAAAAAAGGAGGAGGGATAAAGGAGAGAGATGCTGTTTTTCTGGATGAAGGAACTGTAGGAGAAAGGAGAAGATAGTAGCATAAGCCTAGTTGTATACCAGAGAATCCAGTGGGAGAAAAGCCCCTGTGGTACAAAAGAATTGGGGATTCTTCTTTTACTTCTCGTGTTCACAGAAGTCCTTGAGCTTTGCATTTGTATTTTCCTCATGGCTGCTGTTACAGCTCTAGTATGAGCAATGTCTTCTGGGTGGCCGCTCCAAATAGAATCCTCACCAGTTTCTCTTTGAGGAAGTTCTGTGCACTGCCTGAGAATAAACCAGACTGTAAAGATTATGCTTTTGACGCTGGGTTTCAAGTGAAAGTATTATTGGTAGCAGAAGTCCAGTACAAAAAAACAGAAATGGACTATTTAGGCTGCACATTATAAGTAATTGTTTCCGTCCCACTACTTAAAGGGATGGGTGCTTTCTCAAGTATTAAACAGAATAACTTCTGACAGTAATTTGGAAGAATGTATCCAAAAGTGATAGAGATGTGTTCTTTGGTGGTATGTGAGCTAAGTGGTAAAGAGACTGCCTGCAGTGTTTCCTGTTGGGTAGGAATGCTGCCAGTAGTGCTGTGAGGGAGCATTTTTTTTTAGGAAGCAAAATACTATTTCAGTGCAAAATACTATTACTGCAGCGTGACATGCAGACTTAGTCTATTTTTATTGCATTAATAAACAGAGCTTTGTCTTCCTAACTTTGTCTTCTAAACTTAATCAGAAGACATCCTTCACGGCTAAAGGGGAAATTAAGGATATGTGTGCTGCGGGTGGTTAAACTGGTATTGCATTTCCTGTTGAATAATCTCCAGATTTATCTGCGTTAGCCTGCTGTTCTATCACAGAGTGGGTTAGAGGGCAATATGAGGAAACTCCATTTGATCTCTCTGCTCCCCCCATTCTCTCTGTTCCGTAGCTCCGCTGTGTCCTGTTGTTCTCCCTTTTTCTGAGGGAAAATCTGAGCATGTTATATGTGAAAATACTGTGCTCTGGGGATACAGCCAGTAGTGCCAGCAATTTAGCAAAGTTGAACTAACACATTTGGCTCATAATAGCATTTTCTTCTATAATATGGTCTCACTTCATCCACCCTCTCATAAATTAAGCTAGTTTTGAATGGGATAACTATCATTTACAACCTTTTTGAGGTAGGGCAAATATAAGAAGTTTGTCCTAGCTGTTTAGAATGGGCAAATTAAGGTTGAACCATGGTCTTCTAATTCCACACTAGTCCCTTCTCACTGGATGGTCTTTTTCTTATCTTCCTTGCACTGTTGCACTTTCTTTCATGCTGACACCTTTATTTTGCGTTCTGCTGAGAGAAGGTAATGATGAGGATTGCATCATATGTTTTATAAAAGGTCATTTTACCCCAGCTAAGAGACTTTACTGTCTGTGTTTTGTTGTTTCCAGACTCAGGAGAATGACTTAATTGACCAGACATAGAAATGGCCATTAGTCTTTGTCCTAAACAGGCTTACCTAGACCACAATGCTGGATTTTGTTTGACAGTAGCCAAAACCATAGAAGTTTACATTATGGGAGTGAGATTGCTAGAAGGAGCTGAAGCATCCCTGGTGAACTAACTTACTTAAAGCTTCAGTGCTTGGCAAACAACTACTCATCAGTAGTTCTGACCGGAAAAATCCTGTGGAGGAATGTAATAAATCGGCAAAATTAAATATGTTTTAATCAGATTTCTAATGAAAACCATAGAGGGTTCATTCACATGTATTGCACAGTAGAGTGGTTCTCTGCAACGTCTTCTTACAAGCACTTTGCTATTGAACAACATTGCAGAAATCAGTATATAGCAAAACACTGTAAGATGCAAGAAACCCTCATTTGTTCTGAATAGTTCATTGAAAAATCACTTAAAACTGTAGTACATGTCATAGATCTTGAAGTTTTGCGTGTTAAAGAAACACAGTTTTAATTGTTCTCTGCCTCAGGTTCTTAATTAAGAACATAAAGGAGTTTGCCCTAAGAGTTAGGTGGAATAATTAGTCTTCCAGGTAATTTTATTTTAAATTGAATTGCTTTCGCTGCCTCATGTGGTGCTGGTGGTATGACATGAGCCGGCAGTGTGCCCAGGTGCCAAGAAGGCCAACGGCATCCTGGCCTGTGTCAGGAATAGTGTGGCCAGCAGGAGTAGGGAGGTGATCGTGCCCCTGTACTCGGCACTGGTGAGGCCGCACCTCAAATACTGTGTTCAGTTTTGGGCCCCTCACTACAAGAAGGACATTGAGGTGCTGGAGCAGGTCCAGAGGAGGGCAACAAAGCTGTTAAGGGGTCTGGAGAACAAGTCTCATGAGGAGCAGCTGAGGGAACTGGGGTTGTTTAGCCTGGAGAAGAGGAGGCTGAGGGGAGACCTTATCGCTCTCTACAACTACCTGAAAGGAGGCTGTAGAGAGGCGGGTGTTGGTCTCTTCTCCCAAGTAACTAGCGATAGGACAAGAGGAAATGGCCTCAAGTTGCACCAGGGTAGGTTTAGATTGGACATTAGGAAAAATTTCTTCACCGAAAGGGTTGTCAAGCACTGGAACAGGCTGCCCAGGGAAGTGATGGAGTCACCATCCCTGGAGGCGTTCAAAAAACATGTAGATGTGGAGCTTTGGGGCATGGTTTAGTGGGCATGGTGATGTTGAGTCGACAGTTGGACTTGATGATCTTAGAGGTCTTTTCCAACCTTAATGATTCTGTGATTCTATATTAGGTAGGGTCCTAATGGAGAACCTCTTATGGGACTCAAATTTTGACTGTGAGGTCTTGTACTTAACCTCAGGGTCTGAATTGTTGAACCATTAACGCAGATTGCTTTCCCAAAATGTTGATTAGGTATTAGATTTGGAAAGAAGAAGAAAGCAGTGAAACAGAGCTTAATTATAATTCACTCTGCTGCTTCTTCATATTGCAGTTTCATTGTTTCACTAGTTCTTTGTCACTGTGGTCTGCTAGAATAGACAAGACCTGAATTTTAAAACTTGAGTAATGATCCCTCTTCTCCCACAGCTTTTATCATCTATTTAAGGATGTGAAAAAGGTTGGTATTTTTTCCTTAGTGTATTGCTCCTAAAGCTGAAGTATTAAGCAAGAGAAGCGAAATGGAAAAAACCTGCTATGGCTTGTAGCATAAATACTCTATAACCTTTCACACAGTATAGGTGTTCAGCTTTCCCACTTTTTCCAAGTCTATTTTGAAATTTTTCTGTTTGGTTCTCGGTAACAATCTGATGACTTTCCATGTCATTCTCTAACCTAATACAGCTGGAAGCATGCCAGGGCTATTAGGAATCATATGCAGCTTCATAACCTTCGCATGTGTGTCATGAGTGTTTGCTCCCATCAGCATTTTCACATTCCAGCACCAAAAGGCTGAATTATTACAAATTATTTGCAACAAGTAGCAGTTTTGTCATTAGATACTTGTTCCGTAATTACAGGAAGTAGATTGGGTGTATGAGGACAGTGAGAGAAAGCGACTGAAAACAGATAATAGCTGGAACAATTTCTCAATTTTAGTGTGGTTGAACATTCCGTTCTGTTTGCCTTTACAAACAGGAAGAGTGGTCTTGCTGCATCTGCACCATGCAAAGGAATTAAACGCTACTGTGTGCGCGCACTCCTAGCAATGGAGGCTTCCACTGTACAGCAAACATACTGAAAAGCATCCCCAGGATGGCAGTCGTGCTGCTGCAAAGACGCTTAGGAAATAAGAGGCTGCCAGAGCAGGCTATTGCTGGTTTTCAGGTTCTGAATGTTGCTGCTTCTGTCTTTATAGTTATGCTGCAATAGGTCATGGGGAAGTAGAAGAGGGGAAGCCACGTCAGGGTCAAGTCACCATTGCTTCTACATTCTCTACAAAGCTTATGGCTTGAGGAATTAATAAACCGTGGAGGTGGCAACATGTTAAGCAATTTCTTTCCTTTTTTCCTCTTTCCTTTCTCTTTTATTTAATAAAATGCACACATTTAATTACAGTAAATCTTACCCAGCCCTTCCTGGAAGATGACAGCAGTTGGTTATTTTCTTAGGTTCACTAGGAACAAAATATAAGACCACTGTATCTCCTTCTGATAGTTTTTGAATGTGTTGGCAAGTGTATGCTGCAATTCAACTATGGGGTTGAAATCTCAAAGATAGTAAGTTTCTAGAAACTTTATGCAGACTTTGGGGGATGGGGGATATTATTGCCTCTGCAGAGTAAGTGACAGGGAGAACTGTCAAGTTGCTCTTTATTTGGCAGTCAGTTGATGTGCATGGACCTCAAACAGGGCTGTTTCTGCCTAACCAGTAACAGGCATAGGGTTGCATATTTAAAGCAGTGGGATGTCCTGGGGATCGGTGTGGAAGCCGAGGATAGCATATGTGGGGTTTAGGGTGCATGCATTGGCATTGGCAGGGAAGAGTCTGAGGACAGTAGAGATATTACTCTGGAAGGTAGGGTGGCCACTGAAGCGGAGACAGAAGGTATAAGTGACATACAGCAAACCCAGTGGAAACTGGTTTGGCTCTTCCTCATAAACTGTTCATAAAACAGTCAATCTTCTAAGCTGAGTTTTGGGATGATGTCATGTGGGTTGAGGTCAGAGAAGTTTTATGCTAGAAAGACCACTCTAGAAGTAGCTATGGAAATGCTTTTGAGAGGTAATAATGAATGAATGCATAATTTGGTCTCTGAAGGAAGAAGTGGGGGACATACTAGTGAATTTAAAGTGCTATGAAATTCTGCTATTGAGGATACAACTATGCTGCTCAGATTTGACACAGTGCTTGGAAACTTGAAATCATGGTGCTCTTCCCATATAATTGCTGGAGGTGTGCAGTGAGATTACTGGTTATTGTCTTTCTTAAATCGATAATCGAGCTACTGCTTTTTGATTTACAGTTCCTTGGTTCAAATTCTTGTAGAATCTCTAGATTACAAGTAACTTGCTAGATTGATGCTGTTTCATTAGTTTTGTACAGGAGAATTTACAAAACAGTCGCTTGAGAACTGAGAGTATGGTTACAGAAGAGCTGAATCCATTAGGTTTAACCCAGGATTATGAGAGTTCATGGGGGTAAGGAGCAGTTGTTACTATGAATGCATTTGTCAACTTCATAAAGTTTGTAATTATAACTGGCATTTCTTAGCCTGTTGATATCTGAAAAGAGATATTATTTGTGATGCTTGTAGTTGGAGAGTTCAGGGTAGGGGAATCTAAACCATTTGATTAAAACCTGCTGTGCTAATTGTTTTACTCTTGGGGAAAAATACATTAATGTTTTACTTGAAAATATTTCCTTTAAAAATGTTAACTCAGAGGAATGTTGGATTACTTTTATTTATTTATTTATTTAAACTGAGCTGTGATAAATTACATCTTCTGTTTGGCTCTTGAGTGTATGTATTTCAGTTTAAAATGGCTACAAACTGAATCTGAGCAACTTTTAGCTTTGCTTATGGTAATAACTGCATCTTATTCCTTCAGAACTTTTATGCAGCTGGTTTAAATAAAATAAATGCAGATTTCCTTTAACAGCCTTCCAGTGTATTTAACTACTATTAGATTTTTCTGAGGCTTCTTGATGTGAAGTTCCCTTGCGCCATCATTAATATAATTGCAACAGGGAATTAATGTATTGAGTGCTCCCTAAATTGTTTTAATAGGTTTGGAGTATGTGTTTATTCTTCTTGAAACTCCATTTGAATTTCTAACTTACTTGGGCACCTGAAGAGAGACTTAATAACTGTGTAAGTCTTCTGAGGCATGATCCCAAGCTGATAAAAAAGCATTTGCTGACTTTTGAGTTTCAAACCAGTCTGCTATGAGAGAGTTCATTTTTGTGTGTGTCATGGTAATAGGTATGAGATTACTTAGACTGGAAACAGAGATAACTCATCTGTTATCATAGATTTACTTCTGTAACATCTTCTCTGGGAAATAAATGTTTGTATTATCCTATCCTGTGTAACGTATTACATCAGAATAAAATATATACATTTACTTTAGTAGTATAATGGTTGTCTTGAGTCTGTTACAACTCAACCTGAAAATGTGAAGTGTTGTAATGCTAGTGGACAAGGAGAGGGGAGTGAACAAAGGGATCTGGGAGTGAAAGACACTAGTTTTTGTTGTTGCCTCTTTCTGTGGCTTGTACGGGAGATGTCTAATTTGATTTCTCCTTTGTCTATCTTACCTTGTGTCCTTTTAATAATTGTCTGCCCTGATTCAATTTGGAGTCTTGAGCTCTGAGGTAGAGCAATGTTTTTGAAAGAAATGCTGGCAAGAAAGTTACAACTCTTTGTCTGAGAATGCGACTACTTTGGAAATCGAGATAATTTTAACCTTGGGCACCAGATTTATGTAGCTATATTCTTTTCTCAGAGATGAAACCATAGTTCCTTTATACTGTACTGAGAAGCATCATGTTGTGTCTGTGATGTGGCTCCTAGCTCCATTAAATTACAACTATATGGCTTATAATATGTATTTCTCTGTAGTTTGTGTAGAACAGATTATTTGGCTCCCCCTAAGAATATCTTGTACAGATGGTGGGTTATCTCTACATTATGATTCTTAAAAATTAAGTCTGTTGAGCATACTAAAAGGTTTGGTGTTTGTAGAACTGGTTGTGTTTGGTCATTGCTAAATTCTCCAAATCAGGTATTTGAGGTATTAATCTTAAAAGAAATCCCATATAAAAGAGAAACACTATTTCATGTGGTATTACCTCTAGATGACTTTGGAGAAGGGTTAATGAAGTTCTTTCATATGTAAAACTTACCAAATATATATATATAAATTCACAAGTTATGAAGAACTGTAGATAATTTTTTTTTCTCTATAGTCTTTTGCATTACACTGGAATTCAGAGTTTTGACTACAATTTTGAGACTTCTATAGGGGCTTAGCCTGGGAATTGTAAAAGAAAATTAAATGCTAGGAATATATGTGGGGAAAGGAGGGGGAAGAGTGTGAAAATAAAACCCAGAAAAAAAATGACCAGCTGCATAGAGTAGTATCTGACATTTTCTGTTAACACAACTCAGAATGTTGTAATTTATTCCCTGAAACGTTACGTTTTCCTAAAGAAATTACCTTTGAGACATACTCTAGCATCTCCAGGTCTGTATCACAGATCTGCCTTTTGAAATGTAACAAAGAAAAATGTCTAAGCACTTGAACAATCTTAATCTCATTTTACTGTGTTCATTAAAACAGTTTTTTGCTCCAAAGTGTTAAACTCCATGTTTCAAAAGCTGATTAACAAAGCACCTAAGTGCTTATATTGTCAAAACATCATAACTAGATTTCATTGCTAATCCCATGAAAAACTGGAAGTGTGTTTTTTCTGGTGCTTCCCAGCTACTTCTGTAGTTGAAGACACTTTGTGTCAGTTGGATGCATATTGAGTCTTAGCACTGTCAAGTTAGTATGCATTTTTAAAGGTAATAAAAATAACTTAAATACCTCATTGCTGTCTCCTTATCTTGATGATGAATTTATCTTCATCCTTCTTCTAAAATACTATGCAGTCACCATGTTTAGCATATGCAAAACATGCTGTCACCATGAATACATCCTTGCTAGTGGTCTCCGAGGAGTGCCACTGCTTTAGTGCTCTCCAGTCTCCCAAACAATGTTCGGTGCAAACAGAGATTGCTGGAACATACCCATTTGCAGTATGTTCATAAAGAAAACAAATGAGCTGAAATGAGGTGTTGCTTATATGGCATTTTTGCCTATGTGGAAGTAAGGCCTGTGTCATGTGGATATGGAGTGGGACATACATGGCAAGATGTCTAATGGAAATCTAATCAATGCCCTTAATAGTGAAAATTCCAGTAATGAACCTTTCTGAAAAGAATATAAGCCATCACAGTGAAAACACTTTATTCATCTAGGGTGTGTGGTCTTGTGACTTCCACAGCTGCTTGTTTCTGAGCCACTGGTAAAGCAATGCAACGTGGGACCACTCCGGATACATCGGTCCTCTGGTTTTATGTGAAACAGTTGCGATATGATTGTTTGTTGACAGCAGCTATTTCCATCTTTGCAATGATTCATGAAACCCTGTGGTTCTATACTGAGCCTTAAGACAAACCATTTAAACTCAAAAATGCTTTGCTGAAAGATGTCATAATCCTTACTGAAAGGTGTAAGGCCGTGACAGGAGTTTAGGCAGCTGTGGCATGCTATCATGAACCAGATGGAGGGGTTGAATATATGGACTTTCTCACTTCCACAGAAGTGGTTCTGTTGAATACCTAGAAAGTGGAAAATAAGTAGAAGGTATGAAAGTGGGACAAAGTGTAACACTGCAAAAATCAAGGTCATGATAGCTGATGAGCTCACAGGATTTATGGGCATACTCATGTATCTCAGTGTTTGTATTGGCCCACTGTTGTCCCTGATGATCATTTCCTTGACATTATTTTGTTGCGCTACTGGTTTCCTGTTCCTTAATAATGACATGCTCTCATCGTCTTGCAAGTTCTCATCTCCATAACCTTTCATTGGGCAATCACTTAGCACAAATGCAAGCAGACATAGAAATTTTAACTTTCACCTTAGTTGAAACTTTGAGTGAATTCTGACTCAGAAGGAAGATTGTTCTCAGAGGCACTGCCACCCTTGTCCTCTCCTAGCCATGATGTATTATGTATCAGAGGTCTTGTTTTTACCTCATGAACTTTTCACAGAGCAAATTACCATTTATCTGAGGCTTAGCAGGGTACAGTTCCTGCACACTTCATTTTATCCTGGCTGATAAACTCAGTAATGACAAATTAATTGCTTCCATTTTTGACTGCTTCGCCAGAGAGGTCTGACCCCAGAGTCCTTCTGCATGACAGCAGTAATATTTTGAAAAGTAAAATTTCTGCTCTGTTTCTGTAGCTGTAGTCCAGTGCAGTCTACCTATTTTCCACTATGGCAGCTATTTGAAGAGTTGAACTTTTACTACACTGTTACCAATATGCTACGGTGCTGCCTGGCTTGCAGTTTGTGGAAGGCACTGCCCGATTTCCCAGGGCAGCCTACGTCTGTCTGCCACTACTGCCATGATTATTTCAGAGAGTGGGAGCATCTGATAAGAGCATTCTCTAACTTCATCTTCTGTGTTCTGCTGCCAGTGCTGTCATCATGGCTTGACAGCCCAAAAGATGTATGCAATGCATCACAAGAATTCTAAAATGTCTTCAGTCCTATTTGCACCTAGGTCTTAACCAGTTAGACTCAGTTCTTCTAATACTATTTTCACTTTGGTATCTTTCTGAGTTATTTGATCTCAGGGCCTCCATTGTTTACCCTCTTATCGTGTACCTTACTCCTCAAGGGCACTGAGATTAAGCTGTGTGAAAAAGGGTTGCAGAATCAAGCCATTTGTTCTTCTAAGCTTATGCCAGAGGCTGTAGCATATAAAACAAATAAATCTTAATAACTGTCTAACATACCTGGGGAATTGTTTTGTAAATACCTGTTGCTTTCTTACATCTCTTATTTTCTGAGTTCATTTTGGTTTTGAATAGTGTTGCTTACTCTCTCACATCCTAGGCAGAAACCAGCAACAAAGACAGAGACAGTTTTCCCTGTGACATGCAGAAATTTATCCCTTTCTATAGCATGCTGTAAATTGAATTCGCATAGTTACATTCTTTCAAACTCGTGATGGGGAAAGTATCAAAGTATGAACAGTTTTTCCATAATTTGTTCTGCAGTTTTGAGTTGGTATGATGTACTCTGTGATTTCCAGAAGTCATGGGGAATGAAGGATAAAATCTTACGCTCAGCTTCAAATGACTTACTTTTATGAGTTAAATTTGGCTTTGCAAAATTATTAAATTCAGAAAGCCTTTTTTTCCCCCTGTTTGTGTTCTTATCCTAGGCTCCAGATCTTGCACACTGTTACTGTACTTTTTGTTCCTGTCCAGCATTTTGTCTGGTTTATCTCTTGAGGTCTCAAAAGACTGAACTGAACAGGCAAGCTGCTCTCTGTCCTGGCAGTATTTGAGAGTTCAAAAGTCTGGCTTGTCTTTTGGTGAAAGTACCTGTTCATTTAGCAGGTCAAATACAGACCTGGATTTCATTATTGGAGATCATTTTTTGTTGGTCTTCAGATTTCCTCTGAAGTTAAAAAATTGCTGCATAACTGCTATAAGCAGGTTGGAGGGGGGGAGAGAGAGAGAGAGAGAGAGAGAGAGAGAGAGAGAGAGAGAATGAGTAAAATAAAGAAGAGTTACAGCAGTTCTCATATACAGCAGTATTTTCTGGTTGAGCTCAGAGCCAAATTCCAGTAGCTCGTCAGGTCCATGAAGTGCCAGGCATAGCAAGACTGCAGAAATCATGCTGAATGTACCAATTCCTGAAACTGGGAGTTCTCCCAGAAACAGTTGTGAGGTGTGGCTGGGGGCAGGGGCAAAGAAATGCTGCTGCTTATCCAATAGAGTTGAAAAGTTCCTTATGGCCCGATATTGCTGAGAACATGGGAGAACCTCCATGTTATTCACCATGATGAGAGTTAAAGAATTTACTGCCACCTGGAAGATGCAACAGGCTTCTGGGACTGGTGTTTTCAGGAGTTCTGTTTGTTTCAGTAGGCTGACATTCCTAGCTTAAAATTTCTTGATGCTCTTGAGCTAGTTTTAGGATCATATGCATTTTTAGGATTTTTTTAAAAGATTTTGTGTGTGTGTGTGTATGGTCAAAATATACAAATAAATAAAGTGTTAAAATACAAAACTAACTGTTAAAAGCATTCTTTTTTTAACTGAAGCAATGATTTTTGCAAAAACAAAAATCTTTTTTTTGCTGATTTCTGACTGGCTGAAGTGGTGTATTGAAGTTGAGTACTTTTTTGAAGAATGTGCCACAATTTTGGAATTACAGATATAATATAGTTCCTAACTAAATCTCTTCATGCAGCCAAAAATCCTATTCAAAATACTACTTCCATATTAGACTGATTTTTTTTTTTTTCCCCACATTTTCCTTCATTACTTTCATTTCAGTCATCCTTTCCATGTGTAGGTGGATGGTGGTAAAATCTGTTCTGTGGCAAATTATTTGGGAACCTCATTAGAGCTTTAAAAACTGCAGAACTTGTATTAAAAGGAGTTCAGTTGATCCTGATACTGCGGAAGTAGTAGTGCGGCTGATTGTGATGACAAAATAAACATCAGATGAGATCAGAAAATAAGTACATCTAAGAACTTGCAGTCCTTTTGGTCTGAACTGATTCCCTTTGTCAACTCTGTACTTCAAAGAACGTTTCAGATGGTGTGTATGGAGGTAGCTCAAATTATGAGTCTTGCAAAAAACAAACTCGGGAAGCAGTCAAAAAGTTAAAGGAAATTTGGAAAAAGAGAACAAGAAATAAATGCTGATGGTGCCAGAGGCTGGCACAAACTAAGTTGGGAAATTCTGAACTGGGAAGGGTTTAGTTCTCCCTTTCAGAGACTGACTTCTATTAAATAGATAAGGTGCAAAGTTATCTGGCAGGTTATTCTCTCCACTCTTGTTTCAAAGTAAAGGAGAGGGGTTAAAGAAATACCTAGAAGAGTAGAAGAAAGAAAGGTTCTGCTTGATAGTATCTCCTTCTGTGTTCATGTTGTCAAGATGCTCTTGTTTTGTCAGTAAGGCTATTTGTTTTTGATAGTTCCTCCTTCTATACCTGTTCAGTAGATAACTTTTAAAATACTGAGCCACCTGAGATCTGTAAAGAAATTGTGGTAAGACCTCTCAATGAACTTGCATTTTCTATTTCAAAAATGTTTTTAATTATATCTTTTCCACATCTAAACTTTTTGGAGTGGCATTCCTGTGTTCCATGTCTGCTTTTGGACACGTTCTTTGTTTGTAATTTTTAATAAAAAGTTCCATGTGATTTTTAAAGAAAATTAGGGGGAAAAGTGTTTTCCTAATGTTAAATAAAGGACACCCATTTCATTCAGATGATCCGTATCTCTGTTTTGGAGAAAGTTTTAGAATTTAACAGAGGGCAAAGAGGACTTTTTTTAATGAAAACTGTTCAAATTTGGCCAGGTTACAGGTCTCTGAAAATTGTTTATTGTTTTAGCCTAGTAGATGTTTGTTAAGACATTGTAAAGAAGCAGAAGTTTCTAAAAATTCTTTAAGTTTGTCAAAGGCTGTTTGTTGAAGAGGTTGAAAGATTACTTCCTTACAACTCTTCTTGTAGGCTACTGGAGTCTCTTGGGCTCCAAGTATTGGAAGAGAGAACTGAAGGCCTTCTGTCTTGTTTCTCTGTTTTCATCTGACCAAAACATGCATGTAAGCACAAACTACCTTTAAGGACTGCTGACAGGTGAGGAGAGGAGGAAAAGTTTCTCAAGCTTGTGTTTAAAGGAGAATGGAGGTCCAAGGAAACAGGCTAAGGTTTTAATTTAATATAGTACTTTTCAAATAATGGTCTTTGAGCTTTGTAGGCCCATAGCTTCCAAACTCTATACACAGTCTCGATAGGTCAGACTTGTGAAGCTGGCTTCACTGGGATAAAAATCAAGGAATATGACTTTTCACTTGACTGATTTCCAGATCTGGTAAACTGTGTTCTACATATTTTTTTTTTTTTTTAATTATTACTTATATAGGACAAAGTAAGTTGTGTTTTTCTTTTAAAAATACAAAACTTACAAAGAAACTTTTTCTGGAGCTGTCAGATTTACCTGTCTAACAGAAAGGCTTAGAACACAGACAATTTCTTATTAGTAACTATGAGTTTTCTTACTGAAATGAAAATTTACTTTAAAAAAACCCAAACAAAACAAAACAAAAAAACCCAACAAACCCACACACCTGATTTCAGATGTGTATCTTATATTACCAGGTATCAATACCAAAACTGATTTAGAGTTTTGTCTGGTAGTTGATTCTTCTGGTTCTTAGAATCTTTCCTCCTATCTTTTATGCATACAAAGAAAACATATGGAATATGACGGTATTTCTAGCTTGTGTGTACCTCATGTAGTACCTGTGAGGTCATCAATGATGGCTGGGTTGGGTTTTTTTTCCCCACCAAAACATTAGTCACCAGATAAACAGCTCTTAGCATAAGAGGTCAGTTGACACAAGGAACACACAAATGAGTTGTGTATCTGTTCTGTCATGAAAACTATTCACATTTAATTGTGTGTACTCAGTGAGAAACAGCTTATATTCATTGCTTATCAAAGAATAGTTCTTAAACTTCTGAG
Source organism: Oceanodroma leucorhoa (assembly GCA_030449065.1). NCBI lineage: Eukaryota > Metazoa > Chordata > Aves > Procellariiformes > Oceanodroma > Oceanodroma leucorhoa. The sequence goes on along the minus strand of JASVER010000033.1, from coordinate 6,027,826 downwards.
CAATACACAAACTGATTAAAAGAACAATCAGCAGTCCATTTTTCAAAGTTTTCTGAAGTCTTCTAAATATCATCATATCTGATTCCTCTGGTTTTACATTAAACTCATTGCTTGAAGGTATTTTTTCAGTCACACAATGTAAGAACACAGGATTTTGTGGCAGATGAAAGTTTATAATATAAAACATAAATCTCTATGCACACACCCACACCCTCCAATACAAAATAAATGAAAACTGAAGGTTAGATGCAATAACACCCATTACTTATGCAGACGTATCCATAACAACTAGTACTTACCTCAGTGCTTTCTGCTTGAGGATGATCAGCCTATATATACACTGGTTTGTCTCATCAACACTGTAACCCCTGTGTTTTCATAAAGCACTGTAATTGGAAATAGTCTGACAGAAGACTTCCAAATCTTCATCTTGGCAATGAATCTGGCTGCAAAGCGATTCTAGTCGTATGAAGCATTTGAAACTGTTTATCTCTCACTGCTGGTATTCATTGATTTGTTTGTATTTCTTCAGTGTCTCCTCTAGGCCTATAAAATTCTCTGCAGTGCTCAGCAGACATTTTGCCAGGAAAATGACAGTGAACTCAAACTGAGTGCTTCTTTTTGATTTTCAGGGTGGTAGTGGTGGTTTTGGGTGTCACCCTCCCCACCCACCCTGATCACTCTGTTTTGGTGGCTCCAAGCAATTGTAGATCATTGAATGCTTGGATGCAGGCAGTGACTAGTGTTATATACATTGACAGGATAGAATCTCTTGCATTTTCTCCTCAGCGTTGTACCTTACAGCTTGAGTTCTTTGTGTCTTTACTTACAGTGGTACACTGTAAAGTATGAGTGTCTTAATACTACTGGTAATAATGTAGGCCAATGGCATTTTGGTTTTGTTGGAACTCTGAAAAGAAGTGTGTATATGGCAAGATTTTTAAGTACAGTTATGCTCACATCTCACTGTCTCTAGATACTCAATTGTGCCAGCAAATATAATGTAGCATAAGGAATCTCATTTAATTTTATCAACAGCAAACACAAGAAGGGTTGAGGTATAAAGAAGGGGGGAAAAAAAAAAAAAAAGGTGTGTTGAGCAAAAAAATGAGTTTGTCAGGACTGTTAGGCAGTCTGTGGCTGAGCTGGAAATGGAACTTGTAGCCTTTGATCCTAGCCAGTGCAGAACATTCACTCTGTTATTTAAAATTTGGACTAAAATTAACTGTGGTACTTAATCATTTTCTTTAAGATAAGCTTTACCATTAGTGATGGTGGGTTAAAACAATACTTCGTGTGCCATGTTTTTCCAGTTGCCTCATGATAATTCTTTTTCATCTTTGCTTTAAACCTGGAGGAATGAAGCTGCTCCTTACTATATGAAGATCTTTATACCTGGACAGAAAACAAGATCTAGAATGTCTTGGTTGTGCTGGAGACCAGGACTGTGTCTGGACTTGCTGTAAGAAGCAGAAAAGGATATAATATTCTATGTCATCTCCTAATCTGTTCAACAGAGTCCATGAAACTCCCACATCTGCTTCACTTCTTAGGGGTCCTGTCTTAGAGATATTTAGCATAGCTTGTTACTGTCTCCATGTCCACTATTCCAGACAATGTGCTAGCTAGTAGGCTCCCTTCTTGGTTCACATCAAGCATAACTGGACTTAAAGAAAAGTAACTGTGGTTCTTTTACTGGTGGCATCCGTTCAGATTTCATAACATGCTCTTTTTCTCACATTCAGAGTCCAAGTCTCAGTGAAAGCATTGAGCAGTAATTGCAGCTATTGATCATTGTTAGCCAGAGAATTCAAGGATCCTTTAATGGTCATGGCAGATGCTACAATGTTCCATTCCCCTTCCACTCCAAACCTGCTCTTAAATAACCAGGTCTAGCGTACAGCAGAGATGTAATTTGCATAGGTAACACATGAGGTAACACAGCTGCTGCTGAGTTATAGAAAAAGTAGTCTCCTTTTTGGTAAATTAAGTGATCAGCTGGAGGTAAGAGCCATTTGACTTCATATGAGAAAAGAAACTGATTAGCAATGACCTTTTTCATGCCTGTGTGAGGAAGAGCTAGTGTGTGGATTCCCCAGACCTCTAGTTGGCATGCTGATCCTTTTGACAAATACCTCAAACTGTATCCCCACTGTTAACTTGACGTGCACTAATAGCAATGGGGAGATGAGATCTGGAGATGGTCTTCAACCCAGGTTTTTGTCTTAATTCAATTCAAAAACATCACATAGAATATGAAATGTAATCTTTTTAAGAAACAGAGTTAAAACCTTTTGTTAAGAGCTGAATTTTTTCCTCATGGGTCTTACTGGCTTGATCTGTTAATTAAATAGTTCATACAGGTCTTTTGCATCTCCTGTAACAGAAACTAAATTTGAAGCAGCTATTTTACAGCTGTCTAATGTTCTCAGGAAAGCCTTGCTACTGCCTGATGCTGTTCAAAGGTGCATTGAAAAGAATTTATGATCTTGGTTCCTTTGCAGCTGGAGTGGCTTTTAATATTGCAAAACATGGTGATTTATAATCTTAGCTGGTAGCTGCAGAGAGACCATTTATTGCATGGACATGGAGAATGGACTATTGTCTTTCCAGCAGACACTACCTCAGGCTGCATCATGACTATAGTGCAGTCTGCCTCCTGTCATCCACCTCTGTCCTAGTCCACTGATGATTTAGACTGAGGGATGTTAGAGCATGTTGTACCTTCCTGTGCCTTCCTTCCACACCCCACTCCACCAGATTTCTTTCTGTGCAAGTCAGATTGCAATGGGTTGTTGGAGTACTTGGGTCTCAGCCTGTATTGGAGTGATATGCCAGTACATGCCCTCAGACTTGGAAGCTGGAAAGTATTTACCCCAGTGATATAACAATAGAAAAACTTGTATTTTGACTGCTTATATTTAAATTCTGCTTACCAAGGCAATACAGAGGGCATTTTTTGACAGCTGCCAGTCTGGTACATTTCATTGTTACTAAATTTAGCAAAGTATTTTCCAATTATGTAAAGGAGAAAAACGTAGATCTAATTATGAAAAGATGTAAGCAAGGCTAATTACCTCATCAAATTGGCAAGCTTGGCTTCTGAGCTGATGCAGTGGAAAGCCTCTGGTAAGGAGTGTCTGAAGCTTTTTATGATTCAGCCAAATTGTAGGACTCTGTTACCCCTTTCAAAACAAAACCAAGAAACCTTCAACCCCAGCATTTTGCATTAGTACTTGGCATGGACAAATTTCAACTAGCAGTAAAAGCAATCTTCTTTAGATACTTTTGTTTGTTTGTTTCGATTTCAACTCCCTTCTCCTCCCCAGAAAGAAGAAAAGCAAAAGAAAAGTTATTAATGTTTCTGGCTTCAGGGGTGGTGCTGACATGGGAACCCGCGAACAATATGCAGCTTTTTCTTTGTTACAGGGCTTTTCTAAGCATCTTGTCTGCAGTTCATTGGCAGACAGACAATGTCAGTCTCCCACTGAGGTGGTTTGTTTAAGGTGTTTATTTCCATACTCTTTAATTCATGCCACCTTCCCTGCAGTTTTCTGTCATAGAAGATATTTGTCTTCATTTTGACTAGGCTATTAGGTATTCTACTGACTGTAGTGAAAAGCTTTAGAGCTAGAATAAATTACGGAGGAGTTACTCGGCATTTCTCTGCTTCTCACTGCAAATCAATACCACTCTGTAGAGCAGGCGGTGAGCACACTGACACTGCATTAAAGAATGAATATTAAAAGCTGCTAAAATCCGGAGAGGGAAATATTTCACTTAGCCTTAGTTAGATGTATTTAGAAACAGGAGTAGGGAATGGAAAAGGCTTGTTGGGAGGGGCAGGGAAAATGCTTTGGGGAAGGGGAGTATTCTTGGTGGTAGTGGTGGTCTTACTTTCTCTTGACTTACTTACTCCACGTTAGTCCTGAATACAAAGACAGTTCAAAGCAACTTCAGCTATATATCGTGAACTAATGCTGGCAGGAATGCAGTTATATTGTCCTGATGCCAATTGGATTCTTTTATTAGTTTGTTTAGAAACAGCAAACCAAACAAGCTCTTCCTCTGGACAAATACCCTTTTAATAGGCTATACCTTTTTAAATAAGTGTTCGATGGAAACATTTTAAAGAGTTTGGTTAAACTTTTTAAGCTATTTCTTGAGAAGAGAGGAATGGACTACAAACGGGAAGCCATCTGTTGTTGCATGTAATTAACACACTTGGAAAAGTGTTTTCCTAATGTTATGTGCAATTACATTTGTAAGATGATTATTGAAATATGTTTTGAGAAAGAACTATTATTTTTAAAGTTGAAAGTGTCTTTCTATAGATGGGTAGTCTTTTGGGGCCAAATTATTTAATGCTCTTTAGAGAATTTTTAAAAATTGTGTTTAAAAATAACTCCCAACAGAGTAAGTAATAGCGTAGCTGAATAAACATTGAGCCAAATTCATCAGAGTTTAAATTGTCCTTAAATTCGGCATCAGAAACTTTATCTACTAAGTGTCTCCATTTTATCATATCTCTTAAATCATTTTGATAAATGTATGCTGTGCTTTTTATTTCATAATCAGCTGTTGATCAGAGGAGGAACAATAAAAATAGTATTGAGATTTATTGCTGTAATAATGGATAATGCTATCAACTTCTAACAGTTAACTGCTGTTTACTAGTAACAATAGTAGAATTTAGATGGTACTAAACCATCACTTCAGGAAGTAATTTTTTTGGCAGCAGTTAAATGTAAAATTAGTAGCTGGATTGTTTAGAGGAATATGCATCTTTTCTTTGAGATACCAGGAAAGGTGTATATACACTGTAGATATTTGTGTCATGATCTGAGAAGGCCTTGCTTGAGTTTTCAACATCACTGATGTCCTCCTTTCCCCCCCCACCTGTTTCCAAGTTCTTGATTCTAATTACTTATAATACATAAGAAGAGCAAAATAACTGCTGTTTTGGTGATTCTGAATAATCTATTTTTCAAATGGCTACAGACTTGTAAATACAGTAAATTTAACACTGTTTTGAAACAGAATAGTACTACCTTTTGAAGTTGTACTGAGCTAGGAGTGAGGCATTGCTTGTCTGCATTCTTACAAGACATCAGAAATACACAACATAGCAAGCTCACGTGCAAAAATGAGTGAACGGGTAGTCTTCATACATAATTCAGTGCAAGGAGAAATTTTACTGTTTGTAGCAAACTTTCACTTTTGTATCTTTTATCTTACCCTAACTTAATTAAAACAGATTTGTGACATATCAGTGCATTTATTAGATTGCTTGATCCTCTTAGGTGATCCTGAGCAGAAAATGAGCTTTCTCTGCTGAGAAGCCTTCCTGAGCTTGACTTACACGTATGAACCTGGAGCACCACTTCCACCTGCCAAAAGTGCACTGCCCTTCTGTTGCTTTCTATTACATGAAACATTAAGGAAGTACAGACACTTCAGCTTACATGAATGTCAGGCAAAACTGTGGAAGCCGAAGAATTGAATGTAATGTTTTGTGAGCTTTTTTAGTGAATAGTCTTCCTGTTGTCTTAATTGTAAATATTTTTTTTTTTTTATTATGGTAAGCTAACTTTGTATTCATTGGTGTGAGTATTTGATTAATAATTCTATATTCAAATTCTATGTGAGGGCAAAGAGTATTAGAATTTTAAAGGAATTGGTAACTTACTGCATTTCCTTTGTGTTCACACTGAGAAATTAATTTTCATTTGTTGAACACAGCATGGTTTTGTTTGGGATAATAAGGTAAAAATAGAATGTGTAAGACCATGCCTTGGCCTTAGAACATCTTTGATTATTAAGCTCATCAATTTCCTTAAATCTCTACTTAATGTCAACATTTTTAGGCTTATCTGAATTTATTTTCTATTTTAAACTGGATGCCCCCCGCTTAAGTTTTGTCTTTCAAAGACAGTGAGGCTTAGCTTAATTCAATCTGACTTGGGTTTTCTCTACATCAGAGCTATTGGAAATAGAAAAAGTATCTCAATACCTTTCTGTTTTGAAGAAATGACTGAAAAAAATAGCTAAAGAGGAGTGACACACTTAGTATTTAAGCAGTGGATAATATTGTAAGTTCTAACAGGAATGTTTTAATGGTACTGAGTGGCGATAAAGGCCAAGGCTGCTGCACACCCCTCTCTTCTGTGAAGGTGAACCAGTACCTGCCGTGTTCATCAGGGAAGCAGTTTTGTGTACCGTCTCAAAACACAGTGGCCCGCAGTCACAGAGCTGGGGCCTTGGTGGGGCACTCGCAGCGTCCCATGTTTCTGTGGCAGGTTGTCATGCTTGGGTTTCCTCTCAGTCGCRTGCTCCGGCTTCCCCTGACAGGAGCAGATTTTTTATTATTTCTACTGTTGTTATTAAATGCGGTACCTCCCTACCATCCTTCCCATCACCAATGGCATAGAGCACCTGAGGGGCTACGTGCCTGCCAGAAATGACAGGGGAAACACTGCGGCTGCCGCCGGTGCCTTGTGAGGAGAAAACTCAGACGGTGAGAAACGGCTCGAAAACCCCTCCTGTTGCGGGAGGTGAAATAACGCCTATCAAACGGCAGCCGCCGGCCGCTCCGCACCTCAGCTGCGCCGGGGAAGGGAAATGGCGGCGGGCGAGCGGCGCTGGCGGCCGGGGCGCGCTCTCGGCGCCGCCACGAGGGGGCGCGGGGGGCCTGGCTCTCCTCGGGGCTGCCGCCTCCGCCTTCAGCGGAGCCGGGCGGGTGTCAGCGGCCTGTCGGTGCGTCTCGGTCTCTGCTGGCTGAGCGGGCTGGGCACGCCGTGCTCGTCCCTGCGTGGAAGCGCACGGGAGGTCTGCAAAGACTGTGGTAAATCCAGTGGAAACTGAGCCTCGTCACTTTAACGACCCGCCCCCTGTGGTACGTCTTTTCACACCAGAGCTGAATGTCTCGTTTCTCTTTAATCTTCTTACTAAGGACTCGTACGAGGCGTTTCTTTGCGCCTGTGTCTCCCCGTGAAGGAGTGGCCACCGCTGGCTGTTTTGGGAAGGGTGTTTCCCCTCCCTGGCTGGTCGGCTTAAGAGTTAAAAGCAACTTTCTCTCCGTGAGTTGCAGCTCTGTTCCCTTCCCACTCCTGCCCCTGTGGATGACACAGCAGGGTGAGTCAGCGTGTGGAAACCTGCACTGGGCTTAATGGTGAGGAAAAAGTCATTTGGCTGCGCTGAAAACCTGAAGTTTTCTCACCAAAGGAAACTGTCACAGCATTCCCTGGGACAGAAGATGTCTCCTCTCAACCCTCCACAAGCCTCAGTTCATGAGTGGTTGGGTGAGGGTAAAACCTCAGGTTTGTCTTTGTGTCGTATCAGTTCAGACCATTGCACTGAGACAGAAAATTACAGGATCCAGTGTCAATCAAGCTGCGAGACTTCACCTCTTCCCTCTCTGCAAATTCTTGTCCTCTAGGAGCTGGTCGGAGGTGGCCAGATGTCATTCAGTGGAGGGCACCAAACCACATACCACGCTTCACTTCCAGTGGCTGGAGATACTGGAACTGAGGTGGTAACTTTAGTGCATGAAATAATCTATTTCACCTTACTACTTCTCAAGAGAAGATACTTTGAAATGCTCTTTCAAGAGCAGGTATCAAAGGTACAGAAGTGCAGAGGATCTGCTCCACCATTAGTACTTAAGGGCAAACAAAATATTCTTGTTGCTCAAGGCTTATGGTTAACAGCACTTTAAGAATTTCTCCCTTACCAGTCCTTGTTATCCCAGTGATTGAATATTAGACTTTAAAGAGGTGCTATAGAAGAGGTGCAGTAAACCTTAACAAAAATACTTGTCAGTTTGTTTGGAGAGAAGTAGATGTTTTGCCTCACAGTAGTGCACAAATGTGAACCTAATATTTTCAGTGATGATGTCTTCCTCTTAGAGAGAGAGAAACCCTACTCCCCTGCAAGAAATGTACTGATACATGATATGTGTGTGTGTGTTTCTTGTTCCCTGTGGGGTAGGCTAGTTGCTGGATCTTTCAGGCATCGCACTGGTGACAACTGCAGAGTTGTTCATAGTCTTGGATAAGGCACACTGGTGGTGAAATTATTCCCAATGAAATAAAATTGTGTAAGAAACAGTATGTCCAAATGAATTTTGGAAAAGACGTTTAAGGAAATAAAGGTTATCTGAGCACCTGGCATTCTTATGCAGTTGGTTCCTGTCCTTGCTCCACCAGCCTCTGGCTCCACCAGCCATGGTTACCATCTTCTGGAGGGGGCTTCTCTTGAGTAATGCTGTGTAATGATGCTATTTCCTTCTTCCTTACAAGAAATTGCTTAGTTTTGTATACTCCCTGTTCCTGTCAGCAGGAAGTGAAGATTAGGAATCCAGTCTGTCTCCTACAAGATGGTGCAAAGTAGTAGCCCGGAAGTTAAGCTTCTTATAGCAATTTTAGTGACTCACAGGAAAAACATGTATTGTTTCCTTCTAATACAACCCTCCCTCAAAAAAATAAACCAAAAAACCCTGTAACCACTGTCTGCAGAGGAGTGAAGAGACAGTAAATAACTTACAGTAAAAAGCTTTCCTTTTTGATTCCTGGTAAAGATGAAGAGGTTTAATTTGTGAAATACTAGCTGCGCTGCCTGTAGTGGTTCATTTTAGTGTTTCCAGCCAAAATTAGAAGTGGCCTGTTTTCAATGACACTTGAAAATTTAGTGCTATGTTGATAGTCTGAAATGGAGATCTTCTGACATTGCAGATGAAATATGTGCCACTGAAGTTCAGTTGTGGTTTAGGTGGCCATGGAGTTGGGATATAATCATATTATTTTAACTCCTGGAGATCATTACTACTTTGGGAAATAAAACCCTCAAGTATCAGAACTGTCAGGATATATATTTTGAACTTTTATTTAAAGTAATACTAGGTTTTATTTATTTTGGAATGTTTAGCCAGGTTTTCATTATTAAAACTAGATGAGAACAAGGGTTTGAGTATTTGAGTAATAAAAATAAAAAGGGAAAACACAAACCTATAAATTTTCAAATTTTTAAATAGGAAAACTAGCTGTTTTGAAATAACTGCCTGCTTTATGCAAAACTGTTTATCCTAGAATATGGATTTAAGCATGTACTCACCTCACATGCTTGATTTGAAAAAGCACAGACTTGTGGTTTATGTAAAGATGGCTCTTCTACTACTAGTTAACCAGATTTTGCCTAAAAAAGGCCAAACCTCCCAATGAATTTGCCCAGGCCAGGCCCGGGTTCTCATAGAAACCCACTAAACTCAACCCTCAGTCAATCCATTGCCACCTCCAAAAATTATTTCCTCGTAATTTTGGCAAAATGCTGAATGCAAGATGAATGCTCCTCATTTTTCTTTTTTGTCAGCTTCCAAATGTAATGGTAATGATGTGTATGACCTTAGAGAGTGGAGAAATGTGTGAATTTTGGAAACAAAAGTTTTTGACTGAACCCCTAGAAAATCTGCGTGCGGGGCTGGGTCTGTGTTGGAAACCACCCTGCAGCCCTTTTCCTTCTTTCTCTCCAGTCTGTCAGCGCAGGGAATGAAAAACGCCTTCCCCGACAGGCATCCCCATACCAGCTCGCCTCCGGGGGGGTCACAACTATGCTGACAGAGTGTTTTTATTGGCCTCGTGTGTCATCTGGGAGGTGATACAACTATGTCAACAAGAGAAGTCCTTTTGATGTGCTCTTGCTGTGTCCCCGTTAGAGAGCTTTGCCAAAATAGCTGTGGTGTTTGTAGTCGGGACCTACAAAAGTGATTAAAAAACAGCATCATGCTGGTGTGCACGTTTGGGGAGGGTGCTGCATGCCATGAAGGTAGTTTTATTGTTGTTTCAGAATAGAATAATTATGGACTTAATTTTTTTAAATTAATTTTGGGGAGCTTCCGATTTGGGCGGATTAAAGGTGAGTGCCTTTCCACAGTATATGAGTTTTAAAAACTCTCAGACAAAAGGAACATCATAGCATGGTGAGGAATATAAATACTCATTTCATTATCGAAATGGATCATTTTAGAGATTACTAATAATATATGTTATGTCCTGTATGCTTGGCTGTTAAGTGAGAATAGACTTTTTATTTTAACACTCTCCAGTGGCACCTCATGAGATTATTTGACTTGAATTAAATGTTGGGAAATTCCATGAAAATGGCATTCTAATTTTTCTCTATTTCAAGCTTCATTAAGTATATTTGCACTTAGAAGTTGCAAGCAAGATGTTAACATTTCAAATGCTTAAAAATGGAATACATCTCACAGTTTAAAAAGTAAAATAAAATAATGTAGCAGCAGACTTCCCGCCCCCCACCCCCCCTTCTCTAAGGGACCTTTCCAGCACTGTGCTGGTCTCCTGTTGATTTGATTAATGAATATTTTGCCAATTAAAAATAACCATTAATTATTGCATTTGGTTGCAGCAATAATTCTATGTTTCAAATAAAAACTAATTAACATAATAAGTGGAAAAGCATCATGGCGCATGATGTGTGCTTGCAGTTCACTACATCTGAAAGATCATGAGACGCCTTTTTGACATTTGTAGCTCTGCAGCTAGTTACCAGCAATTACGTTCCGTTTGAATAGAAATTAAGTATCTGATTTACAGCGTTACTTTTTATATTCTGAGACATGAGCTACCGAGAATATTATGAGAATGTCTGCAATCACAGTGCACAGTAATATTCTCTTAATGAATTACAGTTATACCCTTCTACACAGCTCCCTGCTTCGTAGTTGCTGCTGGAGTTTTGGGTGGGTTTTYGGAGGATGGGGTGCATGGGAGATGGCTTAAAAACTGGTTGATGGGGTGCCATCCCTTCTGCCAGAGGCAACCACAGGCTGAGGCAGCCGTAGGTGGTAGCCTGTTGTTTAGCTGTGCCAGAGGTCTGAGGAGGCCCACATGGACTGGGCTGTCTAATCGGACCAGCTTCTAGTGGGACCAGGAAAGGCCACAGCTTGAATTTTGCTGCTGAGAGAGGATGCTAGTTGTGCTCGCCTGACGGAGAGAGGGCGTTCGCAGATGGTATGCAGAGAGCTCGCACACCTTGTAAGGATGGAAAGGGAGCTGTGATATTGTTCTTCACAGGCTGCATATGACCTTCAAGCTTCTCACTGAAAACGCTTAACAGTATATGATACCTTTTTTTTTCTTTTAATTTTTTAAATAAAGAATTTCACAGGTTCCGCACTTGGTTTACAGTACTGTAAATTGGTGTAAAGCAAGAAAGCAACTTTAGGACAATCTCAGGCAAGTTCTGGTCAACCAGATTGGCCCCACTGAGGACCAAAGGAACAAATCAGTTGCTTGGATCTGTCCACTACCTCGCGGTTATCCTAGCATGTTTGATACTATCCAGCCTTGGTTAGTGCAAATTATTTTGGGGACAGAGGAATGGAAGGTTCTTTCCATTTCTGGCAAGGGAAAACTCTTCTTAAGGCACTAGATTGTCTGTAATAAGGACCACAAGAGTAGCAGAGTAATGTATTTTCAAATAAACAGCTGAAGGCATGCCTAAGTTGATCAAGTGTTTGGGTTGAAAACTTATGTCCTGTTCTTATTTGCGTGTTGTGTTATTTATATATAATATATGACATTGGAAAGTTATGCACACTCTCATTTTTCACTTTAATTGCCTATTTGAAGACAGCATGACAGATCCAAAGGTTGCTTTCAGCAACTGAGGAGCACTGTGGTCACTTACTAGTGTGCAATAATTAACTTAATTACAGAAATTAGAATATTTTAAAGAGTCAGGATCCATGATTGGACTCTATGCATTCTTTCTATTTTCTGTTGTCCATATCTGAAATATCTTTTTCTTGCATATGGTCATATGACTTTTTTTTTTTAAACTAAAGATACTTTTCAGAAAATTTGCAAATCATTGTGTTTACGTTTACTTGGCTATTTGGTTTTTAAATTAAAAACTGAAAATGTCAAATGGATCTACTCAGTTGTGATGCTGAGTTACCATTTTAACCTGAAATCCTTTTAGCAATTATGCATTAAATTAGTACACATGAAGCTGTAGTCAGAACGCTATTTGGCTGGGCAATGGGAGGTAAGGGATGGCCATTACTTCTAAGAGTTCACAGTCTGAATTAAGTAGTGGCAGCTTGCAAGGATGAAACAGGATTGCTTAGTAATAGTGTTATATAAAAAATGTTCTACTCTTCTGTTAGCTGTAAGACCAAAACACAGATTTGTTTCTGTGTAGGTAATCTGAAATAGCATATACGACCTTAGCACCCAGCAAGATACCGTTTTCTCATACGACAAAGCTCTGAGTTCTTGTGTCTCACAGAGTTTGTGTTATAAAATGGAGTTTCACATTTGCTGGTCTGCAGCAGTGAATGGATGCTGTTGGTTGTGGTGTTCTTAGGTTTTTTTCTTTCATTTTCAGCAGGCTGCTTTTGAACTTCTGTGACGTCCTTTTTTATACAGTCCCTCTTGCAGTGATATCCTCTGACTTTCTTACAGGCTCTGCGGTCATAACACTCAGTGAAGGTAAAATGCTGGAGTGTGGTGTCCCTGGGATCAGGGTGCATATCCTATGAAGAGTTTTTACAGATTCCCATTTTCTTCAGAAGCTTCCATGAAGACTGCCTTGCTTCCTTGTGAGGGGCACCTATGTGAACAGGCTAGTGTGTGCTAAACCAGGATGTTAAGTCAGCAGATGCTGCTTTCTATGCCTTCCAGCTGCCTGTGTGTGCATTCCCAATATATACTTCTTGGCTTTTTTTTCTGAGGCACCCTTCATTTAAATAAACCTTCTATTTGATACTTCTTTTTGCTAACCACTTGCCTACACGCATAATATGTAATTTGCAGGTGTTAAGATTAAGGCTAACTTTTTTGTGCTTGCAGGCTTTAGGAGAGGTCCACAGTATTTTCAACTTTGGACTGTGATCTATGATGCCTTACCTTGGCTTTGGACTCCTGCATTCTTCTGCAGTAATGCAGCAATTGCAATGATTATCAGTTGCTGAGTGGAAAGTACACAGGCCTGGACTGAGCAGCAGCAGAGTGCCAGTAGAGCACTGTCAGCCTGATAGGGCTGTCTCCCAGCGGGCCAAACAGGCTGCCGTTTCGTGACCTTCGTGTAATATTTATGTGGCCTGTGTCTTTCAGGGTTTTTTTTCATGGCTTCATGCACTTAYGAGCAATTTGATGGGGGAAATAAAGTGTTTGCAGCTAACTGAGAAATTTTTGCAAGTTTGGGGTAGACCAAACAGGGAGAATTTGGTACTAAAAAAAGCCTCTAATGTTCACTGAAACTGTGAAAGTTGAAATAAATACAGTGTTTTCTTGTTTGTACTTGCCTGAATGTAGCTTTCTTAGTCATCTATTTAATGAAAGCTTAATCTGGAAATGTGGAAGAGTTTGGTATCTAATCTGTTTCACACATTTTGGTAAGTCCATCTCTTGTGGCATTTAACACCCTGATCTTGGGAAGAACTTAAACTTGTGTGTAAATGTTAAGGTATTCTTGAAGACAAGTAAGTTTAAAACTCTTGCAGAATCATGGTACTTATCCTTAAATGTTCTATGTTTGAAGTGCAGAGCATCATCTCGTTTTTGGAGATGAGGGAAAATTTTTTTCTATTAAAGATATAATTAGGCAACCATGTTAATAACTGTAAAATCATACTTGTCTGTGATTTTATCCTTTAAATTCATAAGAAGACCTGAATAACACTGCATTTGGAATTGAAACTGTGAAATTCATAGTGGCTTCCTTGTAATGGAGGTTTTGGATGRGGAACAGTTTCCAGTAACATTGAATTTATCTGTTTCTGGTTTTTTAAGCTACATCCATGTAAGAACAATTGCGGGCTTTTGAGGAAGCCAACAGAAATGTTTGCCTTGGCATCATTAGTGAAGCGAGCTAGTTTCAAGGGAAGTGTAGGTTTTAATTAATTAGCTGAGCTGACTTATATCAGCCAGTTTTCAAGGCCAAGTGAAATAAAAGACAGGCACTCTGTGAACCTGGTGTTAGGCGAGCAGAACGTGTGTATGGATGTTCTGACAAAGCCAGTTCTGAGTCTGGGGGACCTCTGTGTTGGCAGTTCACCTCAGTGTGATCTTGCACTGATCTTGCACAAAAGGGTGAKATTTATCATAAACATCTCTGAGTGACTTGGGAGATAGATCATACTGAAAGTCCTTGATCCTTGTAAATATAGGTTTTGGTGCTTTTAAAATCCTTTGCAGGGCCATTATTTTTATAACATTTGAGCCATTTTGTTACTCTCTTTGAGATTAAACAGCAATAGAAGTAACACCCTTGGGTTGGCAAGGGGAGTTTTGTCTTTTTGCTTTTGTTGCAACTATTTGCCTTAAGTAGTGGCATGGCTGATAGAAGACATGTTTTTCAAACCTGAGTCTTTTTAAGATATGGACAGACACACACACACACACACACACACACCAAATGTAATATCTACAACATCAGTGAAATCTGTTGGAGGGTTACAGCTACCAAAAAATCTTGAAAACCCAGTCACTGTATGTGAACAGGGATTCATATGTCCTTCTTTAGGTATCTGGACTCTTGTCAATTTGACCTCAACTTCTGCCTGTTAAGTGGTGGCACAGTAGGGTAAAAGCAGCACTGGCCACTTCATATTCAAGTCATTGAAGAGGAGTATAAATTTTACCTCCTTTAAGTTATTATTTTTTCTTCTGAGACTATCTTTACCACTTTGCTAGTGGTAGTGACCTTTCCTAATCCCTGTAAGAAGAAAGCTTGCGGTTGTAAAATAATGCCACTGAAATTTGTTAGCACTTTTCTGTGTGCCCTTTATAAGGTGAAAAGTGACTTTTTCAGTGATTTAAATGCAGGGACTTTATAGAAGTGAYGTTCTCATTTGAAGTTGCTTATGATAACTTTCTTGTATCTTGTAGGGCAAAACTTACTGCTCCATAATATAATAACAAAGATGTGGCATATATTTTTGTGCAGAAATACTCATGTAGAACAAAGTTATATAATTGATGAAGACTGTATTTACACAGGATGCATATGCCTTTTTTATTATTTGCTTTCTTTAAAATACTTCACCAGGTTAGGATTTTGCAGTGTTTTCAACCTGCAAGTTATTTCTGCAGAGTGAGGTGATTTAGTAATCGTGGCTTGGTTCAGTAGTCAGTGATTATGTTTGTTAGAACACGCTCCACAGAAAATGACTGGCTTCATCTGAGCAGTTCAGAGATGGCGCAGTGCAATTTGTGGTCTTACCTTAATTACATATTCATACTACTCGTCTGGTTGCCCAGTATGAAACAGGCTGTAGATGTGAGAAATGGGAGGTGTCTGATGCTATAGAAGATTAGTTAAGTAACTCTCTCTTGTGGATGTTAGCACCCACGCTTTGGTCTTTTAATAGCGAGGTGGTGGGACCCAGAACAAAACCCTGGGGTAGTTCATATGAAATCAAAATTTTATTTTAATAAGATTTCATTAAAGAAAAAGAGAAAAAAAACAGGGTTTCCAAAATCTAACACCACAGTAAAATAAGAGGACATAGCTAGAAAAACCCCACAGCATTACAGAAAGTACATAGTGCTTTCTTCTTCCCGCTGTGGAATGAAATCAGTGGAACATAATGCTTATGAGAAGAGACAAGTAATGAAGGCAGCTAATGTACAGTGGGTGGCAATTTGTTCTACCAGATTTAAAGTGTTACAGCAAAACTAATGAAGTAGCCAGTCTTCGATAGCCCATGTTAATTCAGGAAGTGAGGGTAACTAGTTAAAGTAATGCTAATCAACCAGTCCCTTCAAAATCTGTAGTTGTTTTTGTGTGCATGCTGTCTGGATATTTTTCTTATAAGAAAGGGAGCTCAGATCAGTCCCAGGTTGTACTGCTTAAATACTTTTCAAGAAAAAGATTTGTCATCTGTGAGTGTTTAATCCATTATAGGTGTCTGTTTGGAAACTATTTAGGCTACTTTTGGCTGACTTTGACCAGCCTATGCCTGTTTGAGGAAACATTGACTAAACATTTAATATTATACAGGGCGATTTTGTGAGATTGACAACAGATTTTTGCCTCCCCTGCTCCTCATCCCCAAGCCAGGTAGTTGAGAGTGTTGGCTGATACCTAACATCCTGGTCAGTGGGGTAACACGTGTTCGGAGACTGTGGCTTTGGGCAGCATGTGTGGTGTTAGAAAACAGGGCTGGTATCTGTATGAATGTGCTTAGGTGTGAGAGAAGCAGGGCACTGGTAGTCCAGGCTTGAAGGTTCAGTGTCAGGGAATACTGCTACTTAATCTCACTGTAGCTGTTTGCTATCTTAAAAAAAAAAAAAAAGAAAAAGAAAAAGAAAAAATGCTAATTGTTGTGGGTTTTTTGTTTTGTTTTAAAGCAAGCTTGGGATGGTTGCGGTCTTTTTGTAGTTGTTAACAATAATGTATAGTCACCCTGTGCTCAAAACTGTGCGAACTAACATCAAGAAAGTAACTCGACACTGTCTAAATTGGAAGTAAGATACCTGGAGGTATAAGGGTGGGGAGAGTCAGAGGCTGCAGGGAAGAGGGCAGTACAGGGAAAGAATTGGATATATGTTTAGTCCTGTTGTACAAGAGTGAACAAGTAGTTAYAGACATCTCCATGTGATTTTTAACTTGTTCGTATGTCGGGACATTTTGAGGGGAGAGGAGTGGGCAGCGTGGCAGTGAGGGCAGGAGGGAGCGATGGGAGGCAGGACGAGTAGCAAAAACTGGAGTTAGGAAGGGGCAGGAGAGAAGAAAGGCGCTGGCTGAGGTTGGGCAGAGGATGAGGAAGAGGGAATGGAGGCGGGAAGGAACGGACCAGTGGCATTTTAACAGTGAGAAAAAAGCTGGCAGTGGTGAGCAAAGTGTACATGTGCCCTGGATAGCAAGGCTGTGCAGGTTTTAGGTGGGTGCAGTGGGGCTGCTGGTGCGGCCTTTTTGCCCCTCCGCCTGGGGAAGGGCTGTGGTGGGGCTGCGGGGCTGCTGGCACCCGTGGCACAGCTGGCCTGGTCTCTGCCCTCTCCTGCTCTTCTCTGAAGGCCATGCGGTGGCGCCAGTGCAAGATTCTGCGCTTTCTTTTTATCTTCTGTTATTATAGCTGGGGAAGAGTAACAATATCCAACAGTGTTATGTATAGTTCCTGCTACAGTGCAGAAGTGAATGTGACGTTCTCATGACCGGCAACCCAGCAGCTGGTTGCAAGAGGAATAAAAATATGTCAAGCATTTTGAGTGCTAAATTCATACAAGATTTTCTTGACCACTTCCTGAATTATTTTTTGGTGGAACTGGGATATACARCACAATTGACTTGAAATACATGTGAAGTCTGATACGTGGAGGGGGAAGGGATAGATGCATGGAATAGAGACTGTGTGCAGTGCGTTCTTTGTGTGTCAGGCAGCATMTACTGAGCGATGGGATCCTGCTTTGTGCAGGTGCCAGCAGGCAAATTTCTCTGTGCTTTGATAACACGCTCCTACAAAAGTTATGGGGCTTTTCGGTTTTGTGTTTGCATTTTCATCTTCAGCTGGTGTTACGGTGAGCTGCTGGCGAGCAGTGGAAGGGCGGTGGGCTCCTCATTAGAGCCTTCCTTTGTCCTCTCCCACAGATACATGCAGCACTCTGATGTAAACCAGCCCCAATTTTGTCTTCTTCAGTCACAGAAACCATAGTTTATAGATGGAGGTTAATCCCATTTAAGAACTGGATTAGCAAAGACGTAGTCATTTAACCACAGATGCCTAAACTTGGGTTGAAGCCATTCTCAGATAGTCCTGGCTGGGATTAATGCTCTGCAGACATTCTGGATCAAGACAGTTTCATGGCAGGCTGTGCACCACCGAGGTGTAAATCTAATGGAGCTCACTATGCTTGGCCTGCTAAATGACTCTGGGTTTTGTAGAAACAAAGGCGAGTAAAAGATCTGTGTGTGTTGCATGAACCTAACTTCCTCAGAGAAGTGAATTATAAAGATAACACGGAAGACAGCTGATGCTTTGCTGTCTTTGGTTAGCTTAATACAGAGCGTGGTGTGCTGGTAATTACTGCAGAATTTCCCCAGACACCACCAGCAAGATCTGCCTCTTTTAAGGGTAACAGGCTTGGGGTTGCTGGTTGGATTGGCACTTGTGCTTTTATCCCTTTTCTCTGAACTTCCTTAAAGGTATTTATGTCTTTAGGGACATATCGTTAAAGGCATATTGGCAAATCCTGGAGCCTGAGCTTTGCAGGAGTAAATGTAGGAAGAAAGATTAGGATCAGTCTGAGCTTTGAGAGTGTGGGACAGGGGATTCCCTGCTTACTGAATAAAGACATTATGTGCTTCAGGCAGTGGTGTGACAAATGGACCTACCTCAAGCACAGTCCCCATTCAGTTCAGTTAAAAATTTTCCTTAAGGCAGGGCAGCAGAGACAGATTTCAAAATAATTGTATCATGTTCTAAAAACAAAACAAAACCCACAACAACCACCAAAAGCAACTGATCAGGTGAAACAAATGCGTCTATCAAGATAACGAGCTTTTWAAGATTAACAATGCTTAAAGTTGTAGGATGAAGAATCCAAAATACGGGTTTTGCTTGCAGTTCCTCTCCTCCCTCTCCCTGCGYCCCCCCGCCCCCCAACACAAAGTAGATGCTTTTCAGAAATGAAAGATGGAAAGCAGCAGTGCTACGGGGAGCCATTTAGTAAAAGCAGTTTGTATTCTTTATAGTTAAAACGCAGAAGTTGCACCCAGAATGGCTTTTAAAGTAATGCATAAAATATGTTGTTAATGACTATGTAGTAATCTGCACAGGCATGATGCACATTTTCCATTGGGAACATTTGAAGTCTGTTTATGCTTAGCTCCTAAAGGTGCATTTCTACAGTGTAGGGCAAAGCTGTATTTGAAACCTCAAGATAATCCTATTTTTTGTTATAAGAAAACTACGTAAACTATGGGCATACTCCCTTGGTTTTAGTTTCAGAAATTTAAACCAAGTCTATTTCGTTCTTAGATAAAAGCAAAACTTAACTGAAAAGGACAATGAAGACAGTGATTGAAAACATATTGTTTCATTTGAGTGAGAAAGTTAGCACTTGAGGGAATTGGATTGTGTTTGCTTCAAGGCTTTTGGTGGGCAGTGCTCTGGTTGGCAAGCATTTTGCTTCAAGTGCATTTTTGTATGAGTTTTCTGATTGAGAGCTTCAGAAAATAATCTGTAGAGAAGGGAGAAAGCAAAACTCAGAAATGCAGAAGAAAAGTATCAAGTCCCAGCTTAGATCTAATCACTCTTGAAACATCTCAAAATGTGTCAACCATATTTAGAAATAGCTACATTAAAAAAGAAGAAAGCTTGATCCTTTTAACACTGTAAATCATGGAAAGCAGTGAAAACTAATATTTATGAGGAATTGTGAAAGCTTGTGTGACAGTTGGAAATTACATCACTGTTGATGTTTCAAATTCTTGTGTAAAGTAATGCAATAGTGTGTTTATGAATGAATGAACAAATGATTGTGCTATGCTAAGCATACTCTATATGGATAAAACTGGGTTGAGCTATTTTATCTCTCTTGTCTTCGCTTATGTTACTTTGCAGTATACAGTCCCATATGTTTAAATGTAAATACAGAAAACTCAATTCAGTGTATATATTTTTTATTCCAGATACAGACCCACGTGTGTTAGAGAAACAAGAACTTCAGCAGCCAACCTATGTTGCTTTAAGTTACATTAACAGGTAAGTGTGGTTATTTTTCAGGGATAACTGATCTTGGTTTGCACAATATGTGTGTATATGCATATGGCAAAATGGTATGCTTATGTATCCATTCTGTTTTGTTTCATGTTATAAGACACTATGGTAACACCTGTTTTGGAAAGACAGTTGAATTAAAATTTAACTAAATTTTTTGTCACTTTTATATAGGGCACAAGTAGCCCTTCAGCTGCACCGCTCAAATTTAGCCTTTTATGTTTAAGCTAAATCTTGTGCAAAACAAGATAATTTGTCTTTGCTTAATTTTCTACTTTCTTGTACTCCACACAAGTGAGTAGAGAAAGAGATTATTTTTTTTCAATCAAAAGTGAAATTTAACTGATAATAGTCCAATATGTATGAGAATTTTTTACAGTACTTCGGAAGTTTTCCAACCACAGTGTATATCTTTAAAAATCTTGCTTACCAGCCCTATATAACCTAAAACTTGAAAAATTTAAGAAATGAAACCAATTCTTAAAGCATTTATCTAAAAAACAGAGCTTTGGCTTTTCAGTTATTGACTGATGGCAAAATTGAAACCTCCAGAGTACTCCGGCATGGAGGAATGGAAGGGTTGCTCATGTCTCAGGCTGTGTTATGGTAAAGAGCAGCTTGAGAGCTGCTCCTTATTTTCCCTCTCACCTACGAACACCGCAGAATTCAATGGAGATAGCTCAGATTACTTTTCCTCTAGGAGGAGAGTGACCCATGGAGCATGCTGCATGGAGGGGAAAGATGGCAAGGTTTTGTGCAGTTGCAGTGCCCCTTTTTCAGTACATTTGCCAAACTGTCTTCTAATCCTAAATGAACACTGTACAGGAAGTGTAATTCCTCATTTAAAACCCTTTTTCCTGTTCTAGGTAAATCAACATGCTGCTATTCTGGGATTATTTTGCCTTCTTTTACATCATGCTGTTTTTTTGATCAGATGTGCTGTGGTTGAAAGTTCCAGTTAGTTGCATTTTGGAAATGCATTTCTCAGAAAATATTCTGTATGGTATCATTGGCTTTGATACATGGGACACCAGTTTCCTTTTGTATCTTTGCTGTCTAGAGGATGAGATACAAACTCACAAGCCTGGGAGATTAACCCAAAATTTAATTCAGGATAGACTGAGTTGATTCAAACTCTCATGGATCATACATAATGCAAAATTTTTCTTTCTAATTCTACTTCATGTTAAAAATGAAAAAAAAACCCAAACAAACAAAACAAAACAAGACAAAAACACCCCCCCAAAAACAAACAAACAAACAAACAACCCAAACCAAACCAAAACAAAACAAAACAAACCACAAAAAAAACCCCAAAAAAACAAACCAAAAACAAACCAACAAACTTTTTCAAACACAGAATCCACTGTTTGGCTTTGTATAGTATTTGCTGTACAGAAAGCGTGTTGGGGGGGAAGACTTTGAGGTATGAAAGTAAGAAGTGGTGTTCACTTGGTAAAATGACTAAATTTTCTCCACTGCATGAGGCTATGATGATTAAGAATAGCTGGTATTGACATGATTTCCTACTTGGCAAGCAACTCCTGTTCTTCCTGGAGACAGTCCTACCCTTTAAAGCATATTTTGAAATTAACCATGACCCTTTTTAACACTTACTTCTGTTGATCTCATTTAATGTATAAAATTTTTGGGGTTTGGTTTTTTTTTTCAATGTGTGGGTTTGGTATGTTGTTGTGTATGTTGGTATGTTTCCCTCTTTCCATTATATGCTTGGGCGTTTACTCTTGTTGCTTCTGTGGTTATTTTACTCAATGTGAGGGAGAGGGAAGTTTTTTTAAAAATTAGGGAAAAGCTGTTTTAAGACCACAGAAAGTGCCACGGGACTTGATTGTCCGATTTGGAGTCAGACTACTTTTAAAGTAGTTTGAAAGTGATACCCCATCTAGATTTCATGATTTTGGTACCCTTTTTAACTGAGTTCTGTGTGACTGAGACAGTTTTAGTTACTACATATTTTGTCCAAACTTTCTTACCCTTTCAATTCTGAGAAGTTATTCTGCAGAACTGAATTGAGTTGTTCTTATAGTAAAACTCAATCTGAATTGACTCTTACTTAAACCAGCTGCTATTTAATTGCTCTTTTAATTGTATTTTAATTTTTTCCAAAGCRCTGATGTCTTTCATTGAACCACCTGCTCTATGCAGCTCAAGCTCTTGAGGGAGCAGCAATATCCATTACACTACGAGACATGCCTTTCTATTTCCCACTACATATGCCAGAGCCAAGTTCTGCTTTGTTGTCCCAGGCTACGAACTCAGATTTTGTAGCCTAATACATGTCATAAACATGTTGCATACTGTTAGATATCAAACACCAGATACTGCTGCACTTTTTTTAAACCCATGCTTTTATGGCTTCCAAGTGGAACTGAACTTAGCTTGGTTCCTGCTGTGAGTTCCAGACCTTAAAACAATCTTCCTCTGCAGGTTTGTATATTCAATATGTTCTGTGTGGGCCATACGCTCTCGTGGAGCCTGGGAAAATAGGGACTTCTGATTCTCAGGGGCTGTCAAAATTGTATGATAAGATGTACACTTAATATATGTTATGGTAGAAAGATTAAGTGGGTGTGCTTTATGCTCGGCCGATTGCCCTGTTGTATGGTGGCCATTATAAGCTAAAACAAAACAAAACATAAATCTGGGCTGTCTGGTTTGATAGCTGGGAGGATTAAGTATCAGTAAAGCAGATAGCAGAGACAGAAGGGTACAGGAGTCTTTGTTTCCAACCTGAAACATACTCTTGTTTCCATTTCTCTTCTACCCCTGGCTATTTTCTCAGGCATATTAGTATGGCGATATTGTATGTGCCCTTAAGTTGTGAAACAACCTTCAGCTTGTGGACATCTGAATCTATAAGGCTCCGTCTCTTTCTCTGCTGGAGATTTACTGCCATTACAGCCTTCAGTAACTACACACAGATGCAGCTTCCATAGTGTGTGATCCTCATGTAGACAGATAACGTTCCTTTTAAAACCAGTGGACAAAGTATAAATTATAGGTCATAATGGTTTATTATCACTACATCAAACACTTGCACCAGGCACTGACTGAATTGACGCAAATCCTTTTCTCAGGCTAAGTTCAGTGTAGCCTTAATGCAGTCCCCAGTATTGATGGTTGTTCCCTACAGCAAAGACTGTTGTAGTCTTAAAATCTTTATAAAGCTACCAAAATACTTTTAATTATGTTAATCCTAGGTTCTTTTTTAATAGTGATTTTCTAKTGATAATTGAGATCATACAACAAAGATTTTAGAATAAAATAGGTTTTAAGCATCGATCTTGCAAGCAGTTACTGCACACTGGGGCGAACGTTTTCAGCATTGCCTGTAAGCAGTCTGCTGAATGAGGCTATTGAATGTCTATGAAGTTTATTCTTGTGCACAACTGGGAGCACAAATGAAGCCTGTGATCAAAACTGGATGGCATTCTTGGGTGAACAGTCCAAGATTGTCCTTGCACATCTCTGAGCCCGTCCTAACATTTTTGCTCCTCCCTCCAGATTTTATTTTTAACTAGCAAGATTTTGCCTCACTGTTACCATTATAAATTCCTGTAGGCTCCAGGCTTCTCCCCCCATTTCCCTCTCCTTTCAATGGTCATTGACTTCTCAAGAACAAATTTCCCTACTCTGCTTCCTTTTTTAATACCACTAGAAGTAAAATCAATCATTTCTGTGAGCATATGCATTTGTGAAAGGAGTTAACTGCATGTAAAGTTCCAACCACTGCAAACTGTCCCTGTGTCTTGTCCAGCTCACTAATTCTGGTTCTACTACTATTACCTATTTTTTCCAGGAGTAAAATTAACAGCCAACACCATAGGATTTAATGATCATTTGAAAGTTATTTTAAAAAGTGGTAAGTCTTTAGGTAGTGATATATGTAGTATGCACTGTGTTACTAATGCAATAACAAGAAGAATGTTTTGGATTTGGAGGCAATGCCCTTTGACTACATCTGTGTGGTTTCTTAGCAGAGCATCCAAGCCACATGATACTGGTCCTTTATTTCTTTGGGCTTAACTTTTTTATTTTTTTAAGGTACTATGTTCAGTGTTGGATAGAAATTTAAAGCTTCTTATTCCTTTCTATACAGGAGGTTCACTCTTGCCATTGACCACTTCCATTTATATCCGTTCTTTATCACTAGGGTTATCTTCTGCTGTGTGTTTAGTGGGTTTCCTCTGACAGTTGGTTGTGTGTATGTATTTAGTTGTAACAGTTAAACATGCTTTCAGTAAGTATAGTGATTTTATGTTAAAGCTACCTAGCAGCATCCACAGCTTTTGCAACACATTGCACTTTTTCCTGTGGTTCTGCTATGACAGATTTTCCTGGGGTAAGCTACCAGCAGTAGTTAAATAAGAAGCTAGTGAAAGACTGTAGCCTTTCAGAGGTCATACCCAATAACTGGATGTGCCACCAATAACCTCTATAGAACATTTTCTCAGCAGCAGTGCAAATCCTGTTGCTTCTTTTTTTCTGAAAGTGTGAGCATTAAGTTGTTTGAATAATGTGTGGAAGACCAAGATTCAGTTTCTTCCTCTCTCATCCCTTAGGAGTGTTCTAATCATATTAGAACTATTAGACTATTAACTGGCTTGGGGCAGGACATCATTTCTCCTCTTGACATTTCTTCTCTTTGCCTCTTGATGTCTGTGTACCGTCATTGGGAATGGCTGTTGGGGCACAGCTTGGAATCAAACTTAAAAGTCATGAGGCTGGAGAGAAATAAGTTTGTTTCTCCTTACTTGCTTTCATAATGGATGCTTTTTCAGAAGGCGTATGCAAAATGGAACAATTCTGAAACAGTGAGCATCTTCCTCTAAAGTATTCACTGCATCATTCACCTAATAAGCAGAAGACCAGATGTCAAGTCTTTCTAATTCAGGCCTGAGATTTCAACTTTGAAGGTGTATTATTGGTGGTACATTACAGATTAATTGAGGCATGCTACAAATAAATATATAAAAACGCGAAAGCACCAGAAGAAATGATACAGAGAATGGGTTACGAGAACGGCATGTATGGATAAGCAAGGACACGAGTGACAGCAGTCAAACTGGCAAACAATGAGAAATGTCTTGCTTCATCTAGATCACAAGGCCAGCACTCTGGTGAGGCCGCACTAGAGATGACCGGCSAGTCGGAGACCCGCAGCAAAGCTACAGCAYGTCACCTCTGCCAACAGGAAAACAGGCGGAAGCCACAAACCCACCCGCAATGAGGAAACAGAGACAAAGGACAGCAATGACAGGCTGAAGCCAGCAAGCTTCTGAGGGAAAGATCACACCATGAGAACTGTTTGACTCCTAAAGAGTACAAAAACTTCGTCTAAAAGCCAGTGTATTGTCATTAATCAAGAGGAACGCAAGAGACATAGTGAGGACATTTTAGCCCTAATTTTAAAAATTAAAAACTGATTTTTAATATCAAAATACTTAATTTGACTTTTTGAATGAAAAAGCAAAATTTAAAAAAAGAAAAGTAACTAAAAGAAAATCATCCTAATTTTTTTGCACTATAGCATACACTGTCTTAATTCTCATGTCGTGATTCAGAAGCAAAAGGGTAGAGACAAGAAAGACTCTTCCATTTTAGGAATCTTATTGGAGATCAGTTTTTCTGCTCAAGAAAATCCAAGCCCAAGAATCTGATAAACTATTGCTGTGCCACCTGTTCAGACTTGCTACATTTTATAGTGCCTAGCACCACAGTTCTTGCACTTTGTCTTAACATTTAACTTTTCCTTTCTGTAACATGATACTGTCTTATTTGAATTGAGTATCACGGCTCTGTAAAAGTGCGGCGATTCCCTCAGAATATTGATTCTCATCACGCTGAAGGTGCATGCCGATGCTTCCAGTAGCTGCTGGATTGAATGTGTGTGACGGAATACAGAAACGAAGGGATCAAAGCAACATGTCAATTGCCAGATAATATTTTTCTGTCTGAGCTTATTTTTAGGTTTGCAGTGACCAAGTAGATCATGTGTTTTTATTCATGTAGCCATATCTTTATGCTCTGCTATTTGACTTGTTCTGGAGATGGAACAAGACAAACTTCAGATGATAATTCAAACAAGATGTGCAGAAATGAATGTTAGTTAGGGTAAGGGGAATGCCTTTTGGTTTGGAAGGATTTATGCAGTTGGCTTTGTTTTCTCTTTCTCTTTTTATCAGTTTCAAGCTAAGCGAATATAATGTACAGCTCTTTTATTTCATGTCAGCAGTAAAGATCAAAAAGCAGATTGGCATTTTAAGGAAAAGCCCTAATGCCATGCCCTGAAATAAAAATTACATGATGAATTAAAATGTGTAGGACACTGAAAAAATGTGTTTTAGTTGTGGGGTTGTTTTTTGTTTTGTTTTGTTTTTAATTGAGAGGTAATTAGCTTTCTTCTGGCAATGCTTATATGGAAGACTCGGGGACAGAAAAAATACCATCTCATGAATCTCAAGTGAAAGAAGCATTGCCAAGTCAGCATCATTCCTTGCGAGCGTGCATATACACACCTCTGTGTGTGTGGTTTAGTTAGCAGACACTAGAGCCATCAGTATAAATCCTCAAGACTTTCAGGATTCTTGTCTTTACTGGTATTTCTTCATCTTTTGTCAGTGGCATGCCAAAATTGATGAAAAAATCATCTTATCTTTCCGGCACTGGTTTTTGTCTTGGCTGGTTTCAGTTCCTAGCTTTCTGCATAGGTCTCTTGCACAGGTCACTTCATTTTGGGAAGGGAGCGGAKAAATTCTTCAGTTTCCCTTGCTTTAAAAAGGAGGGCATTTCTTTTCTGTGATGTTTAAATTTGATCACAAGCAGTAGTAGTGCTCTCAGAAGGATTGTGTGTTTGCTATATGAAAAAATTGTATTCAGATATTTCACTGTCAGCTATGTGGCATAACAGCGCTCTCAGTATCTATTTCTGTGTATGATAGCACAATGAGGCCCTCATTCTTATTAGACTCTGGTAATAACATACATTCATTCTTTAGATTCCAGTTATTTAACATGCTCATAAAGCTATTTGAAAAACGTGCTAATGTGCCAGTTTCATATCCTCTGCAGAAATAAGAATTTGTGGAAACTCTGTTATGCTTTTATTTCAGAAGGATGAGCAAAAATTTTACATTTGTGCATTAGTCTTCTTTCAAGTACGATCTGAGATAAAATGGCTGAAAACAGTGGCTGTTCTTCCTATCTTTACTAGTCATAGAAATGGCTGCTGTATACAGCTAGTAACCTCCTATCCTGATATGTTTTTTTCTTTAAATCACCATCATAACAGCAACAAAACATTACTTGCACAAGAGAAAATTACAGGCGGCTTAGATAACTTTTTAGGAGAGGTCCTTGCTGTCCAGTGTTTTGCTAAAAGCTCGTTGTGACCATCTGAGCTAGATGTGATGACTTACAGATTGGCCACTTTACCATCCCTGGAATCCCGAGGTGGTCCAGACCAGCTGCTGGTAATATTCATTGACTGTGGCCTGATTTGTTTTAATCTAAAGTTTACTTATCACTGGTCTTTTGTACAAAAGTCGTTGTGCTTCTTTTTCTAACTTTACTGATTTTTTGAAAGTAACTATTTCATGGTAAMGCTACCCATTTAGATTTGATGCAGAAAAGCGTGCATAGGATTAATCTACAGTAAGACTGAAAATGAGATTTTCAAATAAATTTAGGAGTTCAAAATGCAAATTATTGCATTACTTTTTTTCCCCTATATTAGCTTTTAGATATGTTAGTACATTGCATTGTCTTAGATTCCTTCCAGTAATGAGTATCCCACTAATTTGTAATTTATTAAAATGTAACAAACTGCATTCTGGTATAATTCCTGAAGTGTCTATGGGCACTTGATGTTTCCCTCCCTTCTCCTTCATTCTCATTTTTCCATATAACACTTCCAGGTGAGGGCTCTCACACGTCATTTGCAAAGTCTTACTAGTATTCAGTGAGGGACAGGGACTGTGAGCATAAAGGCCACGTAACAAAATAGAGTTGCAGCACAAAGTATGTCTTTGCATCTTGTAGACATTCAGAAGTAGGGCTGCAGTTTAGAGGTTGCATACCAAGGCTGTCCAAGTCATGCTTTACAACAGCCTATAGCCAAGTCTAGAGATTAAGTGCAGATGAGAGAATATTCTTAGTGCTGGAGAACTTGGCTCGTGAGGAAAGAATTTTGATGTCATCTTCCGCTACATAAAATCTACTCCAAAGTGTTAGTCTCAGCCTTAATTTTCATTAAATATTTTTGCGGTTGGGTTGACCTCTCAGTTTGATTTTGAGCCAGAGAGAAAGTTTGTATATCCTGCAAAGATGCATTCATTATCCCACCACTTCCTCTGCAATACTCCAGTGTCCAAAAAATGGAGACCAGGTGGAGAACTTGACGGAGTTGGCTTTTTCCCTTATGTTCCTAATGAGGCCGGGGGTGCATTCAGCAGGCTGACAAGGGAGTTTTGCAGTCCGTCAGCAAAATGCTCTTGGAAGATGGTTGTCCGAGATCTATGACTGGAATAACACAGGTTATGACAATCGCCAAGCACCTTCAATACAGAGCTGAAAGGAACCTGTGTTGCGCACTGGAATCCCAACTAGGCTTCATGCCATGGAAACGCAAAACAAAATGAAGATTAAAACTGAAGTYGACTGAGAGCAACTGGTGGATACGAAACAGGAGAGTAAAACAGAGCAATGAGGATATATATTATGACAAGGAATTAGTGAAGCTTGACTGCCTTGATTGTGAGCAAGTATTATATAGTGAAGGAACTTTTAATATGGTCAAAACAAAAGTAAGAAGAAAAGGTTCCTGTGTAACTGAATTTTATTTGGCGTTTTATTTTCCTTCAGAGCTACTCTCATAAACTTGCCAAGTGCTGTTAGCGCTAAGAGGAGGAAGCCCTGGCACATCATCTGTTAATTTTTTTTTTATCTAGTTATTTTTGCTAAGATATTATGGCAACACGTAATCACAAAATAATTTTTCAACAGTGTAGAGACATATGCAAAACCATAGGACTACCTTTTTATTGTTGTTGTTATGCATGCAAAAACAGGATAGATTGCTCTGATCTTGTCCTTGGATTTTTCTGAAACTTCTTGTCCACACCTCAGAAAGTGAAGAAAATTTACAAGGCTGTAAAAGTGAGAATTTGCATGATGAAGTAGAAATAAACCCCTGAAACTGGTGCACATACATGGGCTACTTCTGATATACAGCTGTTGAACGTGTTTG
This sequence comes from Oceanodroma leucorhoa, assembly GCA_030449065.1. Classification (NCBI taxonomy): domain Eukaryota; kingdom Metazoa; phylum Chordata; class Aves; order Procellariiformes; genus Oceanodroma; species Oceanodroma leucorhoa. The sequence continues at coordinate 5,998,814 of JASVER010000033.1, read as the reverse complement.
TGAATACAGGTGGACAGTTACATACCTTTGACTTCTGAAAGTCTAACTCTAATTCAGCGCATTTTAACAATAGTTGTTGTGTATGTTGGCATTACGCATTGTTTAAGTGACCTATGTTGGATTAAGGTGGCCTGAAACAGTCAAAAGCTTGCTTGGTTCAGCGAACAAACGCTGTTGAAGGGAGGCTTTATTCAATTAATTTGGCTGTCTTATAGTACCATTAGTCAGGCTGATTTAATACTGTCTGAGTCTTGGTTTCCCTGTAGCAATACATTTGCAGACACTAGATTTCTTGTTCTAATTTCCCAGAGAACTGAGAAAGGTTTTCTTTCTTTGTTGTTGTTGGGGTTTTGTTTGTTTTTTTGAAATCAGGCACATCTTTTTTCCCCAAGTGGTGTAGGAAGATACAGACAGAGATGGAAATAATTACAACAGTARTTCCATCTACAGGTGTAGGTGGTCCACAGGGGTAGACACTGCTGATTTGTCCTTGATTTACAGAGGAATTGTTGTGGGTTTGCCTTGCATGGCTGCTTAATATCTAGTCATTTCTAATTAGAGTAGCTTTTGCAATGTACTTGAAAGACACCGTAACAGAGAGGGAAGTAGTTATGGATTGTGGTACGTGCTCTACAGCCTTTGCACTACYACCTGTACCAACATGGAGAGATATTTTGGTGAGACTAGCCTCATCATCCTAAGTTTGCATGACAGCCCATGTTAAACTCTCTCTCCTATAGTAGTGTGACCTTTCTTTTTCAAGATACCATTATTTCTTTGGTATCTGCTGCTGTGGTATACTACAGGGAATAGTGAAGATTTGAGTAATTTCCCTCTGACTTTCTTTTAATGATGTTAGACTGAGATTATTGAATCTGGGGGGGTTGATGTGGTTTTTTGCTGTTGATCTTCCAGCTACTCCTCCATATAATCTTCTCCTGGCCTTTCTTAATGTGTCGGGTGTGTTAATCTATATTTCTAACGAAACTGTCATAATGAGGCCTGTAGCCTGTTTTGTTTCTAACAGTGAAGCTCAAGGATCACTAACATTTTGTAGCTGGCTTCTGCTCCTACTTTCTTCTCTGGTCTTCCTGCTGCCCCCAGCCACTTCAGGCTTCTGCCACTGTCTCTTATGTCCCCTCTGTTGCTGGCTGGGCAATGCTAGCAGTTTATTGGCCTTGAGGAGAGCGTATAATCTTGGTGCCTCCGTACAAACTGATGAAGGGGCACTCTAGATGGAGGTGTAGAAAAGGCGGGTTGTTCCACAGTTGCATATAAGTAACATTTCCCATTTGCCACCATTAGTGTTGGGGACTGACCATGTGCCTTGAATCGGTAACTTTTCGCAAGAATTCTTGAGCTGGGAGTATGTTGGTTTTATTACGTGCTTTCGTAGTGTGGCTAGCAAGACCTGTTCCTGTTAACATCCAGTTCACCCATAGCTCCTGTGGTGGTGGTGCATTCCTTGACAATTTGTGGTAGTAAGTTCCCCTGCTGCTACACACAATGTAAAGTAATCTCAGCAAAAACGGATTTTTTTGTTGAAAGCAGTTTCCTTCCCCGCACTAACTTCCAATATGAAGCACTCTTAATAAAAACAAAACATCCCTCTGTTCAAGGTGAGTCTATGCATTTATGTGTGACTTCTTTTTCTACTGTTTCTTATTTAATTTGCTCAGATGCCATTTCTAAAAGGTCAGTACTTACCAAAAGTTGTTAAGCAGTTTAAACCAGGTCAGCTGGGCAATGCTATTTGCAAGAGGTAGCGAACAGTTTCTGTCCTCGGTATAGAGGAGTATCAGGGCTGATGCTGATTCTTTAACACAGAGCTTGAATGTAAGAGCCTGTTTTGATTATTTCCAGCTCTGAAACTTGGAGCTTATGCTTTTAATGTGATCTTTGGGATCTGACTGACTACAGAAATACTATCTGTTACCTGTGTTGAGATCCTAGAAATGCCCTGAATTTGCACCCAGTGCTATATAGCAACTCTTTAATAAAAAGAACTCCAAGAGTGTTACCATTTTCAATAATGAAAAATACCTCTTGCTAAATGTAATTCTCATAATCTGCTAAATATACTGTAAAAAAGACATTTTGTGGGGGATTTCAAGTATGCGCAAGTACTTAGGTTTCCCGTTCCCATTAATTTTGCCATGTAAAACATATCCCTTTGTTTTTTATATTTTTCTACTGATTTCTCTTTCACAGTTCTTAGTCATTATGCACCCAGAGGTTGCCCTTTTTGTTGTTGTTGCTGTTCGCCATTTAATGTAGAAAGCTGGAAAAAAGGTTTGTAGAAACCTGTAGTGCAGTTATATAAAATTAATGTAGTCTTCTTTGTGTTAGTAGGAGAAATATACAATCAATAGGTAAGAACTCCTAATTTTTCTTTTAATGCTCCATGTAGTGCAACCTCATTTATTCTAATTGGCACCTAAGGCCCTGTGCACATAATTGATCATTTTCATCATACATTTTAAGGGCCTGTGAAATGTTGCTGGTAGTTTTGATTTTGTCCATCTGGTTCAGTTAGAACAGTTTAACCCAGCACAGCTAGGCTGTAAATTGCAGGCAGTACCACTGCTCTACTGGAAACCAGCGTACATCTCTTTCAGTTAACAGTGATTTCCCTTTAGACTTAGGGCCAATCCAGTAAGGGCCCTTGACTGGAATAGTACATTGACTTCAGGTGTATCCACTTCGAAATCTGTTATATGAAACTTCCTGTCACAGTTTCTAATTAACTTCTTTTACAAATCACATCTGCATAAATGAGGACTAACTTCAGTCATCTAAGCAGCATGTTGCTTGTGAGAGATTGGAGTTGACTATCTTCCTACATGACTTGGACCATTAATATTATGAAGCCTATTTTTTCTTTAACAATATTTTGTGCAGGGATTAAATCATTCCCCAAACTGAGTGTAACACAGATTTAGTTTTGATTTCAGACTACAAAATTTCCAAGATTTTGCTTACATGATACACAATATAAAATAACAACCTACGTCCTTTCCCAAAAATATAGTAAGTCTAGGGATTTTTTATTTTAATCATTGTTTTAATATGATTGAGAAGTAAGGAAACATTGCCAGTAGTGCAAGCTTTATAGGAAAAGATGTCATCTGTTCAGTGAGCTAGGCAATTAAGTGCATTTTGGCTTTGTATTCATGTGATCCATAAAAGATGTTCAGTTTCCTCATTATTGTTTTTCCTTTCCCTTTGCTACCTCAGTGATGGTATACGCAGGCAGAAAATAGTGCTTCAGTAAAGTTTGGGCTTAGTTATTTCACATCCCGAATGTCTAAAAAGCATGCTGGGCATTTTGTTCATGTGTTGTGATGAAAAGGCTTACAGTTTCGCAGTAAGTGATTATGATGGGGAAAGACAAGAACTACAGCACAGAGGTATTCCATCCACGTTTCTTGAAAATAGTTTCTTGGCAAAAATTGTAATAAAGTAGAAGTCCATTAACCGTGAACAATTTTTTATTTGTAACAGCAGTAATTGTATGCATACTGCTTGTCAATGCATGTTCTCACATATGGTATAAAACTAAAACATTGCTATCTGAAGACTTCTTCATTTTTGCTGATGTCCTCATTTTGTTTGAGACATCGTTTATTGGGGCAGCATGTAGGGCACAGTGAAACTTTCACGATGAAACCTGAAACTGGATGAAACAAACCTGAAGGTTGGATCAAGTTCACAAGAACATTTGCCGAGGTTTGTAAGTCTGGGTTGAATTTGCAGCCAATCTGTGCTCACTTACTGTGCGTTGAAAGAACCACAAGAAATGTATTGGTTTCATATGGTTTCAGCCTTCAGTCATATCACACTACTGGTGACTTCAGTAAAAGCTGGACATTGCTTGCTCAAACTCCAGTGAAAGTGAACCGAGGTCCATGTAAAGTGATTTAAAAAATCAGGTGTGGTAAGTGGTTTGACAGTATCATCAGGTAGGAAGGAGACAGAAAGCAAGAGACTTTTGTGCTCCCAAAAGCATGAAGAAGAAAGGCAGGCGTAGGCAGGACCTCCCATCACACTTGAGAAGCTCCCACTTGGTCATTATTGGGCTGCAGTACAAGTGTCAGGATTGGACCATGCATGCAAGGTGGGGTTTTTGTTGGCAGGGAAAGGCTGATGAGCAAAAGTGAGGATAGCTTCCCCTTGTGGGTACAAACATGGGAGTTTTGTGGAGGATTTCTTCTAGTCAGGAAAATGAGGGAGAAATTTTAATTGCGGGATATGAGTATTTGGGGGAAATAAAAGACTGGATCAGCTGAGTTACAGGATGACTGAAACATATAAAGAAAGGAGAATTCAAGGGAGGGGATACACAAACTAAGTCCAGGAAGAGTCCTTCAGTGTGATGGGTGGGGACCAGTATCTCATTTTGGCAGTTAGAGAAGGGAGGCACTAAATTTCTCACTGAAGGGTTATTTCTGGATCCTGATGACTAGGTCTAAAAGGAAAGCTTTCTATTTTGAATCATCTCTAGTAAATATTATCTCCCTTCTGGGAGAACTTTGTTTCCTCATCCTCAGAAGACAGTTGCTAATATTGGTGCTTGCAGCTCTGCCTTGTGAGCACTGTGTCACAGGAGAAGTCGCATGGATGCATGTTTGAATACCTAGGACTTGGTATTGTTCTTTTGAGGTAATGCCGCTAACAAATAGTTCCCTTTTTATTTCTCTGTCAACAATGCTGAAATCAAATTAGTTAGCACTTGAAGCTGCTGAACTTTGGTTTTAGTTCCAAAGTATATGGAAATGTATTTGGCAGAAGAAGATTCAATAATAAATAAAAAGTGATCTCCCAAAACATATGTAGGAAGTCTGGTTTCTGGGAACCCACCATACTTCATGCCAATCAGAGTTGTGGAACCTGCTGGTTCACTAAGCTTAACAGTAGGGTAGAGGTCTTAAAAGTTAGATAAATTAATCTAATCTTAATCTAATAAGTTGGCTGGGCAAGAAAGACCCAAATGAATGCTCTGGGTACTGATGGAAAGGACTCAGCTGCTAAATGCTATCTGGCAGTGCAGCCCTGGAGTAGCCTTGGCACGTAGGAGTTTAGAGAAAGCAGGTTTCCATTATTTTTGCTGGTCATAGGCAATTTGTTTTCTGTCTATATCATCTAATGGAAAACTCTCTACGGCCTTCTGTTTGGCGCTCTAACGTTTCTCGCAGTACTTCCCAGAACTACTGGTTCGTCCTTGGGGAATTCACTAAGCATCTATGAGAAATTAAGTGCCTTGCTATAATGCTGGCTTCAGATCAGTGGGAGTTGTAAAGAACAGCATAAGGTAGAAACAGTTCTACAAGGAACTTGCCATAGGAATAATCACCCAGATATCCAAGAAACCTTCCAAATTAAATCTTCCGGTTATGTCTCTTTGGCACCTGTTTTCCTGAAGATACTGCGCACTGCAGACAAAGGCAGGCAAAGTCTGTGGAGCTGAAATTGGGACTGGGGATCCCATGGTAGCCATGACAGAAAGGGACAAATGCTACTGGTCTTGAACAGTGGGTCTTCAGATGGGTCTGTGTGCTTATTTCATTTGTAGCCAAAACTTTTCTGCTAACTTTCAACAACTAGCSCATGGTATCTGAACTATAACCCCAGTTTTCAAGTGACAAATGCTGAAGACTTGGCTAGATTATTAACATTAACATATATAGACATAACAATATAGACATTAACATTTACTTTTGGGTATCAAACCTAAAAACTGTAYGTACAGAAAGAGGGCATACTGACAAGACTTTTACATGAGAGCAACAGTTCACAGAAAGTAGCATTTTCATGATCATGTCTGTGATACAGCTTTGAGGAGAACAAAACCGGATAGTACCTGAGCAGCAATTCAGCCAAAGCAGCTTAGAGTTGTAAGAACTGGCCACCATTAGCCTTGTAGCTCTTGCTGCTTGACTGTGTATTTGTACTCTCTTTTTTTCCCTCCTGATTTCCTGTGAAAATGAAATTAATGCAACTCAGACTGTACCTCTGTGGTGTTTTTTTCCCTGAATAACTTTAGAGCATTTCTAGTTCTCATTGCATTGAAACAATTGGGACAGAGCTGATGACTTAGATTTGATTTGGTGAGATGCTATGTGATTTAAGAAGTATCATGTAGATTAAGAGGTGGTGACAGGATATCAAAGACTCATTGCTGTGAGGAAGAGCATAGGATCTCACCAGATAGGAAAGAAGAGTGAAAGGAGAAGACAGTGGGGTCTACAAGGAGTCCATATTTGCTTTTTACCCCTGTTCATGCATTATAACTTTGAGACTAAGAATATGTATTTTTTCAAATACTGCTAGGTGAGCTGCAGAGGAAGGGAGGTGTTTTGCATGAAATCCCTTCTGTTGTACCTCTTCTGTTGAAGACTCTTTCAGTTGCTGTTACCAAAGAGAAAATTACTGACACTAGCCAAGTGAAGATGAATGGACACTTTCAATTCTTCTGTTTATCTGATGTGGTGATGAAATGAGAAATGTTTTCTATGGAAATTAGAGGACGAGTATAATAAATATTCCCAGTAGCATGTAAAATACCTAAATGTATTTTTCCTCAAAATACTGTCTCTGTTAAAGTTACAAACTGCTCTTTCCTTGCATCATCTGATTTTTGAGAATGCCATTAGCAAAGGTATGAAGCTGTGAGTCAAGATGCACAGGTTCTGTTACCCATCCCATCAATTACCTGCTTCGCAATCTGAGGAAAGTAGTTTTTCTGCCCCTGTGTCACTTCCTAATCTGTCTGATGCTTTGGCTGACTGCTGACAGATCCCTCCATGTCTATGATAAAAAGTACTTTATATCAGACAGGTGGTGTTGTCAACTGCATCTCTCTAGTTGGTGTCTGTTCCTGCAGCATATTGAGAATTACAGTTAATAAGCTAATCAAATACAAGTATGTTAATTTCATTTCAATGAAACAGATGTTACTTTAAATTCCATARTACGTAACATAAAGATTAGTTTTTCAAGACTGGACAAGATGGGCGATTTAATGTAAATTAAATGCAGAAATTTCCACTAACACAAGTGGAGACTCTGCTGTGGTTTATAAAGGTTTGGTTAGATTTTCTGCCCTCAACTGTTCATTTTCCTACACATTTGTTCTGTTTTGGTAATCTGGTTTAAAGAAGAAACAAAACTATCAAGGTGCTCTGTCAAGGGTTGCTTTCTAGTAAAAGCCTGCACAGAAACATGCAGTACTGACAGCTGTGTGAAAATGTATATGCTGGGAGATTTCTTTCAAATTTAAATTCTTTGTGCTTGGCTTTCATATAATAGCTTAGAACTGTTGGCATCCTGAACTTGCCATTTGTCAGAAAATGGGCATTTATGAACTTGAATGTATGGTATGTATACAATACAACTAAAATTACGCTATGTAAGCATCAAAAATTATATTCCAAGAAAATACCAAAAGTAGTTTGTAGTCCATTTTCCTCTTTTAATTTATTTTTTTTTTTTTAATGGTGAATGGTAAAAAGCCCACACCTCAAAATATCATTGCCCACGCTTAATATATTGTCCTTAGTTCTGTGGAATTAGTGAGCTTGAAATCCTACTGACAGGAGAATATTTTAGACCAGATGGCCTSAGCTTTGTGTAATTTAGCTTTTAATGTATGGCTTGCCAGCTGGGACAACTTTGCTTTGGGTGAAATTTGCATAGCCATCACATATTTGTTACATGTCTGGAAAGAAAAGTGGGAGCAAGTTCTGGCTTATGCTAATACTTTGCTATCACCACATGCTACCACTAAAGCAGCAAAAAAGAATTACGCTTTTCATTTGTTCTCGGCAGTTAACTTATGAGTCTCTGCCTTATAAAGATTAGATATTTTTCCGTGAGCTCTTTAGTACTGATGAAGCAGGCAGTGCTTTAATCGTGAAATCGTTTCACCTTGTTAAAATACTGCAGCTCTTGTTGAACAAATTAAGTTATAAAATACTGAATACGTGCACCAGGCATTTCCAGACTTCAAATACATTTTCAGACAAAACAAACTAAAACATTATGGGAATTCACTTTTTAATGCTTGTTTTCATTCTAGTTCTGTTTTTGTTACAACACTTTTAAAAGATTAGATGTTACTGGTTCTAAAATAGTACCACACTATTCTTGTAAATGTCCCAATAACAACAATAATTAATATCCCCACATTTGCATTTTAAGCCACTCCATTTCCCTAGTCATCTATTACTTGGATGTAAAAAATAATTTCTAGTTAAAACTTGGCACAAAGTACCTGAATTCCATACTTTTTACCAGATGTAAAAATAAAAGTGAACTAATTCATTTTTTTCCCCCCAATTAAAGGGCTCGATAAAGTATGAGTTAAATTTTGTCCTTGTTTTGATAAATTGTTTTCATTTTTGAAAGTTCAGAATAGCTCTGATTTAAAAAAAAAAAAAAAAAGAAAAATGAAGAGGGGAGGTAGAGAGGAAGGGGGATCTGCCTCACGACTGTTACTAACATGAAAACTGCTGCCTTCCAGTATGCCAAACAGCCTCAGCCTCTTGGTGATTTCAGAGGAGCACTCGCTTTGTACAGCGGAGTACCGTTAAGAAAACAGCCACCGTCTCCATTTGGACACCATTTAGAAAGGTTTGGTCGCAGGCTGTGGTAGGGTGCTGATCACATCTGTCTGGAAATACTTCCGAGTGGTTAATTCAGGCCAAGGCCTTGTCAGAGGTATAGTTGCTTCAGAGTAATGTGTGTCCTTGTCTTCCTTGAGAAAGATTATAAACATTTTTCACCTACATCCGTTTCTTAAGAAGACCCTGGTTTGCCAAAACCAAAACTTAGTACAAAAGCCTGTAGTTTCCTATCGAACCTTCTGGAAGGGAACTTCTCGAGCCCAGGGTGAAATTTCTGGATATTGAGAGAGAGACCCATTGAATGATGGATTTAAAATTATACTTGATGAGATGCAAGTTTTATTCTGTTTTCGCTGTTCTAATTTTAGTTTTCATTGGGGGAAAAAATTGAGAAATTTTGAGTATCTTCAGAAAGTGGCAGAAGCGTCTCCTGCATTGGCTTAGTGGCCACACAAAGCCCACCAGCGTGCTGGCCAGAGCCCTACGCTGTGACACTGGGAGTGGGTGGGTGGTTGTTTGATACAGAGCTGAGAGGCGGTTTTCCTGCTGGATTGGTGAAAGTCTGTTGCAATAGTACTGGTTTTATACCAATGAATCATCTCTAGTCAGAAAAACTTTTTCTTCCAGTCTGACTTCAGTTCATGCAAATATCCCAGCTGCGTCTCCCATCAGGGGAATTGCACGATTGTGGCCGATCACTGGCCAGAAGTGCTAGCTTGGCCAGGGCGTAGGGGTGAAAGTTGCGTGTAACTCAAGTACGCTATTTTGTCTTCAGTTAGTGTGGGTTGCCACCACCTGAGGAGACTAGAACAAACAGTGGCATGTAATGACCAGACCAGCTTTGAAGCCTGCTGTCAATTGCTGTTCTTATTACTGGAATGGATTTTTGTAACACTTTGGCTTTGTTCCAAATTGAGGTTTCAGGTCTATCTTTGAAAGTGACATTTTTTGAAAGCCATAAATGTGTGGATGTACCCTCATGCACCTGCAGAAGAAGGAGCAGGATGGGAACAGTGTCAACCTGTATTGCTGGAAGCACATTCCCTCTGAAGTGCAAGCTGCTCTGCCATTCAAGTCCCCGCTACTTACCTTGACAGAGGACAAGATGCTCGCCCTCGATGGCTGGTCCACTTCAAGCCTTGCATGAAAGAGGGCACAGGTCTACTAAGGCTGTGTTACACTGACACAGTCTTGGCAAGTGTAAAATACTCATTAATTTAAGTGGATGAGGAGTTAGGCTGATACTGAGCCTGAAGAAGAAGGGGAAAAAAAAACCAACCCACCCTTGCCCTAAATACGTAAATATTGGCATACAGGAATAGACATTTAAAATTTATCACAGAAGTGAGAGTACTTTGCAAGGCGGTGCCCCGTCAGAATGACAAAAGAACAGGCATGGTTTGTAACTCGAAACTCAGGATTCCTTCCCATTTCTGTCTCTAGTGGTTAGAGTTCTTCACTCTTGCTAGATTACAAGTCCACAGGGGCTTTTAAAACTACTTATTCAGACTTTACTGTTTTGGATGTACAAGAGTTAGTTGCATTAAGCTGTAGCTTGGAAAAAAACTGAAACCATTTTTATAGCATTTTTAAAATAACTTTATTAAAGGATAGCATAAAAGATCACAGTTTCTCTATTTTTACAGCTCTGCTTTGAAAAGATAATAAAGCTACTACACAGGACATGTATTAGGCTGGTGATTAATGTGTCTGTGTGTTACAACTCTGAATACTCTGAAACTTACTTTATATTGGAATGAATGAAAATGTCACATAATGAAACCACAGAGGAGGAGTACAGTGCTAAGAAAATAATGTACACCAGTCTCTCACTAGGTAACATTTTACATGTAGCAGAGTGGGCTAAACTTTTTTTGCCTTCCATATGGGGATCTTAAAGTACTTAACATCAAAGAGGAGCTCTGTTTTGATAGAGTAATTGATAGAGCCTGGGTAATCCCATTACCCAGACCTTAGCAGGAAGCTGGGGCTCTTGACATACTGAAGAATACACTGGAAGTTTTAAAGTAGTTTTTCTAGGACTATTCTTTAATCACAGATCTGTATTTCAGGCCTTTGAGTTTTAATAGCTTGGTTTTAAGATGAGATCCAGCGTTGAATATTTAAATAAATGTTGTTATTGGGAGGGAGATGCTAAGACAATCTCTTTTTTCCTCTAGGGAAGGAGGGATATCTGCCCTCTTTTAGACACTGAATAATATAGGTTGGAACGGATCCCAAGAGGTTTTGTAGTCCAGCCCCTGGCCTCAAGTAGGGTTAGCCTCAAAGTTAGATGAGGTTGATCAGGATCTTGTCTCTTTGGGCAGCCTTTTCCAGTGCCAAGGTGCTCTTGTGAAACCTTTTTTCTTTATATAAAATTGAAATTTTCTGTGCTAAAACTTCTGTCCATTGACTTTTGCCCTTTTGATGTGCACACACCTCTGAGGAGAGCCTGGTTCAACCTCCTAGCTAGACAAAACCAGCCAGCTTGCTCAGCTTCTTCACATCTTGCGTGGTCCAGCCTCGACCATCTTAGTGCTTCCCTGCTGAACTGGCTCCCATTTATCACTTTCCTTCTGTGTTGGGGTTGTAGAAGTGGACATACTCTTCCAGATCTGTCCTCATGAGTGCTACATAGAGAGGAGTAATGGCTTCACTCAGGCTGCTGGCTGCCATCATACTAAATGTGACACAGGCCACAACTAGCCTTTGTTGCTGCTGTGGTGCACTGCTGGCTCATTCTCTGCTCCTTGACCACCAGAATCCCCAGCTGCTTTTCTGAAGAGCTGCTGATCATCCAGTTAGTCCACAGCCTGTACCTCTTTGCAGTGGGTTTTGCCACCTGAGAAACCTGCTAGGATCAGTGGGAGGGGCAGTCTCTCTTAGAAGAAAGCATGCCCTTTAGTGGAAGCCAGGGTTGGCTTGGACTCTAATAAATAGAGATTTATTAAAAGTACTCAAGCTCTGGCGCTGCTGCAGGGGGACTCCACCAGCTGCGGCTTTTTCCAGATCTCCAGGGAAATGCTGCAGACAGCAAAACATTGCGAAAGGAAAGCTGTGACTTTATAAGCGGTCAGTGGGAGAGATTTGATGCCCTCCTGTCATTCTCAAGACGATGTCCTGTACTTAGCAGCCATAAAGACTGTGTGTGAGAGCTGGAGATAGCTGCAGCAGGGCTGTGGCTATTGTCTTTGAAAGGACGAGAATGTTGTCCCTTGCAGAGGGCTAAGATGCTTCTCTTCCATCACCAATTCTTTGCTAGGAAGTAGCATTCCCTAAGACCTTACTCCCTGCAATGATCTGTAGTAGCAGTGCTGTACTTCAAAAAAAAATAAAAGAGGGAGCTCAAACAGGTATAGATGACTAGTTGTCTGTCATATGTGGCTGGCTGTTAAACACGAGAAGTTGGAGTATCAGTCACCAAATATTCAGTTGCTCACTAACCCAAGTTCACACGAGGAATTCTTCTTTGGGTAGTGTGCCTCTGAGAGTTTGCTATAAGAACAGCTCAGGTAACCTAGTCAGCTTATGGCTTCAGTGAAGTTTATCTCAGTTACAGATACAACCACTAAGTATTTTAATGAGTTTATCACTAATAGTTTAAAAAAACACGAAGGATTAAGGGCCATATGTTCTCCCAGGCATGTGAACTTAACAAAATGCAGCATTTTGCTATAAAACTTTTTTTTTTTTTTTTGGTATGTAGCCACTCCATCCCTTGGCAGAAATGTGATTCTATACAGCAGATCCACAGGCTACAGGCGAGGGTGTGTGGTCTTACAGCAGCATGGGAGGAGTCGGGTCAAAGGCAAACTTTTATATATGTGCTGTGCTACCGAGGGGAAAGGAAGCAGTAAACCAGAAAGGACTGCCTTCCTTCAGTACTGGCTCTTTTGGTTTCCCCTTCTGCAGCTGAGGAATCCCCCTCCCTTCTCTGCTTCTCGTGTAAGAGCACAGATGCAATATTAGAGAGCCACTGGAGCTGTGCTAATAGGGTTGAAGTCTAAATGAAGAACCCATCCTGCAGAGCCGACGCTGTAGATTTCGTTGCCTGAGATGTATTATGTGGAATACAAACCATGTTGGATGTTTGCACTATATTGTATATGAAAAATAAATCAAGCAGCGAGGGGAACAGTGTGGTATTTTCTGAACAGATCTGCACTTCTGGATGCCAAACACGGTTACAGGAATCTCATATTTAAGGAGTACAAATTGAAACCTGATTTGAGCGTAGCCTGACAGTAGAAGTATTTTAATTGATGCAGCCACAGTTTGCTGCACAAATTCTTCTCTTTGCTGTGTGTGGATGTGAATGAAGAGCATTTTCATTATTCCTTTTGAATGTGTGTAAGCACAAGAGAAAAGGGAACAGCGTAGTATGTTTAGTCTGATCTTTGATGCTAAAGTTCCAGATTGATATACTTTCAACAAGAGTGTGAAAGGTGCCTAGTTACATGACTTTCGTATTTCTTTCATCCTGAATGGTTTTATACTATCTACCATTCTTGGGTCAGCTATACTGGAGTATATGGAAGTTCTATAGTATTACCACAGTAACTAGTTCAGCTTCCAAAGAACAAAGAGATATTCTGCTTTTAAGTCAGAAGGCAAAATGGCGTGAATCTTCCAGTCCATATTCAGCTTCATCTGTTTCAGTGCAATGGTTGTGCTTGCACACCTCTAAAGCTACAGAAAACAGCTAGTAGTTCAGCAAAGGAGGCAATTGGATAACCATTAAAGAGCTATCAAGAACATTTTCTGTATGGGGAAACCAAGAGTACTTTTAAAGGATGATCGCTAAAGGTTAAGTGCAGCCTGAAAGGAAATCAGGCCATGTAGAACTTGTGAAACACTTGATTTCAATATTTGCTCTACTAATTTGACATACTATTGGCACAAAGATCAGGTCATTACACTGAACTCGCTTATGAAAGAAGAAATAATGCTGTGCTGAAATACCTTCTTTCAAAGCTTTTTGTATTTTTTTTCAAAGTGTTTGGAGTTACTTCATTCCATTTGCAGCTGGGATTGCAATCTCCTTGCTTCACTTCAGAGAACCATCGCGTCTGAACCAAATATTCTTCTCTGCTGTGAGACTGTTTCAGAGGATATGTTATTGGAAGAATGTTATGCAACTTGATATAGACTTTTGAATCTCTTCCATCTTCTTGATTTATAAACTGACACAATCTTCACAAGTTTTTCATATATAGTGAGATAGACTCATTTCTCAGCATTTGGAATCATTTAACTGAGCAAAGAACTTAGCCTACAAAATAGTGTGCAAGACTGGGTAGTATTTTAGTTTTGCTTCATGAATATGAATGTTGGTTGTCAGTCTGTTATGGTCTTTAATCCTGCAGTTGCTGGTACTGTAAATGTTTTGTAGGCTCAAAGTTGAACAATGAAAGAACAATCCAGACAGAGAACACAGTTGCATTAATGAGAACTACCTTGGACMCAGTGACAATCACAAATATGGCTGTGGACAAAAATGTAGCAAAAGGCTTTTTTTGTATGTCAGGGCTTTTTCTTAAGCCTACATCTCAGTTGAAGTATTCAGTGTCCACCTTTTGGCTGTCTTTTTTTTCTCATGTGCTTCATAGGTTTCCTGTCTGTCCCGTAAGCTTTCTTTTTCTCTTGCTTACTTCTGTTTATGGTAAGAAAACACATCACAGTTTACCTCTTTCTCATTCACTTTGAAATCAGTCCAAAGAATTCATCAATCTTTTGCTTTCTTGGAGAAGTTAGGGATTTTATCCACTTCAGAGTAGCAAATGCATATTGGGAATTGATTTAACGGAAACATTTTTTTTTCCTCTTCTTATTCTTCTCTTCTCCATGGTGTGCACACCTCTTTTGCAGGAGCTGATGATGTGGGAGTGCCGGTTGTCAGAGTGACATAGGAATATCTTCCCAAAATGCAACACATCATCATTGTTTAGTTCTTTCTCGTACTGTTTAAACAGCCATATCCTTGGTAACAAGACTGTAGGAGTTGTAGCTCAGTGCGCACTCTGCAAATATCTCGTTGCGTGCAATTGAGAAAATCCTAAGTGATTTTAGTGGCCAAGTTGTGCTTTCAGAAATAGACTGTATTACAAAGCAAATACGCATCAGCTTGTTAAATGACAGAGGTTTGACTGATACCGCATCCTGCGGAGCCTGATGGTTTTATCAACTGCAGCCAGCCAGAAGGTAGCTGGAATGGAGTGACTAGCGCCAAAATCAGAGCAGACTTTTCCAATTTGAAATCTCTAGTGCAACATCTGGGGGCGTGTTGTAAACTTCTTGGATGATATTCTGGTGTAGGGGTCCCAGGAAGGCTCTGAGGGAGCAGGAAGATGAAACTCTGCTGAACAGTTTTCAACTTGCTTTTCTCTCTCTACCCTGCTTGTTAGCCTTATACGTGTATAACATTTTTATGGAGGTACTGGAAGATGTCATGAGTTTGCAGGATGGTTCTGGAGACTGAGCTGTATTTATCTACAGAATACCTGTATGCATGGGCAGAAGTGTTTTGCAGAATACTAATCCTATTAGATAATCTTTGTGGGTGAAAGTGTTACTTAGTTTTCATGCTTTTGGTACTTGCCTGTGTTCTTTTTGTCTACCTCAGTAAGTTGCCAAGGATGGATGTCCTGGAGTTTGAATCCTGTTCTCACCTGAAGGGTTTTCATTCTGATTAAGGTTTTACAGTATGGTGAGACAAGGAGAGGGAGTTCTGTGTGGTTTCGATCTGAGTATCTCAGTTTTGTAAGTTTCTGAAGCAGACTGTTCTTTCCCAACACTTGTATTTTTTATATATGTGTTTTAAAAGTATATAAATTATTTCATGAGTCTTTTTAAAAACAAATGATGGGCATCGTACTGAAGAGGAAAAACAAAGGATGGAAACTCCTCCTGTAGGTCAAAATTACATTGCTATCCCCTTCTGATGTGAAATGAACGCCTAACCCTACTGGTTCAGGTGAACTGTAGGGTCCATTAGCAGGGGAAGTCAATAAAATGCATCACAATTAACAATGTCCTGTTGATCTCCCACAGACTGGAACTGTAGTGGATAATTGTCTAGTAGTGGGAGTTTTGCCATGACTAGCTTTATCATTTTGTCAGTTTGCTAATAAAAGGTCACCAAGGGTACAGAGCATCTGAGATTTACATATGGCAGATAAGAAAGCGTGCTGGGGAGCCTGCTTTGGAGAGGGGCCTGGGCGTTTGTTGCAATTGACACCCATGCTGTGATTCCAGAATTGACAAGAAATGCTATTACTAAGCGGATCTGCCGAGATAATTAGGATTCAGGGTTGCATTTTTAATCTGACTTGAGTCAGATAATTTATCACAGCAGTAGCAAGCTGTCAGGGTCACACAATAAATACTGATTATGGAAGAATAAAGATTAAGTGCGGCCTTGCAAAAAAATTAGGCCAAGTAGTACTTAAGAAACATTTTATTTCAATATTTACCATGCTAATTTCATGTAATATTGGCAAAAAGATCATGTCTTTAAAATGAGCTTATTTATGAACGAAGATAATGCTGTGCAGGAGTGTCTGTACCCAGTATCTGTTTAAATTTTAAATTTCATTCCTAATTGATTGCAAAGAAATATTAATTTTGAAAAACTGATTTAGCATGACTGTTCCATTCCTATCACCACCATAATAATTTGACACGTTAAAGAGAGAAATACTCTATCCTGAAGGCAGACCTAATTTGTTAGCATTAGTAAGATACTGCACTTTTAATTTAACACAGCTCTTGTTTTTGATTCACACATGGACAGTTTATGGCACTTTCATTTAATTAAAGAAACCCATTTATTAAAATATGCAACTTTGAAAAATGTTTTTGAAAGCCATTTACAAACCAGTATGTTAAGGATTCAGCACTTCCGTACTCACCTATAGCTTGTTAAGGATACAACATCAAATGAGAACATAGCATTTATGAACAGTGTGTTTACTTGAAAAAAGCTAGTGCAAAGATGAATAATTAATAGATGTATGTTGTATTCAGAAAGAATTCAAGAGACGCTGAAATGCAGTAACTACCTATAGAATATGGTTTCCCAGTTAGGCATCTCATACCTCTTTAGMAATACAAAGCACCTTTAGCAGCCACGTTTAGATGATGTGTGCTGTTCGTTATATTGCTTTCCTTTTTTCTGTAAGATCTTAACTTACTATTTGTCTCTGTAAGAACTCTTTAAATAAGTAATTTGTTATTACTGAAATGTCTACAACTGAATACTGCCAACTCTGCTCAGCTGAAAAAAATGTGTTTTGAGACTAGCAGCCTTGCATTTTAGAGTCCTTTTTGATTTCCTTTGTAGCATTGAATATTTCATGTAGAGTGGCTGATGTTTCCACTTTTCTGTTGGCAGCATTTGTGGTTAACTCATTATTTTGGTACTGGAAACAGTGTTTGTGGTCCTTTTTTATAATGATAGGACTCTAGTAATCATCTGCTTAAGGAGAGCACTAATTACTGTGAAATTCCGTCAGGTAAAATTGAGAGAATGAAGCATGGACAAATGATACTTAAAAAAGTAATATGTTATAAAATCTGAGGAATATATATACATTTTAAGGGTAACTGTAGGAAATGTAAAATATGTTGAAATATTATTTCCGTTCCGGAAAGTAAGTAGATAATTTTCAATGATTAAAAATCTTTAATAACCTTTGAGCATAGATTGTCTTCTGTCTGTGTTTTTTCAAGAGATGCTCTGCTTTTGTCTTAGGAGAGAGCAAGGGAGGTGTTTGTGTTACGGTGTGAGAACACAGCTTTTGGATCAGGAATTGCAAAATTCCTTGATACTGACTCTAAGGCATAGTTAGAAAATGTTTCCCCTTGAAGTCATGAAAATGATGAATTTTGGTAGATGCATCAATAACGAAGTATCTTGTTTGTGGAGAATAAAGCACTCGAATCTCTCTTTCGTCATGCAGGTCTCTCTCATGGCAGCCACTTGAAATAAAACAACTATGCCACTGACTCTTCTGCTATACCTATAGAAAGCTTTAGTCTTTAATCTTTTGAAATATCTGATTGTAACCAGTGAACAATTTAACCCTTTTATGTTATTTGTATGATTGCGAGGAAGACGTTCCAATTATTATTATTGTTGTTGTTGTTATTCTAATGTTGTTGTTATTGTTATTTAAGATTATTTTCTAAGTAATGAAGTGACCTGCTACCCCACTTGAGTAACAGGGAGCAGAAGCGTGTATCACCATAGCATTTGGGCTTTTGCTTGTGGGAACACCACACTGTGCATGAGACTCCAATGCTTGGGCCACAGGATATTAAAGCTAAAATTGAGGCCAATGGCCAGAGCAGAGCACTATGTTGACTGCAGCATGTAAATAGTTTGTTACTGTTGCCATTGGGCAATGAGTGCTGAGGACTGCTAGCCTAAGACACAGCTGTTATGGACCCAACAGTCTACCCTGCCCAAGTCTGCGGTAGAGTTTTCAAAATAACATTGTTAATGTATTGTTAATTTTGTGTTAATAATGTAAACAAATCCTGGGAAGGTGTGAGCTTAAATTCTGCCCAGTGAAAGAGCTGTGTTTGCAGGCAGGTTGGGAATCACATCTGCTCAGAGGGCATTATTTAGGAATTTGATTTCAAATAGTTCCTTTCATAGTCTAAGTACAAGGGACAGTGGCTGGAGTTGTGCCTGGAATAAAATAGGAAAAAGAAGGGAGGCCGCTCCCTGGAAGCCTGGCAGTGCTGTGCCCTGCAAAACCTCTGGGCTGCTGTTTCCTAGGTGYGTATCTGCCAGGTAAGGATAAAGGGGGGCAGGCAGAGAAGGCTGCTGAGTGCCTGGGCAATGAAGAGAGCATACTAGGTCGGGCTTGCTTGATCTAGATGTCTGTCTGTTGGGCATCTCTTTAAAGAGTCCTCTCTCCCCATCCACRCAGCTCCTAGAGCTGTCGTCTGCTCCGAGTGGCCCATAACTCAGGTGGCGGTGCGTTTAGTATGCCTACCTTGGCAGTGGTGTGGACAAATGCCCTCAGTGACTTTGCTTTCTGCATACAGCCTTCTTCTCTGCTGTTTGTGACAACAATGTGAGGTTTTGCAGCTGACAAGCTGAGCGACACACATAACCTCTCCTGTAGCAATACAGGCAGAAGATGTGGTATCAACTTCCCTTTTAATAATGATTATCTATTTATAATACAACTCTTACATTAGCAGAACTTCTGAAACCGGTTACATCATTTACATGCATATTTGTCAGAAAGGTTGCTTGGTTTTGGTAGTGTCAAGTTAATTTACAGACAAGGAAGGAAAAAGGTCAGAGGGAGAGATAACATTTGTCTGTCTTCTGTAGTGGTCTCGCACTGATTAATTGATGAAGTCTTAAACTTACATGATACCACATGTTATGACAAATTAATTCCTTATAAAATAATAGGAGAATAAAATAAAAAGTGACTCAAGCATGCTTGCGTTCCTCACAAGGAACAGACTTTAATCATATTACTGAACACTATTCAGTCGTCCCACAGTATAGCGACTGATGTAAATGTGCAAGTCATAAAAGACCAAATGTGATGTATTGGAAGAGTTACTTCCAGTGGAAGTAAGGTGAGACCAGTGCTGTTGCAGTGAGCATTGGGACTCATTTGGGGTGGGGTGTAGGGCGGTAAAATACAGTGAAGGGAATAAAGTCATGTGTAAGAGGTTAGACTTCCTTTAGAGGCTAACTAAGGCTAGGAGAGAACAGCTTAGCTTTTATAAATTTTATCTGAAGAGTAAACAAGCAGAGRAGGGAACTCTCCGAAGTAAAGAATCATGTAGCTAGCAGAACAAATGGTTATAAATTTGTTCATGGATCTACTGAGGCTGGAAACTGGAAGAAAGTTCTTCGCTTTAAGAGTTGTAGTAACTTTGGTGCTTCAGTTACTTTAGAAAATAGAAATTCTGCATGTGGGGGCACTTGTGTGCTCCGAAACTTCACCAGCAGTGACTAGGCTAGATGATTTGTCACAATAGTTTAAAATGCTTTAAAAAATTCTCTTGCCCATGATGTGTTTGAAATACAGTATCACTTAATTTCAGAGTGGAAAAATCAGGAGTATAAATGTATTTAGCAGTTGAACCCACGCCCTTTGATTCATACAGTACTGTGAGCTGTATGGAAATCTAAATGTGAATAAATATGTATCAGGATTTGGTTAGCCAACACTCAAGCCATGAAGAAATACCATGCTACAATTTTATAATGCATGTTACAGATGTATAAATGTGAATAAAGAATCTGTAACATCTCGGATGACATTTTGCACTGTTTTAGATGGGCCTTAGGTGGTGCTGTTGCATTTTTTGCTTTCAGCTGTTGCTGTTTTTAGAGCTTCAATCATTTTTATTCTGCTTTGCTTTCTAGATCACACTAGGAAACTAAGAATAGTTGGCTACACCAATATTTGTAAAATTTACCAAGGTGGAACACTAAAACGTAACCACTTGTAGGGTGCATTTCATTTCCTAATTTGAAACACTTTAGCACCTTTATATAAGAACTAAGTAATACTGAACTATGCTCATAGCATAAGGCCTATCTTGTTCTACGTGTGTTATTTTGTCTAACGGTGTATAAATGTGAGTATAAAAATAAATTAAAGACACAAGATTGAGTAAAACCTCTCAGAAATTAAGCTCAACATGTGGGATTGATGCTGTAAGTTCACAAGTCTTTCAACTTTCCATATGGCTAATTAAAAAGAAAAAAGTGGCTGAATTTTAGGAAAGAAATGTGTACGTCACATTGGCAACTTGCAGAGTGCCTCCTCTGTTAAAGGACCTATGCACAAGTTTTACATCCAATTTCCTGCCCTTATCTTCCTTATGCCAGCTCACAGTGTGGTTCATTGGGAAACAGTTTGCCTTTTTTTTTTWMCTTTTTCTTTTTTCACAACATAAAAAAAATTCCCATGAAGGTTTTTTCCACTACAACTGCCTACCCTTTATGTTTTGCAGCCTGCCAAGCTTGCCAAAACTCAGCAGGTAGCCCACATGGTATGCATGTCTGTGTGAGAACGCTCCCCTGATGTGGACAAGATGTTGGTTGTAAAATGAAGCCAACATCTTGTCCACAAGTGTGCAAAAAAATATCCTCAATCTGGACAGACATGTTTTTGTAGGCTGAATGCATTGCCTGTACTAATTCAAAGACTAAACCTTTTAAAACCAGGGAAAAATAATTATATAGTTACAGTACCAATAATGCTATCAGTAGTAGTAAGCTGCAGACATATTTGTTAATCTGAGACCATTTGGTTAGACTTTTCCTGCCCCYGTATTTACAGTAATTCTTTTGGCATCTGTAACTTCAGGGGTTTTATTGCTCCTATTTTAGTCTCTACAACCTGGGCAACTAATGCAACCCCAAGATTGTGGGCTAGCAAAGAACAATACAGGAATTAAGAGGAGAGATGCTGTCAGTTCAGACTGCGGTTAGCCCAGAACTCCCTTTGAGGTGGATATTTTTGCTTTGTACTTATGCTCTGGGGGTTGCACACGAGGATTGAGGGAAAGAGTAATGTATAGACAGGGAGGGATAGCAATGACAGACAATCTTAAACCAGACTCCTTTACTCCAAACTCTGACATAAATGCTTGAGGCAAAGTTGGTTGCATAACCAAAACAAAACCCMAAAAGCCCTGCAGGGTTATTCCCTGGAACTGTATATTCCTCATATTTTCCGAACTGAAATTGTCAAAATGTTCTGATTAGTTTAAAACTTGGAAGTATTAAAGTTAGGCTTTTTTACGGGAGCAAACAAAAAAACAGACACAAAACTTAAGGCTAAACTTCRGTGGTTTCACTTATTTTAGGCTGAAATATTGAAAAGGACAAAATTTGGTTTAGTTTTCACTTTGATCTTGTCAGTTTAGGTTTCTGGTTTAAACTTTTTTAAACTATCAGATTTTGAGTGCTTGTATAAGTTGAAGGTGTTCTGAATAGCCCAGCTCTGTCTTAAAACTGTAGTTTCTCTCTGATCTATGTTAAGGATTTTTCTACTTCTTTTGGTCAGAAATTTAAAACATTACACTATTACATTACACCTAAGGGTGCACATAGTGACCAAGTAYATCTACACTTTAGCTCAACACCACAACTCCTGCTGATCCACACAGCTCACCTGCTGAGCCCGTTAGAGTGGAAAATCAGGATTCACTCTTTGCTTTAAAGGATGTCTTTCCATATGACCTGRTAGTATATGCTTAGCTTGGTTGCTTCTGTTTCTCTCATCTGCCCTTCCAGCATGTGTGTTAGGGCTTGGGACACCTGGACTCCAGAGCATTTCCTGGACTAGCGTGGGTGCTCTGCAGAGGTAACCTCGGAGCTGCAGTTGCTTCCTTGGAATCTAGAGGATTCCTTGAAGTTAGTGGAATATAGGTATGCTTAGCATACCTGGGCATTTCCAATAATACAGATTCATGGCAGTTACTCCAGGCATTTCATTTGGTTTTTTGTTTTGATGCCTTTTTTCTTTTCTTTTTTTTTTTTTCTTTTTTTTCGTCCTTTTTAAAAATAAAAGTTCTTTGCTTTTTACCTGGCAAAGTACATATTGCATATTCTCCATTTACTTGCATTATTGAGTAAAACCCATGAAGGTTTAGGCTTTCTAAATGCATTTACCTATCATATGCACACATCTTTTTTTGTAGACATAATGGTCAATAGCTTTGAAAGACTGTTCGGCTGTTTCAAATTTGCAAATTAATAGCTAGTGAATGTTTGGGCATGTTCTTCCACATAATGCTTTTCATATCATCAAGGTACATGGTTGGTGTGTGGCTGGTTTAAATAGCTTCTGGTTTTGTCTTGATTCATTTTGGTTTGAAATTTCATATACAAGATTTAAAAATTGAACTTTTGCATGACTTTCTAATGGAAAGACAAGATTAGGTAGACTTTTTTTTTTAGAAAAAGATTAAACCTTTTATATGTATGGGAATTTTCTTATGAATGGGAATTTTCATGATCTGTTTCAGGGAGGTAATTTTTTTCATTCCTTTAAGAGATCTTTCTTGATGCACTAATATGCATGACTATCTTGAAAAATGACTGCATATTAGTGTTCAGTATGCAAGAAAAAATTACAGTGTGTGTAAAACTCCTTGATCGTGCATGACATTGCCCAGTTTATGAGATCTTGCGACTAAAGAGTAATCTATTTTTAAGCATGGAATTGTTTTTGGCAGGCAGGTATTTCAAAATACATAACTTAAACTTTCTTCTGTTCTGAGTCTGCTGCAGACTGTCTGCTATGCCCATTCTCATGGTGGAAAGGACTTTTTCATTTTTCTTCATAAATGTCAATTTTGAAGTTTCATTTCAGTCTATTACAGGTGAACATGGCTCATAATTTATGTGTTACACTGACAGACTACAAATAATAATGTCTCTTGGAAGAGCAAGTCAGAAAATCACCCAGCATATTAATTACAATTGTCAAGCAATGACTGGTCATAAATTTAATATCAAAGACCCAGACTTCTTAAGAAAGCATCTTAAATGCTCCATTAAAAAATTTGCCCTTGAAATTGCATGTTAGATAGTATGTATTAAAATGTAAATGATTTTTTTTCTTTTTTTTTACCCTGGAAACATCTTTTTAAATAACAAATTGGTAGAAAAGTTGGGGCTTTTTTATCACTTTGCTATCTAGCCAGTATAGGAATTCTACACCTACATGTCAATAAGAATATATCATTCAAGTTAGTTACTGGGTTTGGTTATTTAATATCACTTCAGAAGCACCTGAAAAGCTTAACAAGGCAAAGAAACGGACAGCATCCTCCACAACGATGTGTAGACACGGTGCGTGGTACGGCGTGGCTAAATCACAGTTTCTCAATGTGCCCTGGTGTCTCCAAATTCACAACCTGTAAACTGCATGTTTTTGAGGAGCGGCATATGTGTCCTGCTAGAGGCACAGTGGGTGCTCGGTCATCCTACATACCTGCTTGGCTTCAAGGCCATGCAAGGTCAGCTTCTTCAAAGAAAGATTCCAGTTGGACTTTTCTGCCCTGCATAGACCATTTGATTTTGGTCCATCACAGAGGCAGTACGTGGTAGGGGGTTCAGGTGTGGTATGTCTTGACCACCTCGCCCATACCTTATAGGTGGGTCGCACTGGAGTTCTGCATGTGAAAGTTGCACAGGTTTAAACTTTTCCCTCCCTGCCATAGGTTGGAAGTTGCCTGCTGCCGTATCTGCACTGTTTGCTACGTGTGGCCGGGATGAGAGCCGAGGTCTGGCTTGAGTGCAAACCCCAGCCCATCCTCAGAAGATTTCCCGGGGGTACTGGCTGAGATGGGTGGTAGTTCTGTGCTCAATACCAAGAGTTAGGAGTTTACATGAGGATTTCTAAGTGACTAGCAGTTTGAAGGACCCAACTGTAGATGCCTTTGCATGGGCCTCATTTTCCAGAGAACATTGTAGCTATTGAAAGTCAGTGGGATACAGTGAATATTTAGAGATTTGTCTGAGGTTCCAGTCGTGGTTGAAACAGCTATAAACACTGTGAAAGAGGATCTGGCCTAAATGTGGAGGGAAATGGGTCACAGAGGAAAATGAAGATGAGAGGAGAGAATTGCAGAAGACACAGAAAGAGCTGGTGTTTATTGCAGTAGGAAGTTGAAGGAAGTGGGTTTTCATGTCCTTAGGAAATCGAGCTTCATTAGTTCTGTTCTTTACATAACTTTTTAATTTAAGCTGTATGGCTAGTGGACTCACAACTGGGGAATGACGTGGTGACAAATAGCTTTTAGGTTTTTGCACAGTTGAAGTCTTTCCTTTTCTCCAGTGTATCTCAGAAATCACTCCCATGGTGTACGTCCAGCCCAATGTCTGCATTAGTATATGGGAACAGGCAATGGAAAGACTTGTCATGCTAAAAAATTTATTTGAGGAATATTTGGAGAGAGTCTGTGATGAGGCAAGTCAGTCTAAAGTTGTCATCGCTTTTGTTTGGCATAGTCGGTGCTGCTGCAGAAAGGGATGATTGCCTCTCCGTGCTCGGGCTGCCTGTTCCTTTTGTGTGCTGTGTTTGTGCATCTGACGTGGTTTTGGTTGGGTTAGCTTTCACTTGGACCAGGTTCATGTTCCAGCTTGCCCACAAGCGCACAAACGCTTCTGCTGGGTGGAAAGAAAGGTGGAACCATCCGCCTTGCCTGACAGCAGGGGGGAGTTACGCCAGGCAGGGGGATTGCAAAACCATCACTTCCACAGGGACAGTCGGAGAGTCAGCAGCTGGGTCCAGGGCGGTCTGGTAAAGAGCGATAATCAGCAATAACGTTTTTAAGGACTTCTCAGAACCATTAAAACAACATGTTGTGTCACTGAAATTACTTCTTTTTCAATAGTTATTCAGTAATTATAGTGTCATTAACTTCTGACACTTAATATTGGTAACATAATACTGGGCCTTTTTTTCCTCTCTCTCTCGCTCTCACTCTCTGAGAGCGAAAGAGATGCTTCCCGAGGGAACAGGCCCATGTTACAGTGACACTGCATCTGCAGGGAGTGAGTTTGGGACCTGACGTTGTTCAAAATTTCATTAGTTTTGGCTGCTTTATTATGAAAAAATGGCAGGTCTGTCAGATGGGAGGCATTAGTAAAATCCTAAATTTCCACATTTAACCTTATGAAAAGAGAGAGTTACAGTGCAAGAATAGCTCACAAGGGCATGTAATTTTGCAATTTTGTTTCTGAAAGGCAACGTGGAAAAATGTTAAGACTGAGTGCAGAACTCTATGCCCTGTTTCAGCTCTTCCTGGGTGACTTTTTGCAAGTGTTCATCTTGTCTTGTTTGAAAAGCAGAATGCCAGTTATCTTGAGGCCTTGGCTGACGATAAAGATGCTGAAGAATGAAAAAACAGTAAAACTAACACAGTTCATAAAAGTAGCTTGGTTTGATCTGTTGTTTTTCAGATTTACCCCTGAAACTGCACAAAGACTAGTTAGAYTGAGAGCTGAGGGGTCATTACATGGTTGTAAGATGCTCTTGAGAGATGAAAATGGGGAGGACAAAGACAGCCTGAGGCTATGCTCTACCTTTCCTGTGTTGCTTCCCCATGTGCACTAGCTGAGGGAGTTTACATGAGAAACGTATAATTTGTCCTGCAAAGCTGGTTCTCCTTATTTTCCCTTGATGTAGCCTGGGAATCTTTAAAGAGAAATATTTTTGGTTTTTTAAAATCAGTTTGGTTTAACCAGCCCAATTGCCTGGGCAATGGTGAGAGCCCTGCCATGCTTTTGGGTTAAGTGGAGGACCACATGAACAAGTGGAGAAGGAACTTTGGACCTGAAAATGGATATACTGTTGCCTAGTTCCAGATGCAATTTATAACATATGAGAATAATCAAGTCCTGAAGGGGTAAAAGTAGAACAAGAGGTCCCCTTGCATTCTTTACAGAAATCCGTTGTTAGTGTGGTCTTTTGCGTGTTAATAGCAGAGGGGTTCTAGAAGGGAAGCTTAATACTTAAGAGCCAAATAAAATCTGTGGTAGTGGATTAGGCTAAAATGTACTAAGAGCAGCCCCTGTTAGAATTACGTTTTATTTCTCATTACAGTGTAAATTGCAAAGGATTGTCAGACATAAATTTGGAGTTAGTTTGATAAAAGACATCTTCTACAACTTGTGAAATCTAATAAAATTCATCAATATGCCATGATTCAAGACTTCTATAAAGGTTAAGAAAAATACGGCTAAACCTAAATAAAATATTATTAATCGTGTGTTTATTCTAGACTTTAAGCCATGTTAGCTATTATATTTTCACTTCATTGTTCAGCAGTTGCAAATGTACCAAAAACTATTGGCAGAAGACTGTTCCTTAAGTGAAAACAGATAGCCTTAAACTTAGGAAAGACCTGCAGAAAAGCTGTTTAACTGTTAAATATATAAATAATCCCATTAACATTAAGAAGAGAAATCAAATTATTCTTTTCAGATTCTGTTATGACCTAGCAATAAAATGCATGATTTTAAACACTGCAGAAACTGCTTGTACAGTGCAAGTCATTACTTAAGGCCAAGGAATTTCCTGAAAAAGCTTGTTATTTGGGCAGTAAGCTTGTTGCCATTGAAGGTGGTGAGTTGTTTGGTGTAGACTTTGTCTTCTTGGCTTTTAGAAGTGAATAGCAGTGGGCTTCTAGGTAAGAAGTACTCTACTGAGGAGCCAGAGGAAACATAGAACTGTATAAATAAATGAGGAAAATGCATCTGGTTTTATGAAGGCAATACAAAAGTACACAGGTGTGTATGTCAGGCTAGCAGCCACACCCAAAAACTCAACTGAACGGGTTATTACTGAAAAAAATGAATGAATAGTGGGCAAGTCATCCCAGAGGTTTGTTAGGGTTGCTTGTTTTAATGTGGTGTTGCCTTCCCCTGCCGTGTTTCTACAGCACAGTTGGAGAGCATTCCCCAGTTGAGTTCAACAGGTAGGAAAGAAAGATTCAGATGCTTTCTTGTATTGCAGTTTCACCTGTAAGTAAATAAAATAGAAACTAGTTTTGTTTGAAATATGAACAGTTTTCCTCCAGCAAACATGAAGTTAGTTGCTTCTTTCTCTGAAGTGGCATCTCTCATACTGTATGAGGTGTGCCCCCGTTGCACTGATGTATGTGAGGAGAAACTCAGAATTTCCCAGATTCAGCTTAACCTTTATACCAAAATTTCAAACTAGTCCTTCCCTCTCTCCTTCTCTCATCAGAGTCCTACATGTTCTGTTTTTAATTATTTAATGTTTTTTTATTTTTAAAGAAGACARTGAGATAGTATCTTATGAACCCAGAGGTGGTGATTATCCCAACAGAGAAACCAGTTGTGGGCACTTTCGTCAGTTCCTGGACGATGATGATAGAGGAATGGGAAAAGTACATTCTGATTCAGCTGTTTATTCCCACATGTAGTTACTAGTTTCTTAGTGATGTTCGTTTCCTTGACTAAGAATTGCAAAACCAAGAACAACAGTGGTGAAATAGCCAGAATATTTGAAAGCACTTTATTCCAAAGTGGAAATAAGTAAGACAGAGAGAGAGCTAAATCTTTATGGTTCTTCGTGCTGATTGTCTTGATTATCCCCAAATTTTCGATTTAAAAAAAAAAAAAAAGAAGTGAAACAAAACCACCACAGAAGCAACTATTCTTCATGTTTCTTAAAAGGCTAGGTTTTGTACATGAAAACATCTCTTTTGTTTACCTGTTAAATTAAGTTCTTATAATGACAACAGTGTCTTATGATGACAACAGAGAACCACCATGTGAAGACAGCTGTAGTATTGATGTTATAGATCTTTTATGGTCCGTAATTTACCATTTTGGAATGAAAACTCTTACTGTATGTCTTCTGTGCTAGAGGAAGCTCTCTGAAATTTGCCCAAAGTGCAAACATGTGGCCTCATCTTTTACGGTTAGGTAAGTACTTTTTCCTAAGTATCTGATAGCAGGAAGGTAGTTTTTACTTGTGGCCTTATTGGATAAACTGTATTCAAGCAACATATAGTTTAGAGGCCAAATTTGTAGACTCTTAAGAGTGGTGACAGTCACTGCTTGTCTTATGTGTACTTTACCTGAAAAATTATTTGGGAGGTTCAGGTTTCTCTTTCCCACCTTACCTCTTCTGTGTAATTTCCCTGGCAAATTGTTTTTTAATAAAAACTGGAGAAAAAAGACTTTCTAATGACGAGGGTAAAATGAACTGATATGAAAGATTGCTAATCTGTGGTATCTTCTTGATCAGTATCTGGTAGTTGACATTGAGAAGGTGTTCACAGAAACAAGGGATTAGACTCTGCAGGGAAGGCTGAACTGCCTCCCTCGTTAATCAATGGAGGAGAGAGATGCTTCTCAAGGAGATAGTTCAGACTAGGCAAATTAAGCCCTCCTCTCTGCATCAAGGGCAATATCAGTGAAGTGGAGTAAACCAGCAAGATTAGGTGAGTGAAGTACACTGGACTGGAGAGGCAGATTTAGGAGATTTAGGTGTATTGCATGGAGATGAGTTGGTGGGGACTTGGAAAGATTAACTTGATCTCGGTAGCTAATGGAAGGAGGTTCTTCCCAACCACACAACAGTGGTTTCCTGCTCATCTTATGAAGGAGTAGCTCTCTCAAATGGCTCTAGAGAGATATTCACAATTAAAAGCTGTGAACAGGCCCCTGATCAATTATCTGTAGCAAGGTTTACAAGGCTTTTGATAGTACAGGATAGATCCTTATGGATACTTAGCCTTACTTCAGGCGTAACACAGGCAAGGAAGTTCCCTCACCACTTCTGCAAAGGAGTTGTACTCTTTTGCGGCATAAGTGAGCATAGTCCAAACTCCGTAACTTGTGATTTGAAGTAGAGCATACATTTTAGAAAAACATCCAATATTGGTCTGAAGCCAAATGACAGACTTCATTTCACTTGGTAAATTTTCCCTTCCTGTTAACTAGGTGTTGGGTTTTTTTAATTTGATGTCAGAATTTCTGTTTCCAACTCCTGTTCATTAGATAATGTTATCCCTCTGTTTATTTAAATGTAAGAGCCTTTATGTATGTTTATAATCCACAGTGAATGGATCATTAAGTTATTCTTTGAAAAGTTAAGAGCTATTTAAGATGCTCATCTAAAATAAATTTTCAGACTTTGTTCTGTGGCTGTGGTGGTGTTTGCGTGCTCTGGAGAAGACTCCTTTTTTTAATGGGTAAAAATTATGAAAAGTTATTTTCCAATTTCTAACTTGCTGTGGTAGCCAAAGGCTTAAGAAGACAAGTCAACCCCTGCATCAACTCTTGGAAAGGAAATCAGCAGAACATGTCTATCTGGTTTAGCACCAGATTTTGGCAGAGAGGCAGCTTTCTCAGTAGTAAATCGATTAACATGGATAATAATGTTTAGCTTGCATAGATTGTTTTTTAGAGTGTTGCCATTAATCCATTGGTAAAGTGAGTCTTGAGCTTTCTGTTCTCATCTCTATTTTTGTTTTGTTTACTTGAATGGATTTTTAGTGTGATAATGGCCAGATTGTTTTTGATAGCCTGATATCATGGCTGAACTGTTCTGTTTCTTCCATTAGCTCTCATCTGCTCATCACTGCCAATAGTACTCTGAGTAGCTTCCCTCCTCCACTCCTACATCAGTCGTGTGGGTTGGGGGACAGGAGGGTTAGTGTTCGGGGGATTTGGTTATTTTCTATCAGCTTTAAATTTTATGCTTTCTGTGTTCATGTTTCTGCCATTAAATCATGACACCGCTGTGGTTTTCCTCTACTATGCTGAAGATACTCAAATTTTATTTTCTCTTAATCCTTATCACCTGTGCTCTCCCATATTCTGAATGAGGAAAGCATTGGCGTTGTTGAAATTACGCTCTGGCCCGTAAGAGTTAAGCAGCAATACCCCTGGGAGGATGGGGAAGCAGTCTGTAGATGGTGCTGGGACTTTAACCCCATCAACTGTGCTGGCTCTTACGCAGCTCCCACTCTCTTGGCAGTCCAGTACGCCAAGGCATGTGGTGTGCTAAAGTGCTTCTCCAGTTGTGCAATGTCAGATCAGACTAAGCGAGGGTGATGCTCCCTTCCAGTTGGGAAGTTACTGGGAGAGTCAAATGATCATGATCTAGAAAGAGTTTTCTCAGTGAGTTCACAGGCTTACGTGGACACACTGTCATTTTCAGCTGGAGAATTGGGCAACGTCCTTACTGATCTTGATGATTTAGGGATRGTTCTATGAGGCTAGCTGTTTGGAATGAGAATGTCATTTTATCTATGTATTTCTTAACACTTGAGCTTCCATTGTGGTAGTTGAGTTTTAACTAACTCTCCTTTTCTGTTACCATGGGACTATTGTAAGTGAAACGCCCACCTTAACTACTCCTAACTTCTCTGTCCTGCCCAGTTCTGCACATTTTAATCAACCTTTGCAGCATCTTGTCCTGTCAGGTTGCCATGTGCTGTTTTGAGTCACTGTTGACAAGAATGTGAACACCCCCGGTATCGAGTCCTTCTATGGTAGCACTCACATCTTATTCTACTTACCTTGGCTCCCGCTCAAGTGCTGTGGTGACCCTGATGGTTTCATTCTGCTGCGTGCAGGATTCGAGCAGCGCTGAAGCTTGCTGGTGTTTGTATTTGATTTTTGCAAGTTGCTGAGCACCTCGTGCAAGTGTTTTCAATTACTCCAGTGTCAGTGGGAGAGGATAAAAATGGTGCTGAGCAGCTCCAGCAAGTGGCTGCTATGTCGCCACTGAAAACAGATCAGCCTGTATCACTGTGAAGTTTATTACCTAAGAGGGAAAGAGTTAACTTTTGAGGAGGCTGTGGCACTTCACACCAAAAGTTAACAGGTTTTTACCGCAAATACACATTTCTCAATTTTGTTACTTTCCCTTTTGGTAGACTACAGTGCTTTACAATAATTTGCAGCAAATAACAATATTGCATCTATTTAGTCTTTTGATGCTGCTAGGGTAAAGAATGCTCCGGCTCAGGTGTATGTTCAGCAATATCCAGCTTCATTCTGATACATTCAACCTGAAAATCTCATTTAGGATTATCAAAGTGGGCTCAAGTGTTTGGCAGCTTTGCAGTAATTACTCCACAGCCATTGAAAAATTCACTGAATCTGTTAGGTTTTAAGGGACAAATAGGGCTTTCGGACAATACCAAAATCAATGTAAGGGTTTGGGGGTTTTTTTGCATTTAATTTAATATCTTTTATTACTCTTATTTTCATATCTGTCATTAAAATTTGTATTTTTATTAAATTCATATTTTTGCCCTTTAAAAATTCAGACCTTTATGAGCCTTCCTTTTAAAAAAAGGTATGGACCCTGCATATAGGATTTCATTATTCTTTCCTCTCAATTATGCAGCACGATAGATGTAATTTATTATGGGGTAGAGAGGAGTTTTAAGTATTCTAACTGATTATATGTGGGCGGTCACATACAGCTCACATAGGAAAATACTACAAATGCAATTTCAGAAGTCTTCCCTGTATAGAAAGGGGTCTGCATCAAGGGGCAAGCCTACCCGAGTGATCCAGAAAATCCCAGCAGCTTTAAAAGTTTTTGAGTAAAATTTGTTGGAAAGCACTGTTCCTATATTGTTTCGTCATGCTGAGAGTTTATTATAAAGAAGTGGCAGTTCAAGTAAAAATTGGCTTCCATGAATGAAAAACTGTTTTATAAAATTAGTTTGGACAGAAAAAAGAATACTAACATWGAAGGAAAAAGATAATGATTAAGGGAGGACAGTTCATCACACAACTTTTGCATTCACGGGTGTAAAAAAAAAAAAATCCTTCTCTGAAATGTTTCTTTGTCCCCCTCTACTTGTGAAAGGCTGATTAGAACTGTCTTTCAGAGTTTATAGAAAGTCAGCTCCAAGAAAAATTGTGAAATATTTATTATCATTGTATTTAAWAATTTCTGTAGAAAATAGGTTTTAAAAATCCATTCTGAACCATGATCTGAGCTCTACCTGCATCTTATTAATAGAACAGCCTTTAGAATTTTTGACTGACATGCGAAAAAAATCTGTTTTAAGGAACTGGCATTAGAAACAGCTAAAACATTTTTGAAGACTTGGATTAAATCAAGGGACTGTATTTGAAGATTAAAAGCTCTTGCTAAAATCTTGCTAAAAGATTTGCAAGAGGCAAAGTGTTTTGTGTCAGTGCACTATACTAAAAGTGTGAAGTTTTTTACCATAGATCTGATCAATGAATGAAAAGCATTAGGGGTAGCTATTATTGACTCATATTGACAGCAGTCCATAGGTTGTTTTCCAGGCCTGTAGGTTGTAAAATGGTGCTTGGCGTAGGTTTTGGGGAAAAAAGAAAACGACATGTATCCCTCCAGTCTCTCAGTATTTGGCGGGTAGTTTAGGTGGCAGGAGTATGCCAAAGCAGACTTGGAAGGTGGACAGAGCAGGAAGGGGAGTGGGGAGGTTTAACAGATTTTTAGCCCCAGTGAACGAAAATCAAATCTGAAAATCAATATCCCAAAGATTAAAAAAAAAAAAAAAAAAAAGAAGTCCTCACATCTCCAAAGAGAGTACTATGTTAATACGTAAAACAAAGTTTGTGAAATACTTGTGACAAGCAACAAGAAGCTATTTTGTTGTCTGCCTTTTATCTCTTTCTACATGTCGTTGCTGATGTGAGAGGACCCCCTCGCCAAGGGGCCACTTTGCCCAGGTCAGGGTTTCAGGTGAGATGCGCAGCTCTCGTGGAGATTCATGTACGATGCTTGGGGCAGAAGCAGGAGCAAACCCTGGCCCTGTGCCTTTTGACCAGGACAGTGGTTCTCCAGTGTAGCAGTTCAGCAGACCAGAGTCAACACTCAATATTTTTCTCAGACCATAATGCACCAAACTTTACCCTCTGGCTTCTAATGAACTGCTGTTTAATATAATTTTGTAGACTGTCAAGGAACCACTAAGCATACGCTTGTGGGAACCACTGTGCTAATTGAGAGGGCCAGAGGTTTCATGTGACTGTAGTTGGTCAGGTCAGCCATTAAACATGGCTAGTGTTTGCACAGAGGTTGTTGGTGTGGTTTAGGATCTACATAAGATGAGCAGAAATTTGCATTTAAAGCGTTTTATTAGACTAGCTTTTTGCAGGTAGTTGAAATAAAACAGGAATTTGAATACGCATTGCAAGATACCATGGCATAACAGTTTAGGCACTGACTGAAGAATGGAGACAGTGGTAGCAATGTTTTGAGACTGTTTCTGAATTTTCTCTAGCACATTCCTTTTGTTTGCCAGCCTTTCCAGAAGCAGAAAGGGATGCAGGAGAATGTTTTGCATGCATGGTATCATGTCTCATTATTGACAACCTCAGAAATTAAAAAATCATGTCAGACATGATCACAATTTATTATGGTGTTTCAAAATTTGAGTAATAGTTAAGTTTCTCTTTTCTTACTTTCTGGTTTGTGAGCTTTTAAGATGTTCTCAAAGCATATTTGCAAATTTCTCTAGAGTTTAAACCACGTTAAAAAAAACCCCTAAAACTACAGGGGTTACAACATTTCCCTTCTTTATATAAATGCTGTGGTCCTCTTCTCAAAACAGGTTCTTTCATCAGGGCTTACCTTGGAGGACCATCAGGAATCACACAGATTGATAATTCTGTTGTGTATGGTGAATCCTGTTAGGTATGTGTTGCGTGAGTAAGAGCTCTCCAAAAGCCCTATTATCTTGGTCACAAATTTTTTAAACTTCATTATTTAATTATTTTGGCCCTCAAAAGCAGTGATTTCACTTGGCTATTAAAATGAAAAAAGACTATACATATATGTTTAATATACATTCATATTTAATTCATATGTATGCATATAATAGTGTATATGTGTATATATGTATACRTGTGTGTGTGTGTATGAACACATGTACAAGCAACAATACAGTGCTGCTTAAATTCAGGACATGGATTCTTAATCAGGGCAGGAGACCTAAACCAGAGCAGAGGTGTGAAACAGAGAGGGCTGAGATCAAAAGGACCCCGAGTCAAAAGGAGTGGTGGAATGATGCTGATAATGCATAGAGTATGCAGGTCACTTGGGTGTAGCAAAGTTGTTGGAGAACAACGCAGAAATGCAAGTATGGATTGATAATATATGTAAATGTAATTGGAGTGTAAAGAAAGAAGTGTAAAAGGTAGASCTCTGATCTTTTCCAGAAGAGTGGTAAGTGGAAATGACGATGGTAAATCTACCAAAAAAGCTGTGGAGATTCATTAGAGAAAGCTCTCCATTTCATTATTTTCTCTTTACGTATTCATACAGCATCAAAAACTGCAGAAGGATCAAGGAAGTAGATAAATTATGTCTTGGCACATGAACCAACTTAAAAATAATATAGAATATAGCGGTCCCTGGATACCAGCTGTAATTTGAGCCGAGGTAGATACTGCTTTAGGCAGCACCATGTGCACATGCCGTGTGTATGTATGCATTTTATACACTGACATTGTAGGAAGACGTATTTTGGGTTGTTGAAAATAAAAAGTGAATGCCAGTGCTTTTGGATTCCTCTAAGAGGATGTGAGAAGTCAGACATTTTTGCTGTTCCCTTTGTGATGGGTGCTGCTGGTGATGTTTCTGAAGGTGAAGTAGGTGAAGATTTTAGGATTTGTTCCTCATTACTGCTACCGACACACAGTTTCACATTTCCAGAGTTGCATGAGGCCAAATTATCTAAAGCATCCTTGGGGTGTCCAAATCTACTGTGATATTTTTGTGGCATGCAAAGCTGATGGTGGTTAGGAGGCCTGGCGCGAGGGGCCTGCTGGGGATCTCCTAGGCCACCAAGTTCCCTTTCCTCGCATCGCCTAGCTTCATAAATCCACGTTTCGAAAAAGTGAAATCTCAGGGACATCCCGAATTTGCAGATGCTGTTGGTGCGGACTTCCCGTGACAGGTACTTTCCTGCCTCGTGGCCCGCAGCCCTTTCCGCACCCTTCTGGAAGAGGCGACTCTTGCGAGTAAGTTAGGCGGCTTGTTTTGGAGCAGAGGCGGGCTGGCGGCGGCGAGGCGGGCCGGCGGGGCGAGGCGGGCCGGGGGCTGTGAGGCGGGGCGGCGAGGCGTGTCGGGCCGGTGGCGTTGAGGCGGGCCAGCGGTGCGGCGAGGCGAGGCGGGCCGGGCCGGGCCGGGCCGGTGGCTGTGAGGCGGGCCGGTGGTGAGGCGGGGCGGCGAGGCGGGCCGGGCCGGTGGCTGCGAGGCGGGCCGGTGGTGAGGCGGGGCGGCGAGGCGGGCCGGGCCGGTGGCTGCGAGGCGGGCCGGTGGTGAGGCGGGGCGGCGAGGCGGGCCGGTGGTGAGGCGGGGCGGCGARGCGGGCCAGGCCGGTGGCTGCGAGGCAGCGGTGCGTCGGGCGCCTGCAGAGGGCTCTGTGACACCGCGTTTCCCCCGGCAAAGTGCAGTCGGTGGCGGGAGGGGGGAAGGGAGCGCGGGGATAATGCTTCCAGCAGTCTGGTCTTAGTCTGGTAAACAGACTAGGAATTGTGGGCTAAGTCCTTTTCCTCAGGCTTTGCACCAAGGCTGAGATCAGATGACTCAGTCCGGACTCATTATTTTAATAGCCTACAGCTAGTTCACATAGCAGCGGGAGTCCACAAAAAAGGCATTTAATTGTTGAAACTCAAACTGGTACATTGTAACTGCAGATTATAGTATTCAGATTTAAGTGATTCAAGTAATTTATAAAGCTTTTGCACAAGCAAACTTGAAGTTAAAATACTGATATTGTAATAAAAAGTAAATAAAACATACTTTTGTACATTAAGACCCAATTAAAGAGCATGATTTCATTTAACAAACTTAAAACAGGCAGGTGATATTTGCCAACATTACTACAGCTGTGTTTTACATTAGGAAATTAATTAAGATAGTCATTTATACTTTTTTCCACTTGCAAGTCTTAGGCCTTTCTGTATTACACCATCTATTTTCTCTTCAATCATTGTGTTACAGTGCATTTGTAATCTCACTTAGCAGGCTGCATCGCAACTTTGGGGTTTTTTTTCCTTACCTAATGAAAAACCGGCTTTCTGCAATAACGCCGGCAAAGCAGATCAAACAGCGCTGAAGGAACTTCCCTGCTGTCTGCCTGAGAGGCAGCGCATTGTTAGTTATTCAGATGTCAGTCCTTTTCTTCCGCATCCTAGCAGGGTTTCACTGGTTTCATCAGATCACTCTGAGCTGGAGGTGGGAGGGTGGCTGCTGGCGAAGGGATGCGAGGGAATGGTTTCTGTTAGACTGAGCGAAACTGGGGGCTTTACTGCTCTCATGTACATGCCTGGGTCTGGTACAGTAGCACACCCCGAGACTAACGGGGACAAAATTTCAAAATGCAAATCAGTGTTCTGCTTTTATACCTCACAGCTGAATAATGGGATCTTCAGAGTTATTCTTGATTCTTAGGTACTTCCCCCACCCCCAAGGTACTAATACAGTGATTACATAATGAACTGTTAACTTTGTCAGTCTTGTTTCTCCAGGCAAATCACCTTGTAGTGTAGAAAGGTACATTTTTAAAATAGCACGTAATTACAGAAACGAGAGTCCGTTCTTCCATTTGTATGAAAGAGCAAAACCACGTATGATGGTTATCTTCTTACTTCTCCACTTTCCCTTGTCTACCTTCACGTGAACTTTCTTGTCTTTTAGGAGTCATCTTTCATATCGGCTCTTTTACGGATGTGTGACTCACTGCAGCAGTCTGAAGGATTGGAAATGTTCTTTTTGCCATTTTAGTGGGGCTGGGTTGTTTGTAACTTGCTATCGTCCCTCCAAACAGCTCACGATGCCTGAAAATTTGGTTTATTAAGACCAGACATTTCACATTCCTAATGTTAAGATTGCTGCAATTTTCCATTATAAGCTTTACCCCACCCAGTCCTCTGAATACAGATTTATAAATCAGTTTTAAAAAATGCTTCTCCATCTAAATCTTCACTTACATTTTAAGCTTGGGAGAGCATCTTTTGAGCTGAATGCTCTTTCTCAATAGAAGGATCATACTCTGTATCGGTGTTCTCCCAAACAGATTTAGTGTTTCTTTAAAAATAAAATCAAACCGTGAATGCATTGTAAGTTATTTTTGTATTTGAAAGAAAATCGGCATCTATAGGTTTTAAGAATTAATTTATTATGCAGCTTATTTTCACAGTTTCTTTTTACCTTATTTTGTTGAATGGGTATTCTGGATTGCTTACTGTATCGATGCTGCTGGAGGAGGCACTGCAGACAGTACGTGATACATTTCTGAAAGACTGAAAAATATGTCTGGTAATGTGTTTGACTACTACTGTGTAAAATACTGAAGATTGACTTATTTATGCAGATTGATATTAGACATCCTTATAGCTAATAAGCAATGCTTTGTGATAATATCTATTTTTAAATTCTTGCTTGATGAATCTGTCTTTGGGTGTTGACTTGAATTCTCAGAAGACCTCGGTATGAAGTGACATGAAAATACCCAGACATAAATGGAACATTACAGGAATAAAATATCTGACATTTCAGCTCCCTATTTCTTAAAGCTAAAAGTCCTTGAGGCATCAATAAAACCAAACCAAGTCCAACAGTAAAAGTGCGTGTCGTGCGTACACAGATCTATTTCTATGTAGGGCTGACTGAAAGAAATTGTTTTTACATAAATAGTTATAATAAGCTCTTAAAGAAGGAAAGAGGGTGGACCAGTAATGGAAAAAAATACGATATTTTAGGTTAAGCACATCTGAAAGTAAAACATCCTACTGGAACTAGGCAATTTGACAATACTGGAGCCTGTGCAGAGAGCCAGAGCAGGGCTGGTACACTACTTAGTCCCACATAAGAACTATTTTGAGATTCGAGTCAAACTTAGGAGGTACCAGACCCCTTATTTTTATTCTATGAGCAGCTTAATTTCATCTTCTCCAAGGAGACTGGAAATTTATTAAAGTTTACAGTTTCTACAAACAAAAAGGCAAATACAATTTAACTCCCCTGCACTTTCCTCCCACTAAAATAAAAGTTAAATTTTTACTCTGCCTTCAAGAATTTTGCATTTCATTCATGTAAAAGCACAGAGCAGTCTAATAAGTTATAAAATGCTAAATAAAATATTTAAAATATTTAAATTGAATAACTGATAGGTTAAGTTAGAGTATTACTGAAAAGATACCATCAGTACTCTTTCATGTGAGACCGTCTTTAGTCATTATAGTAAATTAATACTAAGAAAATTAATTTGGGGGKTTTGTATACATGATGCATGTTTTCAAACTGTCAGTATGCATTTTTAAAATTATGTGTTTTAAAAAACACTTCAAATGTCCAAATACTCCTTTGTATTTCACGTTATTGATGTCTGCTAAGATTCTCATTTTGGTCTCTGTAACATTTTATGGCTGTGTGACATTACATTATTCTTGTTTATTAACAAGGCTATGAACTGAAATATAAGGATTCATGAAGTTATATTTAACAATTAATTAAGCAATAATCCATAAAGCATCTGTTGTTAGCAGCAGGCAATGACTGTTTTGTTCGTTAATGGCCGTAAGCAAAGCCAAAGCTGATGAATGTCCTAATAAGCCTGTTAGTAAATGCAGGGAGGATGATTTCTGAAATGATGACTGCTACGTTACGCTAAAGGCAGGGGTTTGCTGCAGCGTTTTGAAAATCTATCCCAACTGCAAGGAAGTCTGCAAGTGTTCTACACCATCCGAATGTTCCTTTTTTGCCAATGGCAAAACTCTGGATTTAGTTTGATAAGAAATAAGTTGATGTCGAGGTAGAGCACAGCATAGTGAGCACTTTGATGTGCTTGAGAGGGTTATCACAGCTTTTTAAACTCTCATTTATTTGTAACAGAAGTGACAATATCATGCCAAACAGCAGTTGCCTTCCTGCTGATTA
The DNA here is from genome assembly GCA_030449065.1 of Oceanodroma leucorhoa. Taxonomy (NCBI): domain Eukaryota; kingdom Metazoa; phylum Chordata; class Aves; order Procellariiformes; genus Oceanodroma; species Oceanodroma leucorhoa. The sequence goes on along the minus strand of JASVER010000033.1, from coordinate 5,959,744 downwards.
CCTCCTTGAAGTATCCCTTTTGCTTAACTATTGCCTCTCAATCCATGGAAATCATGGAATTTGGAAGTTGCAGATAAGTTACAGCTCCTTTCTGAAACTCACTCATTTACTTCAAAATAGGGTGGAAAAAACTGGGGAAGGAGTGAGAGAGGAAAGGAAGAGAACTAGCAGTGTGTTTCTAATGTTTTGGAAATTACTGTTGCTCTCTTAAGTTGATTTCATTGAGCTCTAATTTTGTTCATTTTAAACACAGAAATGTCATTTGTTTATTTTAACAATGGCAGAAAGACAGTGTGGGCTTCTCCCCGTCATCAGTCTAGGGGATAAGTAATGAATTTTCATTATGAATGAGATATCTAAAGTAAGACTGCATCTGTCCTGATTACATTACTCTTCTAATGTTACCTATCCAGTGTGCATTTTTCTGTCAATTTAAAAAATATATAAAATAAAATACAGTCCTGGATTTTGCATTTGATGCATGACCTACACAAATTCAAGAAATAAAAGGCCAAAATACTATGTTGTTTAAAAAACAAACAAACAAACAAACAACCACCA
>JASVER010000033.1:5636739-5959106 GCA_030449065.1 Oceanodroma leucorhoa | reverse complement strand
GTGAAAAGTAGATATAGTACAATAAGTACATGTTACTAACAGAATAAAGGAGAAAAAAAAAACAAAAAACACCGAAGAAAAATAACTCCCAAACAGAAAATATTAAAACAAACATATTAAATATATAATATATATTAAATATATAATAAATATATAATATATTAAATAAATATGAAATGGGAGGGTGGGGCTCATGTCCAGTGTTTGGGATTTATGTTAACCTAAATATGAAATGTAATTCACACTGATGTTTTTGTCTGTATATTCCCGAAATCAAGAGAGAAACTAAATTCCTTTCCGGTACTTTTAACACTGCTTGTATTGATCAACAGTGAATAAACACACATGTTTTACTGTAGGCAAATACATGGTTTGGGATGGTTATGTAATTGCTTCTTTATTTTTATTCTGTGTGAGTGATAATAGATTATTTGGCATATCACCATCCATGAGCTCCACTTACATATGTTTAAATGTGAAATTACTCAATCTTCTGAATCCATTTTCCATGCTAGAAGCACAAAATATCTACTTGGTGGATATTTTATTGTGTCTTATTGTATCTTTTAAGAATGTGTGAAGAGCAGACAATTAAAGTAAACCAACTGAACTCTTGCTCATATTGAACAGATTTCCTAAGGTTGGAGCCTTGAGTCTAGTGACAGCAATATGAGTATGACTGCATGTTGTTCTCGAGTCTTTTCAGTGATGAGGCAGAAGTGCAAGGTGACATCTGCTTTTAACTTTTTTTTTTAAGGTACATGTGCATCCTAATAATCTCTACTACATCTGCTGAAGATGCATATATTCAGAAAAATGTGTATTACACTGTAGCTGATTTTGTGGTGGTAATATTTTTACATCTTGAGAAAACAGGTTGAATAATGGAAATGAAAGAATTGTACTAGCAATAAGTTATTCCTAAGATTAGTAATAAAAAGAAATCTGATTCTGTCCTGTCTCTCTTACATACTCATCAGTTTGTCATAAATATTACTTATTTAGGACATAGGGAAAGCTTTCAATAGATGAGTCTGAGTACGACTGGTACTGAGAATGAAGACTGAATTCCTTTGTGAAACCTGATCTGAGATGAATATGCATGTTGAAGTCCAACTTAGATGTGTGGTGTTTCTGCAATATATATTGGGCTGAAACTGCTCTTTCCAGAAATTTAGAAATGCCCTTTAAGGATTTGTTTGATCTGGTTAGGGCCTGTTGTGAAATGTGACATAGGTTTGGAGGAATAATTGAGAGGGGATTATTATTATTTTAAGCTGTTTCTTCCCCATTTTTTTATGTTTTTTGTGAAATCAGAAAAAAACAAGACAAGCAAAAGGAAGTTTTGTATAAATCATATGTTTTAGCACTATTCAAATACTCTGTAATCTAAATAGCGTGGAGGCATGTGTGTGATAATGCACGCATCTTAATGGGGCTTTTTCACACTGACGTTTCTTTTTAGAGTTTTGCTCAAACTGTAATGGATGATCTCTAAAGAAGAAAATGGTTGATAGCTTCTGTGAAGCAAGAGAGGTTTGTACAGAGCTGCAGAATACTTCTGTTTCCCCCAAACTACAAAGAATGGTATGTGAAAGTGCTCAAGGGTGTTCATCAAATAATTTTGAGTTAATGGGATGAAACTTGCTTATATATTTCTTTCCTCATTATCACATAAATAGTGTGGCAAGGCATTACTGGGGACATTGGTTGTCTTTGCTTTGACTCAGTTTTGTGAAGTTGAACTGAGAAAAGCGTTTCATCCTTCCCAGGAGACAAGACAGCCTATTGCTAAGCTCCCACCATTTAGATTTCACCAGATTTCTCCTTAACCCAATAGTAGTTCAACTTAACAGTTGTCTCCTCTTCCCAGCATTAGCTAAACCAAACCACGTTGCTTTGTCTTTGCTTGTAAAGGCAGCAAAGGGTGTGGAGGACATTTCTTGGCTAAGGGGTTCACTAGTGCATTTCAAGGTCCACAGAGTCCCACCCTACTGAAATGGGGTTCTGCCTTGAGAAGTGGATCCTCCTAATCCCTCTTCAAAGTAGAGGTCTCCTGAAGTTTTAAAATACTGTGCAACTAGAGGTGCTTTCCATCCTAGCCTATTTTTTCCCCTAAACACTGCTAATGTGATGAGGAAGACTGGGAGCTAAAACTACCATCCCCTCCTCCTTCTTCCTCTTGGTACAGCACTGACAAAGAATTGCATAAACATCGTGAGACAAAAGTGGGAAAAGATTGAGGGGAAAAGTAGGTACAACCAGCACCTTGCTCTGACAGGTGTAAAGAGTAGCAGGAGAATTAATGTGGAGCTTTCAGTAAGTAGGTGAGCTAGTGTGTGCCCCATCTGTCAAGTAAGTTGGACCACTTTTGATCTGAATATAATACAACCATACAACCATGGATTTTTTTCTCCCCTTTCCAGTCAGTCTTGAAGTTGACCAAGTGTTGCGTTAAGGAGCAGTCTGCTGAAATAGAAGTGGTGGAAGCTCAGCAGCATGATTTCGCACGTTCTGGGAAAGGTGACGGGCTTTTCCCAGTACAGGTTAGCCAAATTAGGCAAACATGAATATCAGCTGAATGTTACTATCAGTGTTTTTCCATAATTTTCTGTGTGATAATGAGAAAAGGTCAGAACTAGTTCTGGTTTGCTACCTTTTTGTGTTGTGGTTTAGTGCAGCTTGTCAGTAGTGAGGCACAGGACAGGGTATATATGTTATTGTCAGGTAGTGCTGTCATTTTTTTTAAGCTGGTGTGCAACTGGACAGTGTTGTGGAGCAGTCCTGGGCTTGAGCATCTCCGCAGTGTAATCTGCTTGTTTTCCAAACTCAGAATAATCCCCCTCCACTCTCTAGTGTGCATATGCAATAACTGGAGAACGATAGACTTGTGATTGCATCATTTCCTCTGTTTGCATATGTTCTGGAGACTAGATCATGAAGAAACCAAATGTAGCAAATTAATATTCAGATCCCACAAGGTAGCTGTGATGCACCTTTTTCACTGTCTGTGTAAATGTCTGTGGACATAGAAACAGATCTGGTCCAAGCAGGGCTAACTTCCTGCATCAGCAAGCTGTAACAGTGAGGAAGAGGAGGAAAGGCCACCTCATACCCTTGTGRCTATTATTAAAAAGATATATTCTGAAGGGCAACCTGTTTGGTTTTTTCCTTTTCAGGTGACATCTCAAGTAAAAATTTTCAGTTTATTTGCAACTAATGTTTATAACTACCCTTACCCTCAGTCTGAGTGTATGAGTCCAGAGCTCTTAAACTGTCTTAGAATTGTCTGTAGTAAGAGTTTTATGATAAACTAACTCTGACATCATCATGTGAGTCATACTGGGGCATGACCCTGAAACAGTCAGTACATGCTAATAGCTCAAGGGAATTTCTGGGAGAGTGTGTTCTGCTTCTGTTCATTCTTGATTCCAAAGCTTTTGGGGGTGACGGGACTTAGAAACATAGCAAAGGTTTGATTTGAAAAGKTTTTTTTTAATTTGAACATCGCTTCTGCTTTTTTTGTGATTTTATGTTGGTAACAACAGCTAATGCTGTTTGTATTATATTGCCACCTATATGGAAGGTTGTGTAACACTTTCCGTTTTAAGACTGTTTCAGTTGCTTATTATGTTGCCAACATTCAGCTGTTTGGGCTGAAATTTTCCATGCTGGGTGTCTCCTTCAGGCTGAATTTCTTGGGAAAGTTTCAATAAAAATACTTGAACCATTCCAGGGAATGAGAGGAGGGGGAAATACTATATTTTGCTCATGTTTATTAAAGTTGCTGCAAGCACTTGATTCAGAAATCATTGCACCTATGTGTTTTAGAGCAGGGAGTTGAATTATTAGGAAGGTGAAAGGGTGAGGAAGGAAAAAAATGGGGCTAGAAGAGATTTCTTTCTAAGGAATGGGCTCCTCCTTGACGTTATGAACCATCTGCAAGAAAGCCCCATTGCTTGTCAAAACAGGGTCAATGAATGGCTGGGAACTGAGTGATCCTCCTTGTTCCACTGCACCTGTGTGGTATATTGGATTTGGTAAGAGAGGTTTGTGAGGGGTAAACACAATCCTGTGCAACAAGGAAGATGACTAAAATCTGCGTAGTGGTGGAACTAGAGGGTCGGGATTATGGAGTTAAGAATGAGAGTCGAAAATAGCAGAAGTAGGTTTGCTCAGCAAGGAGATGGATCTGAAGGTGGTGAGAGTGACTATCAAGCAAGGAGATGGAGTTTAACCTAAGTGGTCTTACAGCAGCCTTTGTTGGTTACAGTTCATTTTCTGTTTCCCACACATCTTGCGCATTTAAATGAGGCAGGGAAAATTGTATGCAATCATGTAATTTGGAGACCAGTAGTCAACCTTAATTCCAGTATGTTTCATGTCTGAGCACTTGATGTTGCAACCATAATGTACTTTCAACATGAAAATTAAAGCCTTATTTGGAAATTTCATTCTATACCCATCATTAAAACACTTATATTGTAAGCTTTGAAGAACGCCACCATAGTTAGGCACAGTATAATACTGCATTTCAATTAAAATTCTGAAAAATGTTTTATTTTAATCCATTTAGAAAAGTTTCCTTTTCAAAACCATAGCACTGCCAGTGCTTCAGCAAACATGTATGGGGCTATTTGGATATGAAAAGGTTAACTGCATACTTGAGATACCAGGAACTGAACTTCTCAACAGACTCTGCCTTCCATTTCTCTCAGGTATATTTTGGAATATACCTAACATGCCTAGCCCAAATGGGAGTGAGTTAACAGGACAGGGAGAATTTTCAGCTATAACTTCAAATTTTCCTGATTTTTATGGACTTCAACCAGACTGGTTATACCTCAATATTATTTTAACATTGTTATTTGTGGCGGAGTTTATTAAATAGCAGCGTTCATGCTGCTGCTTTTAATATCTTACACTTGAGGTTATCTTCCAAGTTTTCAAGGATTTATAATGTTGCCATAACATTTTCTTAAGGAATAAGGCTTCCCATCCAGAAGCAAGCATAAATCATAGTAAAAATTCCAAAAATAGTGAATTAGACATTTCCTAGTTAGAGGAAACTAAATGTGTACTGCATGCCCATTTTATTAAGATCCTTTTACTTCTTTTTTTCTTGAATGAAATTTAGACTTCTACTTAGGGACTGTTTTGTCAATAATATCTGTCTGCACGCATGTTTAGAGAAGAGAAATTTAAAACTGAATATTACTATGGATATCTGCTTTTTAAATACTAACTTCATAAAAATGCCATATCTGGGTTTGACATGATGTATTGTCTCTGTTGAAAGAAGATAAGCTGTCATGTCATATACCCTGTTTATTAATGTCTGCGGATTGTGTGTTGATGTTACGTATCATGGCAGAGACCCACTTATTAATGCCTTCATGGTGTGGATGGACAGGATACATCTTATTGCTCTAATGGTACTTAAAATTTTATGCCACAGTGTTTTGAGGCTGTGTTAAAGTACACAAATCTCCTTCGAAAAGAGCTGGTTTTTGATATCTAGGCCAAATTTTTCTTTYGTATTTTGCACAAGTGCCTAAAACCCCATTTTTTCTTTCTCCCTTCCCCTTCCCTATGCACCCCTTACTGTTCCACAAGACCTGTTTTTTCTCGGAGGTCTCTCCTCAAGTGCAGTCAGGTCTGGACTCACAGCCAGTAGAATCTACCCAGCTTCCACCCAAACAGCCCATGTGTTGCAAGCAGTCACAAAACTTTGAGTTTCTATGGAGCCTAAATGAATATAGTGATTCATATTAATTTAAACTGTTGGTTGAGGCCCACAGAAGAAACTGGACTGTCCTACAGCACCATGTTGCAGATGCTGTGGCAGATACTGTATATTGCTGTGAGACTCAATATGACCTGATGGTCATGTTCGGTGCAATTGTTGTGGTACTATGTTCTGCAGAATCAGTTTGTCCAGGCAGCCTGTGGCCTGATCCTTCATACGATGGCAGGATATAAACTGTGAACCAGATGACTGGTGTGGCAGTATTCCCTCTGCCTCTTCAGGGTCTGCTGCTCTTCCTCGGGAGCTGAAGGTGGATCTCCCAGTCCTCTGTTGGATTCTGGACGTACGTTAGGGGTTGCTTCCATGTGTTTTCATATGATAAGGAATGTCAAGTCACACGACAGGCAGTTTGGTCACATAGCAAATATAGTTGTCACATGACAAGAAATTTGGTAGAGTGATGGGTTGGCCTCGGCTAGCAGCCAAGTACCCAGATAACCGCTTGTTCACTCACCCACACAACCCCGACCCCAACGGGAYGGGGGAGAAAATAGGAGGAGCAGGAGTGAGAAAACTCATGGGCTGAAATAAAGGGAATCACTTACCAAGTACTGTCATGGGCAAAACAGACTCGACTTGGGGAATTTAACTTAATTTATTGCCAACTAGCATAAATATTTAATTCCTGATTTGGGTATTGGTTATTGAGAAACAAAAGAAAACCCCTAAAACACTTAGGGGGAAAAAAGCCACCTTTCCTCCCCCTTTCCCAGGCTCACCTTCACTCCCAGGCTCACTTCACTCCAGACATCCCTCCTCCCCTGCTACCGCTGCAGGCCACACTCAGTCTCTTCGGTGAGGCCACAAGTGGTGCAAGGGTTGGGGTCAGGTCATAGCAGTTTCTCTCTGYCGTGCCTTGTTTGTCACTCTTGTCCTGTGCTCTGATGTTGGTTACCCACAGGCTGCAGTGTCTCCAGGGGTGTATCTGCTCTCCACCATGCAGCACCTCCTACTCCTATGACCTTGTTATTCTCTCATTCCCTCTGCTGTTTCCTCCTCTGTTTCCTTCTCATCTCTCCCTCCAGTATTTTCTACCCCATCTTAAATAAGTTTTCACTGAGATGCCACCAGCTTTGCTGATGGGCTCAGCTGTGTCATGTGGTGGGTCCATTGCACAGCTGGCTGAAACCAGCTGTGGCTGGCACGAGGCAGACCCTGACCTCTTCTCGCCCTGCAGCCCCCTCCGCTACCAAAACCTTGCCACCTACACCCAGTACAACAACTCGGCATCTTCAGTATTTTCTCCACAGACTTGTTCTCTGTGGCTGCTCCTACCCCCAAGTCTGCCTCATTCTCTTTCCTAGGCTCCTCTGAGGAGAGTGTGACTGTTGAAAGAAAGCCAGGTCCAGTTAGTCCTCACTTAGTCCAATACAAATAATTGCTGGTAATTTTTGTCATTCTGTTTCCTTACTGGATTGCAAATGTGAGTTTCTGGGTGACAGCTGGCTCTGAGGCGACTGCAGCGTACCGGCTGCACCACGTTCTCACCTCTCTGAATGCGCCCTTCATGGTTTGCCAAGGTTGCGAGAGCTTATTATGTAAAGCTTGTGTCTTGGCTAAAGTCTGGTTTACTCTGTCTAACCTGGTCAGACAAATGTCTGAGTGTAACTTAGCTTCTTATTCTGTATCACATGCTAGTGCGTATTGTTTTATTCACTGACAGACATAGTTTGTACTTTAGCATGAAGGACAGAGGACTGAATGGACAAGGTGATTTACTTTAGCCTGTCTTAGGAATCCTTCAAGATGGCTCCTTATGCAGTGGAGGGGAAAGACAAAGGATTAAAATATTGCTTGAATGCTGAGTGCATGAAGTCTGAGTCGCTGAGATCCCATTGTGGGGGAACCCCAGTCCTTTCAAGTGAGGGTTAATACAGGTGCAAGCAGTGATGCTTTGAATGTCAGCATAATGCAGTTATCAGGTGTTCTGGTGTAACTGTGTAGGCACTTCAAATAAAAGTGGTCTTCTTCACTTCAATTGTTCTTTTTTGGAAGGAATCAGAATAAAAGTAAAAAAAGCTATTTTTATTCCACATGAGAGATCTCATGCAAAAAGTTGCACTGCTGGAAGTACTGCACTACCGGTGCACACCTTGCGTCGTGCTGGTGGAATTCCCTCTCAGTATCCCACAGAGATGAACCTTGAGTTGTATTAGGCCTTCAGCAGCATGTACCAAAGCTCTACAGAGAGACCTCGTTTGATTTTCAAGAGTTGGGAACTCTGGTTTGAGGAATAGCAATTTAATTGGACATCTTTTATGTCAGGCAACTTTGTCTAAAACCTTTAGAAAAAGGATGTGATTATCCTAAGTTGGAAATGATGTATCTACACATCCTTTGACCTTTAGATTCAATACATTTGCCCCTAACGTTTTTCTCTATGGCTACTCAGCTGCTTTTTCACAGAAGGATTGACTGTAGCTGTTGTAAAGGATTGAGTATAGTTATAATATTGTGTGCAATGCTGATCTCTGGTTGGAGTTTAAAAAACTTGWGTGTTTGCACATGGTGCAGATGCCTAATGTAAGTTCTATCGAAATCAGAAGCAAACGACCCAGGTCTTGAACACTGGAATAAAGCTGTTGATGGAGAAGGTTGTACTCTTGAAATCTGTTGTGTTATGGAGGAACTTGACATGGCTGAGTTGGAAGCTCCATTTGGTCACTGAGGGCAAAAAATACTTACTTTATCTTTATCTAAAGCTTGCTTGCGGACAGTGTTTCAAGCCTCTCATCCTCATGATTGTCCTTGTTCTAGATTTATGACTGATGCAGCTCGACGTGAGCAGGAGTCTTTGAAGAAAAAGATTCAGCCGAAACTCTCTTTGACTTTGTCAAGCACAGTGTCCCGTGGGAATGTATCTACTCCACCTCGCCACAGCAGTGGAAGCCTTACTCCTCCAGTCACCCCTCCAATCACTCCTTCCTCTTCGTTTCGCAGTAGTACTCCTACAGGTAAGCACCTACTGTTTGGTTTATCCCAAATAAACTAGCAGTTTTGCTACATGGCATTTGGAGAATAATAGACATACTGAGGCACTGGGAAGAAGAACCCCTAAAAATAAAGCAGAAAAGCTTTGGACTCTTTTATTTGCATTTGGTTTGCAATCTCTAAAATGTGTTTGGGCATTTGTTTCCAAACTCTTTGCTAAAGTAGAGAAGGACACTAACTTTAAAAATCGCAGCTGAAATTATTACATGAAGAAATTAACCTTGCCAGAAATACCAAAAGTGCAAAAGACTCCTGATGTATCAGTAGGAGAGCTCTGTACGTGGTACAGTGCCAGTTTAAGATACAAGTGAAAGTGGTCGGGATCTTCCTCCCCGCCCCTTTCCTCTTTTTTGTTTTTTTTTTTTTTTTTTTTTTTTTTTTTTTTTTTTTTTTTTATTGAGGGGGGTTGAATTCATAGATAAATGAGTGGACACGAATGGATGTTCAGCTGCTGTCATCATATAGACATGACTTTCATTAGGAAACTATGTTCAAAAGAAGTAATGTATGAAAAAAGTGATCTGCGTTTTCTTCAAAAACAAGCATTCCTGTGGTTTTCCCAGATACAAAATTCCTGGGAATTTTTTTGCACTGATTAGAGAAACTGAAAATTGCTTGCTGTGCTGAACCACATCTCTTGGCCCAAGTCAGTCTGGTTTACATTAGGTAGAGATCTTGTCAGATAATTCTGATAAACTTCAGATTAAATAGCAATATTTCCTTCTAAAAAGCTAAATCATATAATACATCTATCCTGTTTTATAATTAACAGGCTCAACATAATCTTCTTAATAGGAAATCACATGAGCATCCCTGCTTTGATAAACCKCTATGCCATGTGTTTTATATAAGCTATTTAATGTTTTAAAATAAGGAAGAAATTCTTCACTACAAGGGTGGTGAGGCACTGGAATGGGTTGCCCAGAGAAGTTGTGGATGCCCCATCCCTGGAAGTGTTCAAGGCCAGGTTGGATGGGGCTTTGAGCAACCTGGTTTAGTGGAAGGTGTCCCTGCCCATGGCAGGGGGGTTGGAACTAGATGATCTTTAAGGTCCCTTCCAACCCAAACCATTCTGTGATTCTACAGTTTTAGTATCAGTGTTTAAATGGAGAAGTTGTAGTGGTCCTTGCAACACTGTGCTGGAAGTTCTGAAATGAATTGGTTGTTCAGTGTGTTCCTGGATATGAAAAAGTGAAGCATGTTGAGGACAGCTAAATGATAAAGTCCTAATGTAATACAGAAAATTTTAGAAGTAAGATTTTCCTAATTATCTCCTATTTGAAACAAACTGATTCATTTCCTTGGCATCCTACAGATGTCAAGGAATTTCTGTTTTCTTTTGTTTTACTTTTTGTACAGCTCCTCCTGGGAAGGCTAATTCATGATGTGGTCAGGTAGTATAACTTTGCACATCTGTCAGGAACATTGGTTAGCAATGCACTCTTTGAAACACATTCCATCAAATACTAAAGAAAAAAAGCCAATATCTGTCTACTGAAATACTTTTATTATTTATATATTTTTCAAACTTTTTAAGTTACTCAGAATGTTGTTTTACCTGTAGCTAGGAGAATGAGCTTGTTTTGGCTAACTGAGTTGTGGGAGCCCTGCCTGCCAGGTTATAAATAATACCAGCTTCCACTTTCTGCACCCTCTGTTCCAAGTTCCCCGTTGGAGCCCTGTTCCAAGGTTAGGGTTTGTACTAGCCTGGTAGCAAAAACTGTATATTCTTTCTTGAAGATTTTTTTTTTATTAACTATCAACTGAGTTGCATTTCAGCAGCCTCACCCCAGAATTTTCATTTTAGTCATCTTAGAAGGTTTTCTGGACCTAAAATAAGCATTGAGATTTTTCTGATAACTACAGAATTTTTCGCAGTGTTTGCTTGGCGTAGGCTTTTGTTCTCCGTGATGGTTATAACTTATATAGATGAGGTGCTCTGAGTCCTGCCGCGGCTGAGTTTCTCTTTCTGTCGGTGCAGTGCCTGCAGAGGGAACCCGGGAAGACCAGCAGACTGATTTTAGATAGGCAGCTCACATGTCTGTTATTGGCTGATGCAAATCTTTTTCCCTCAAGTGCAAGTATATATGGCAGTCTACTAGCAAGGTCATAAAACCAAGGATAGTTAGGCAAGATCTGTTTCAAGGAAACAATTTAGAGCATGTAAATCATCCTGCGTTTCAGCCTCACAGTGCATAGACAACTTCAAAGCCCTACAGGCATACCCTCAACTGCATCCAGTGAGAATGAAGAATATTGCTATATTCCTTCTGTGCGATGCTGTTTGATTTGTACTCCGAGCAAACTTTTGTTAACTCATCTTTGAATACAGGTAAACATGTATGGTGTGGTAACTTCAGAAAATAAAGAGGCTGTTTTTCCTTAGGTTGTCTGAAAGGGCGTCATCTGGGTTGATGGTTGTCCCCATCCTCCTTTAGACCTATACTTTGTCAAAAATAAAATGGGATTACTTTGACCCAATTTATTAATGAAACATTCAGAATGGCAGTTTCTCTTTTATTATCTCCCGTCTCAGTTGTTCGATACTTTGTTAGGGTGCCAAACTTCAGCAGTGTGCCTGGCATTACTGTTACTGCACAAGGTGTAACTCCAAGATAGTGCCACTTTAGATGCCAGAGGGGAAAGCACRCTTTACAGGCTGGTGAGATAGCATACAAATATGCATGTCCCTCAGCAGAGAGTGTCTGTCCCATATGGCTTTTTGCTCTTCTTGTTCGAGGTAGAAAGCAGGAACCCCACTAATCTTTTGGGTCCCGTTTTCCGTGTAGTGTCCTCCCTTTAAGTATGCTGCTTGTCTTGGCTTTGCTCTAGGTGTGGTAGTCTCATCTTGGGTGAAGCTCACCAGCTGCCTGAATCCCAGTCACCTCTGTGCACGTCCTTAGCTGTCCTTAGCTAAGTCCTGCCATTTCCTCATGCTGTTAAGCTACTGTTGTCATTTTTCAGCAAAGCGTAATTTCATATAATGATCTCTCATCCATGTATTGACCAGACTCGAACCCACTTAGCTTGTGAAATTTGATAAGAAACAGTTCAAGGTGGTTTGGCTGCAGAGAATGTTTGTTAAGTTTTGCAGTAAAAATCAGTGCCAAAAGACTACGGGCCAAATTTTCAGACAGAGCTGAGCAGCTTCCAAGTTGACACACATAACATGCTGCAAATGTTGCATGCATATGTATAGCACCTTCTTCTGTGTAAATGAGATTATTCTTGTAGGAGCAGAAATATTCAGCAAAGAAGTGTGCTCTTTAAGACTCTTCTCAGGTAATGAGGTAGACATGTATTTATCTGCAGACTCTGTATGTGTTAGTCCCCTAAAACGGCCCATTTGTGGTTTTGGTAGGAAGTCGAAATGCAGCAGTTAATTTTCTATACCTCCCCTCTGTTCCCTCAGGGGTGACTGGCATGTGCTCTCTGCTTACATTTGGCTTTTTGTTCCCTCTCCTATAACAAGTTCCCTTCTTATGACCTGCATCCTCTAACTATTGCAGAAAGTTCACTTTAAAAATTTGTTCCAGTTTTTATTTTAACAATAGTGTCTCCTGGGAGACTTTGTTTAGTAGACTTAAATGCTCTTGTTAGAGTTCGCAGGCAGGATTTAGGAAAAGAAATGGCTTCCATCAGCAATGCAGACTCATCAGGGTGATAGGGAAATACAGCTAAGTAGCACCAGCACATAGCTTATTTTGGAAAGACGTTAACAGTCTGCAAACATTGAAATATATCTTTATTTAAGGAGCGCTCAATTAAGCCACAAAAACTTATGTTGCCTTTATTTTTAAATGTCAATTTTAAACCCACAAAACTAATGAAGTCTAGTTATGAATAAAAATGGGGCTGACATTGCATCTTTAACATACGCTGTTAATTTTTTAAATGTTTTTATACATCTGTGTGGCTCACAGATGAAATTTCCACCCCTAACTTCCTGGCTTTTGAATGTAAGTCAGAGCATTGACATTCCTTTGAAAACCGTGATATCTCTTCATACTGTAAAGCTTTAAAAAAGATTCAGTGATAGTGGCATATTGGTAATTCATTATTAAAATAACCTGGTCCCAATTTTAGTTACAAAAGTAATTCATAGTAATGAGTCTCAGACTTAAAAAAAAAAAAAAAGCCACTTTTACATTGAAGGCGTGTCAAAAATAATCTGAAACCACTGTTTTGTGTTTGTTTGTTTTTTCTTCCATATTTATGACAACCTCCCCCCCCCAACGATTCCAGGCCTGGGACAGTAAATTTCAGCCTGGAGTGAATTTTTGGCCTTCTTATAAATTCTAAAGCAAGATCTTTAATACTACCAACTGGCTTTTTAATGGCTCAACCCTAAGTCTTGCCCACCCCTAAAAGAAAGCTGGAATATTTGAAAACCTCATAGTTAGCATTACATTTTGCTATGAAGAAACTGGCTCTCAGACCTCCTTTCCTGTTTATTTTGATTTTAATAGATTACAAGTTATAACATTTATGCTGTTTTAATAGGTTTATAGACTGACTTACTCCTGATCCTGTTGGGCAACAGATGGCAGCCAGTCCTGGCAGCGAGCATTGAGGATGCTATGGTTGGCTGGAATAGCTGCGTCCTGCCATCAGTCCTTCTACTTGTAAAGGAGATGAAAGAGTGAAGTTTTCGTGGGTGGTCATAGCTGATCCCATGAGAGAATTGGCAAGTCCCATTTTGATTTGCAGCTGTCATTTAAGTAGGTGACTAACTATTGGTTTATCTTATTAATTAGGATAAATGCCTTTCTGGGGAGTCATATTTGTGCAGTCATTTTTGATTGACGGCATTTGAAAGATTTTACCTTTCCTTAATATGGCAAACTTCCTTGAAATTTCCGCTAGCCCTATCTCAGTGTTTATAAAAGTGATCCCATTTTCTATCCACAGAAAATACCTAGCTTTTCAATCTCTTTTTTTTCCTAGTAAAACATTAAAGTAATAATTAATTTTAATTTGGAGTAAAAAATACTTTGTAGGATTGGCCTTAATCTTAAAGGAATCTAAGATCTAAACAGCGATATTGTAATCAAATATGCCTAAAAATTCAGTACAGCAATATTTTAAGACTTTAAAAAAAACCTATGACTGAGGCTTTCAAATTAGTACTTTTGATGTAGAAACCATTACATTTACCATCTGAGGATACTATTTGAATGATGATTTAGTAGATCTATAGTAACTGAGTAGTTTTTTAGATATATAGAGCATATTCTTAAACTGAAATCAAGACCGCTTTGTAACTGTGTCAGTAATCCTAAAGCTGCATTGTTTCAGCCAGTTAAAACATACCATGTGAAATGGGCCAATTTTTTTCTAATAAATCATACCAGTGGTGAACCATGACTTTATATAATATGTGATTTAAAGACAGAAGGTGAAATTCAATATATTTTCAATCAAAAAAAAAATCAGTCTTCACCTAGTGTGTATTTTCAGAGCCTGGTGTAATGACTGCATTCTTAAATATCTACAATGATTTTAAATATGTTTGTGTTTGTTGTAGGGTTAGTTAAAAAACTAAATTAAAGAGAATTGTGTCCCATTTAGATCATTAAGGAATATCTCCTAAGATTAAAATAGTGTATATATAAACTTTTATTCAATAAAATTAATAGATTCTTACAACTGAAACTATTAATCTTTTCTCTTATTCAGCTGGATTTTGTTCAGGATTCAAATGCAACTACTGGCAAAACAGTGACCAAAAAATTACAGCTTCCTTCTTGTGTTAACGAGTGTTGTTGCTACTGCTGAAATAATTTAGAGCTTCATTGTTCCCTCTCTGGGTGACTAATTTACAGAGGAGGAAAGTCTGAATATTACAACTAAAGATCTCCTTTCCCCTCCTGCCAAAGGCAGTTGGGACTCAGAAATGAATCTGTAAGGTTCCACCTTGCTTCTTGTCCATTAAGGACTTGTCTGTTGTGGGAGCTTTGGTTTTGGGAAGCAGAGCACTGTGTGGCAGTTTCTGAGTTTTCCCAATAAACCTTGTTATCTCAAGTAATGTTATCTCAATGACATGAGATACCTTTCCTATAATTCTGCTGTATAGCATTTGCCTTCGTGGATTAGTCGTGAAAGAATCCCAAGGGCCTCCTCTTGAATCTATTCCCTTTTCTTTTCCAAGAATGCAGAAGTTGAAAGAAAACCACCCATTGTTTGCTGGTAATAGCAATCAAAAACACAATAGTAACCAGCCATTGGAATTGGGCATTGAAATACAGTAACAGGCATGCTGGAAACTAATATGGTTTAGATTCTAAATGTGTGTTTAATTTTTGTTACTTTGTTTAAAAAATGCCTTGTCTTGTAATGCAGGAGCTCATTCCTCTTCATAGGTATCAAAGCAGCTAACGTTTCAGTACAGTTTCCATATGTTATGCTTTCAACAATGAAGTAATCGTATGGCACAGACAGCTGTTATCCAGTGTGCTATAACAGCACGTTAAACAGAATCCAGCAAGAAAAAGAGCTCTGCTCAGCTAAGCTACTTCGTAAGTTTAAACTGGACAGTAGAAATGTAAAATAACAGGGGTGCCCCCCCCCCCCCCAAATGAATTGAGGACTGCGAGAAGGAGTTAGGTGCTCAAACTTTTTTTGTTTATGGATGTGCTATTAATACGTAGTCAAATTAATCTGAATTTGTAGCAGAACTGCTATTTATATCAGAATCTCTTTGGCTTCTGTCAGCAGGTGGCATTTCTGAACTCCATGTTAGGTTGAATCAGGGTAGACTGTGAACCATTAAATCCACTATTCATTTGATAATCTGTAACAGCTTTTTCTCTGGGCAATGCAGGTTGGCTCAATACTGCTATAGCTAGAGAGAGCTTGTTTTTTTGTGGTGGGCTTCTTTTTTTAAGGATAGTGCACTGCAAAATACTCTTTGATTAAGATTTTAAAGGTGCTTGAAATCAGACTTGGGAGTCAGGACAAGTCAGTGGAAACAAATACACGTTGATGGCTTTTTGAAAATCATGCTACAAATTCAGGTCACATGCACTTAAGCACATGATTAATGTTAAGCACCTAATACTCACCGAGGAGGTGAATGCCTGACTTTGAGCACATAACAAGCATTTTGTCAGACTGGAATGAAGTATTCTGCACTTGCAGAGTTGCAAGCTCAAGAATTTGTGTGTGCCCAAAAGCCTAGCTTTAGCCATTCACTTCAAAAACTCTTCACCTGCATTAGCGTATTGTAAATGCTCAGGTTTAATTATTAAACCTTATATTAATGTAGTGTACTATCATGCAGATATAATTGAAAAAATAATGAGAAGTAGAAATATGAGATCAAATCCGAGGGCTCTTGTATTAAATCGTTGCTGAGAAGTGGGCTGAGTGTGCTACGTTTTTGTGTGTTTGACTTATTGGGTGTCTAGCATAGCAAAGCATGACTCAGTCAAGTTCTACTGCAGCTTGAAAAAACACGCTTTCAGATATCTGAGGAACCATCTCATTAGTTGTTCAGATTGACAGAAGTTTCTACTTGCTTAATTGCCTGTTCAGAGGCTGAAGAACTTGTATGCTATGTTTTTATTAAAAATTAGCTATATAGACCCATTCTTGTATAAACAGTATGGGCAAATAACTAAACCATACTTCACAAAATGAAGACCAAATTCTGTTCTCCAACATAATGAAAGTTTGTCTGAATGCATTTGGTATTTCAGGCCTGCAAGGTATGATAAAATCTATGATAAAATATCTTGAGGCAACTGCATTGTGGTCTGTGGCAAAACTTCCCTCTGAGGGACTTCACTGGTGCCAGGATTTCACATTTCTGTGCAGATGACGAAAGAGAACTTTCTTTATAATTATTGGAGCCAAAATGATTCCATCTAATTGCAGGTTTGGGGGCCTATATTAATCCTGCACACTAATTAATATATACATATGTTTGCCCAGCATTTAGCAGTCTGAGGCACCTATTCTAACAGACCCTTATAGGTGTTCTTGTAAAAAAATAAACACATAAATAATAATTAAAAAAATAATGAATGGCATTGTGGAAAACAGTTGATCAACATATGACTTAACTATAATATATGTGTGTGTGCTTAGACATGGTACGAGATTTTAACATGAGCTTTTGGCTGAGGTCACGACTGAGAATAAATAATAAGTAAAATCTGTGGTAGTTTCTAGTTTCTGCCTTAAGGAATAAAGCTATAGTAGGAGGTTTCCAATAACAATGAAAAATAGTAAGTAAAAATGCAATTATTTCCTATAAGGGTTTTCTTAGCACAGGTGGGATTTGTTCCTATCAACAGCTAAAAGAAGTTGTTTTTTCAGAGCTAGATGCCACATTCCTCTTCTAGGGAGCCAGGCTTTAACCTTGTACATATTCAGCTCTTTCTTCCAATAATCCAGAGCAAAAAATGCTCAAGTGTTCGTCACTGTGCTTGGCTAAGTGCTTCAGAAATGGATCTCTTTTTTTCTAGCAATTATCTGCTGTCAGGTGGCTGTCCAGGTTCCTTAGAGAGGCAAGAGTATATATTATATTGGTTACTCACTGACAAAACCAAACCAAACCAAAAGAATTACATTCCCAGAACATACTGAAACTTAAGCTTGGAGGATCTGTGGAGCAAAGATGATCTCGTATTGCATGCACAGCAGCAGTGCTGTTATATCTTAGGTGTGACTGCATGCCAAATAATAATTACTAACTTATAGCCACAAATCAAACAGCTTGAAATTTTCATGAAGACCAAGAACATTATCTTAGTCAAACCTGCATAAATTGCTGGCTCAGTGATTTCCAAGTACACCTAGATTGTATGGAAGTAACTGTATCTTGATGTCCCAAAGCGGCTGGAGGTCTCTTCTGCTGAGGGACCACTGGCAGACTGCTGTATCTCTTGTTGCTCCTGTTTTCTTGACCAGTTTTCATGGAATTCTGATAAAGCAGTGGCAATAAGTAAAAGTAACTTCCAGTGACAGACTAGTTTCTCATATTTACTGTTGGAGATAAACCAGATAAACAATAACATCCTGTAGGAACATGGAGGGGGCTCTAGCACCAAGGTGTTGCTGAGGGTCAAGTCAGAAGGGGAAGTGAAATAGGTGTGCAGAAAGGAAAGGGGGGAGAGGTTTTGCCTAAGAAATCTAAACAGGACAAGTGTTTAATGGCAGAACTTTTCTATTTAAGTTATTTCATTTTTATCTTTGATCTACCAAAGAGTATCTTGGTTTTTCTCCTTTGTACCATTTTGTTACATGCCATTTATTGAAATCTAGCTGTGTGATTATCTGCGTACCTGCACTGCGGTTTGGCCGGACCCTAAAAGAAGGATGAGAGTTAGCCCAGGCTTGATGGCTATTTCTCTTACAAGGGAGGCCATGGTGTCCTTTTTTTTGTCTCCTAGGCAAAACTGGGTCTTTAAGGACTCTGCAAACCCCAGCCCCCATTTGCCTTACAGGAGTTATCTGGTTTGTTTTACAGTGGGTTTGGGACTCCACAAAGGCCAACCTCTTTCCGTGCGGGTGGACCAGGTGAGAGAGGAGTGTCGGTTAAGTGTTTGCAAGGAGCATAGGGCCTCAAGTGCGTGACTTTGGTTCTTTCAAAGTCCTGTAGCTTTGAGGTACGGATCCTGGAGTATTCCTGCAGGGCTGTGCTAGATAAGCCAACACAACCCATAAGCATCTTACTTTTTCAGAGGTTTGGGATTCCCACTGATCCAAAGCTGTAACTGGAAAGATGGAGCAAAGCGATGGGGATTCTCCTGTAACTAACCTTTTCTACGGTTTTCACAAGGACACGTATSATGATAACCTCCCCTGCTTAGTCCTTTTTTTAACTCCATCCTAAGCTAACTTACAACCTAAGTACAAAAAGGCCTATACTACATTGACAAAATGAAATTATTTTAAAGTGGTGCTTATAACAATTGAAATTACTTTTAAAGTTAGAAGGCCATTTGTAAGTGTATATAGAGGAAAGTAAAACTGAGGTAAAAATAGCTAATGGGGGAAAATGGGGCTGTGCTGTGAGGGGAAAATACATGAAGTTTTTTTTTTTTTTAATCACAATTCTTCTCATAGCTTTCCTCTGCATTTTCTGTTTTTCTTCCTTTTCCTGCTTTATGGGTGCATTTCCCTTATAATTCTGTTAAATTTGTCATTTGCTCTTTAACTTGGCAGTAAAAATGTGCTGAGCCCGGTCTGCCATAAAAATATGTTCTGGGAAGATTGACTCARTTGTCAGATTTTGTGCTTTCCAGTAGAACTCTGAATCTTGCCAGAGGAGAAGGCACATCAAAAATTTAACGTTGCATCTTATTTATCTCATCTCGCTCGCTACAGGAAACTTTATGTGTAACCTCCTGTTTGTTGTACTTTGTCTTCCCAGCCCCTTCAGATCATTCTTGTTTGATACAGACATAAATTGCACCAGCAATTGTAAAGCTACTGTGCTGTAGAATTGTATTTTAGTTGCACATACCTGTAATTAATTGTATGGGAATTTTCACAGTACTCTCCCCAAGGAACAATTTCATTGAAAAGTAACCGAGTTGTCTAGACTACAGCAACTCATAAAATCATCACTAGTTTTGGTTTTTGAGCTACAAAGCAGCAATAGAAACGTGGCTTGTAGATTTAAAGTACTTCCAAGCACAGGAACTGTTTTATAATCCCCATTGTAGTAGTCTAACCTGGCAAACCATTTTTAACAGGGTCAAGAACAGAAAATGTACAATAAGCTTAAAGATTATCTGTGTGTTAATATGTGATAGTTTTTTTTGGTGTAGAAGCACCCCCTCTGTACATGGACCTTTCTTCCTCCAAATGTAAAAAATACACATTTTGTAGAAAGCACATTGTGCCTGCCTTTCACAGCTTGTGGCATAACTGGTTTAATGTAGGAATAGCTTGACACTCAAAAAGGAACTTCAGTGGTTCTGGGTAACAATGACGGCATTCATGTTTGTGTGTTTATACTGCAAGGGCCAATTGGTGGAAGGATTTTTATTTTTTTTTACTATTTAGCTTTAGAAGTAATCTGCTAATTACCTTGAAAATTACTAGCTGAAAGCACAAATGTTTTTCAGAAAGTTGGAAACCATAGTTGGGCACATGGAACTTTTAGGTGCTTATTTAAATCATGCCTATGTATATGCACATACATATACATATATATCTATAAAAATACTACACTGCAAGATTGAATGGGATTTATATGTACCATTGTGGTGCCTCGAGAACTGAATAAAATTGCTCTAGCTATACTAGTGCTATATGTCTGCATACTGAAAGCCATTACGGTTTTCAAGGAGTTTTTACAGTGCCTAGCAGAAAAAAAAAGCATACTTACTTAGGCCAGCACTTCAGTGTGCTGAAGATGGTGAAACTTAAGCAAATGTTTGAATTTTCCTTGCACTGTAGCCAAAGCAAATCAGAAGCAGAAAAAAGCGAGGACTAACGTACCATTTCACACTTGATGACTTAAAACACAGAGAGGTTTATTTCACGGGGGAAATGGTGTATTATGAGTCGATGTTAGCCAGTACATGATAATCAAAAGGATGTAAAATTTGAGGAAAAACAGGGTGGTTTGTAGCTCTCATGTATTACCAGGTGAGCGTAAAGGCTATGAAACATTTGCTAACCCCAAAACTACATATTCTCTTGTCTCTTTAGCGCTTGTGGCCTGGCAGATGAGACACCACCCTAATTCTTGTTGAAGATGAAGCCTGGTGCTTTGTCCATGCTAGCATAAGCTCCTTCTTGTAAGGGTTTTCCATATATAGTCAGACAGCATCATTCACGGCAGTTTCTCAGCACTTCTGCCTTTAATGCCAAAGGGTACAAGAAGCCAAGGAGCAATGGAAAATAACAATAAGTACTTTCATTTCAACTTCAGCCCAGTGATATATCATCTGAAACAACTCACATCTGCTAACATATGTTTTGTACACCTGATTGAAACAGTGATAGCCTCAAAGAAAGGTTTGTGACAGCATACCAGGCACAATGCAGATTTTATTTTATCAGAATCTTTGTTTTTAAAAAAGAGAGAGGAGACATGACTCCCCACTGAATGTGTTCTTATGTTTGGGTGTTAAAAATGCATTTCTTTCTCAGAAACACRAAGAAGGATTGATTAAAAAACATATCTTTGCTGTAGGTTTTGTGCATAGGCAGGATGACAAAAGCCTTGATTCTGGCTCGTAATCAGTAGGCATTTTAGTCCTTACTGRTAATTCTGAGTATTGTCCTTAGAGCTGTCTTCCAAATTACACTGATGGAGTTTCTTAAATGTAGATGGTCAGAGCATTTAAAAGCAGGTAGAGAGAAGCGTTAAGTATATTTTCGTGCAAAATAAATCCTCCCACTCTTCAGTGCATTGAAGAGGAGAATCTGCCACTGCCTCCCTCGTTGCTGGTCAGGGGTTTGTAACCCTCCTGGGGCTCATGAGCATGAAATTCCCTTGGCCCAAAGCTGCTGAAAGAGCGCTGAGCTGCCCTGGGTCTCTCCAGCTCCTCCACACCCTGGTCCTCCATGGGCAGCCTGCTGTGGGATCCCTTTACCATGATTCAGCCCGTTCGCACATGAGGGTCTAGGGTCCGGCCCAGAAGCATCTTGGAAATCCCCACGTAGCTGAATCCTGCTGAAATCAGCGGTGCTCCTTGTGAGGTGAGTGCTGCCTGCGCAGTGATAGCAATTCCTGGGATTGGAGCCTGGTCGTAGCTCGGTGCATCCTTGCTGGGTTTGTGCGCTGGTGAAGGCAAAGCGTATAGCAGTCAGGGTGGGTAAGGACTGTGTGCATTAGCAGTTTTATGGCCTGTACTGTAAGTGGCTGAATAGCTTTTGTACAGCTGTAAAGCATGTTTAACCCAATGTTATAAAACACGTCTCAAATGTATTTTCATAGCTTCATAAACTGTAGTTCACTTATGTAGGTACTTTTTATTGTAATCCTTTATCTTAAACATGAAACTGTTTCCTGATACTGTTTCTATTTTTTTCTTCTTTTTTGTGAAAAAAGGGGAAAAGAAGATAAAAGAAATACTGCCTTTTTGTTACATGTATCAGGAGAGTCCTTAAGTACAGCAATAGTGCCCTGAACTTGTATTTTTGTATTTCTAACCTCAGAATGCAGGCCTAGCAACTAAAAAGCCAAAATAACATTAATTATGACTGTTCTTCACTGTGGTTTTTGGAGTATAAGTTTGGAACAGATGTTTGGGGGGAGAGAAGGGGGGAGGAAGGATGGATTGTTTCTTTTTCTCAGTCCCAACTGGTTTTAATTCTTTCTTGAACATTTTGAGAATATCTTTAAACATTTGCCAGAGTTCAATTAACATCCTGTGACTAAAGGTGGAAAATGTCCTACTTTGTTTTTCTTCAAACGTATACCTGCTCTTGCTGCTCATGCCAAAGCCAGAGAAAGAAAGGATTCCAGCTGGCATAGGTTTTATTACTGTTACATTAATTTTCAGGTTAAGCCTCAAGTTGGGAGGGGTCTGCTGGATTGATTTATTTATTTACTTTTTTTATTTTCATTATTTTAAAAAAGTGCCATGTAAAACACTGCTGTTTAATTACAGGAAGGTTATGCTCTTTTTTGGTGAGTGTTTAACAGCTTATTCTTGTTTACATGAAGTTGTAGAAATCTAGTTTCAAAATATGTTTAAAGTAGAGATTGTGTTCTTGGGTTTATCATGTTTTTCCTGTACTATGTATAAACAGAAGATTGTACGTTATTGAAAGCCCTTTTTTGTGGAAAACAGGATTGAGAAAAAAAGTTTATATAAGAATGCAAAATAACTTCCCGAGACTATTGGCGCAGTGTGACCATAAAACCTCAACAGCACATTGTGCAGTGACATTATAACAATTTGCTTTAGCACCTCTGCAGCGTTCTCAGAAAGTCCTGTTCTACAAAACACATGCCGTGGTATCGGTTGACTGTTTTTTCCAGAATCAGTTCTTTACATGCATGTTTTTGTGATTAGTTGCTGTTTGGCAAGTAATTGGAAGTGGAGAAATTTTTTTTTCTTATTTAGCTTATTACATGTATGTTTTATTTGCATACATTTATACATTCAGTAAGTTGTAACATATCTGCTTATATAGGTGTGCAAGCTCCTTTTAGTGGATTTATAATCTCTGGATTGGGATTTTCTGTGTTTTAGTTTTAAAGACTGTTCTTTGATATACCRGTATCAAGATAGAAAATGGCACACAATCGCTCCTAAGGCCAGATAGAGTCCAGCTGCTCCACCAACCCCTACATTGGCTCTGGAGGACTATTTTTTTTTAACCTGAGCGTTGTTGGTTCTGTTTCTCTTGTAGCCCAAAATGGTGAGTAGATCTCATGTGTAAATAGTTCCCAATTTTATTGACAGGGAATAAGAATACACAATACTAATGTTATACTAATAGTACTTAAATAAAAACCTTTATGTTTATTTTGTACCTTTATCATTTTAGCTTTACCTCCAGGATTTTAGGGTGATTTCCCATATAGGCTAGCTCAGCTGAAATCATTCTATACCAAAATACAGTATATTTGGTTCTGTGTTTTACCTGTAGGCTCTGAAGTGTTTGCATGCTTTCCAAAGTGAATGCAAACCTTGTAATTTAATACATTTTCAGTCACTTAAAWTTCAGCGTGAGTTTACACTGAGCATTTAAATGAAAACTGAAGGTGATTTGAAATGTTGGAATTGACCTATCTACCATTTCATTTAAAACACCAAGGTTATCCGTGGGCTGGGTGCATAGCTACTTGTGGGTTCATCCTGTTTAAGGTACCACCCTCCAAAATAGCTGTGGAAAGTATCTTTTCAGACTGTCTCTGTGGCTGTGCAAGTAACAGTTGCCATTTCTGTGGGGACTGTGAGAGGGGTTAGAGGATGTCCAGAAACACCTACCTATATCCTTGCTTGCTTAAATGTTCCCTCCTTCGGTATAGCAGACCCTACTGACTGAAAGCTACTCTTCAAATGATGCAAACAAACAAGAAGAAGTATTTTTTTGTCTGACTTATTTTCGCTAGTGCTTTTAAGACCTTGTCCATAAAAATAATGTTAAAAACCGTATTGCTCTTTGTATTTGAATCCATATTCACATCATTACATGAGGTACATTTTTGAAATTCTCTTGGTGCTTATTTGCTAACTGAGCCTTGCTTCAGCCAGAGACAATAGAAAATTAGTTCTTCTGAGTAGTAATAGTTCCTAAACAGCTCATTATGTAGTACTTGATACTTGATCTGAGCTAGGAGAGGACTGGAAGGAAGGGTGGTTTCTCCAGAAGACATTTTTCTGGCCAAATCCTGCTCTGACTAGTGTCATGAGGAAGAGTAGGATGCTGGCAGTGGCGACGGCTGAAGTGCAAGACGAGGGACGTGCTCCTGGCGCGAGCGTGTGTGAGAGCAGCCCGGCAGCGACCGCCGCAGACCACACAGCCCGCGGGACCCGCTGCGTGGGGGCTGGCAGCTGCCAGCAGGACGTGCCCTGCACCGCCCCCCTGCTCGGCGCAAGGCCAAGACAATAATAAGTTGTAATTGTTATATTGATGGCTCTTTTGTGATCGTGCAGAGGGATGGAGGTCTCTGCCAGCCTTGGCAAGTGCCCATTTGACAAACCATAACCATCTCAAGCAGCTCCCTCGAGTGACAGCAGAGCTGCCAAGCATGCAGTTGGCTTTGAGAACAGATTTGCCTCTCCTCTCCCAGGAGCAAGGTTCAGAGATATTTACCGGGATAAGAGAGAAAACTTTTAACTGMGTGTGCTTGCGCCCATTGGCTGAAGAAAGGCTCGAGGCTTCATCGTGGTGAACCTAATGCTTGCTTTATGTAGGTGCTTAATCCAAACACCGAATTGCACTTGCAATCTAAAATACCAGTGTCTGTAGCGGTACACAGTGCTCTGTTTAAACTACCCTGGGTTTCCGTCAGTTGTATTACATATGTGTTTACATCATCTTTGTGGACATGAATGATAAAAGTATTTTTGAAAATACAAGAAATCAATCTGAATTAGGCTGAAAACACTTTATGTCCTCTGAGTCCCTTCTCCCTTCACCCCCAAAACAAGCAAGCAAAGGAAAAACTCTGTCTTAGTCTGTTTGGATGATCCAGTGTYTGAAATCTGTTGCCTGAGTTTGCAAAGCCAATGCATTGTGCCACCTGTACCAGCTCGCAGCCGAGAGAGTCCTGCTACAGCTTCTAGACTGAAGACTTGCATAGCAGCCATGACACATGTTATTTAACTGTTTTGTATTTCATTGCCCCTAGCATTTATTTCCTGTACTTTATATAAAGGAAGAATATTTCATTTTGAATGACTCGATATGTCTTTAGATCAGCAATGAGTATCAGCTGTGGGAACATTCTCCCTGCTGGTGAGCATGGAGACACTGTGCGTCCATGGGCACAGAGGGAAGAAGTTTGACAAATCCATAAATGTGCTTTAGTGTTAGACCAAAATTCACATAATATTAATTATTCACTTTTTTTAATCAAGGAAGCTGTCACAGTATATGGGAATGCAAACTTCTTAACATAAGAAGTGCTTTCATAAAACTGTTCCTATGAAATACAAACTGCAAGTCCCGCACGGGACAAAGTGTGAAGCTGAATTTTTATGAGAGATGATTGGAATTACCATGAACTTTCAGTGACACTAGCAATGTTGGTTCCCACTGCAGTAAGCTATTTGCTCAGTTATTCATTGTATACTTAAATGTATGCTTTCTGGTCACAAAAATAATTGGCAAGGATGTTTTGGGTTTGTTTTTCTCCATGGGAGGAGAAAGGAAGAACTCGTAATGTTCTTGATCAGAGATCAAGATAGATCGTATTCATTGTAATGGCACACACAGCTTGTGCTGGTTTTCATCAGCTTTGTCTTTTTTATATTTCAAGGCACAGTATAGAAGTCTTTAGATTTAAAAAGTGACATAAGTAAAAATGCTGTGCTCTTGCTAGAACCAAGATTCATTCAAAGTCGAGGGAGAAAAATCATCTGTAAATCTCATGGTGGAATGAATTCACTCACACAAAAGGCAGAATTTATCTTGGCTACAGTGATGTGAATGCCGAATAAACCCCAGAAACATAAAAGATAAGGCTCCAGATTTTCAGCAGTGTAGCTGGGATGTTGTCTATTCCAGAATATCAAATTATTAACTCTCTGTAAAGTGTTTCTGAGCTATTTAAATTACTGACTTCATCTAGTGGAATAAGAAAAAGTAGCAGATGGGCATTCAAAAGGCGAGATCTTTGCTGTAGGATTAAGTGATGTTCTCAGTGATTTCAATAGCAAAACTGACTGGAAGAAGAGGTAGAGCAAGTCTTTATGGTGCAACTTTGCTTTTCATCACACTACGAAGACTTCTTACCATGCAGGCAGTAATCATAATCCTTTTCGTGCATGTATTTACTTTTGGCAAATGAACTGCTGTGGTGCAGCCAGCCTTCTTACTTGTGATGGGTTGTGTTTAAATGCAGCATAAAAATTAAAAGAGAGATAACTTGCTGGAATACTTTGTGACCCTGTTACGTTTTCTGTCTTTTCATAACTAGTAATTGTATGTAATACCTGGCTCTGATACGGCATACTATGCCAGCTGTGCCTAGTGGTGTCCACCTCAAGTCCATGCCCACATCAAGTCCCTCTCCACAAGTGGAGTCCACCTCCTCTTTGAGGAGCAGTGGCATTGTCTCAGCCTGGAAAATTCCAGGAAAAAAAMCCCAAAACTAGCATTCTTTCCTTGCCTTTGTTTTGTTTTGTTTCATTTTTTAATCTGCTGGGGGCAGTGCAGATGAAGTGAGCCTTTTGGCAGGGCCACTGGAGTGAGGAGAGGGGAAATGGCTTTGTGGGCCAGGACTGAGGGAATATTGCATGCGAGGGCGGGGGCAATATTAGGAAGATGTTACTGAGTCATTTGGACGATAAAACATTGGGTTTAGGTTAGACTGAGGTAGAACTATGTAGGGTCTCTGAATGAAAGCCAGATGATGAAACTGGATATGGTAAAAAGCAATGAGCTAGCTAGCAAGGAGCCTCAGAAGGAGCCAGAGGAGAGAGGTGGAGAAGGCAGTTTTCTTGCTATTGTAGGACTAGTATTTAGTTACGGTAATAATATTGTGTATTTGTACATCACCTTGCGGAAAGCATGTGCTTCTCTATCACCTTTTCCCCTCCAGATATTTAGACGCTTCATCTTAGAGAAATGTGTTGTTGACTTCTGGGGAATTTTTTGCTCTTCAAACTTCTGAAGCCTAATTCTGGTATTTTTCCTTTGAGTACTGCATGACGAGAAACAGTAAGGCCATTAGCACACGTGCTACAGGAACGGCTCTGCTCGGTCCCCCAGAAGGGCAGCATGCCCCAGCAGAGCGTCCTGTTTTCCATGTGCATGGCAACGTCCAAGCGGAGATCAGTGAGCCAGCTCTCCTGGAGCTCTCTTGAGAGTTATTGCAAATACTTGTCCAAGTCACGCAGTTGTTACACCCTGGAACGGGCCATAGGTTAGATGCAAAGGTGCTTAATTCTTTCTTTTCCTTTTARAAAGTAAATATTTACAATTATTATTGTGAAACACCAACCAAGTTTAAAAAAAAAGAAAGCAAGCGAGCTATATCTTGATCAAAGTGCGCTGCTGTGCGCTTCCCCTTCAGCGCGCTGCTGGTGCCCTGGCAAGCTGCCCGGGGGAGCCAGGGGCAGCCGGCGGCTCGGCTTGCAGTTTGTACACCTGACGTGTAGCTGAGGGCCCGGGACTCCTACTTGGCGTGGGAACGGCTTCGCAAAGCCACCGTCCTCGGCCTTACAGTACTTAATTAAAATACCTCATCTAGGGGCTGTTTATTATGGCAGCGCCAACCTGTGTGTTGTGCTTTTTGTTTTTCCTCTGTTTTTCCCCCCTGCCTCTCTGATGTGTTGCATGCAATCTGTGAGGCACCGCATGGGTTGCTGCTCTTAGACACTGACAACTGAGGAAATTAAATTCTGAGGCGGAATCAGTTAAAAGCCTGACTAAATCAGTGTTGTTTTTCTATGGCAACTGAAACAACATAATTATTTAAAGGATAAATTTCTATTGCTAATTAATTTTTTTCAAGACAGTAAGTTTTTTGCATTTTGTTTCTACCAGAATCCTCTTAAATACATTTGGGGATTTTTAATTTATTTTTTTTTAAAGAGCGTGCAAGCAATTGAGTTCAGTAGGACACTGTTAGATAAAAGCAGTGATAGACTGCAGTTCCAGCTTTGTATAAAGTAATACGCCTTTCAGGTACTTGACGTYGTTAATATTGCTGTTTTGTGCAAGAAGAAATATATATTTATGTGGTTATTCGTACTTGAAAAAGCTCATCATATTCGCAAAATCCTTACTGACAATTCTGGATTTAAAAACTTAAGACAATGGAGCATTTGCTTATACTGTTTAAACAACTCTTTTGACTATACTAGACAAAATCTTGTATTTTTGTTCAGGTAAGCTAATTAAAAGAAAACCATAAGGATGGTCTGACCTCACGGATGCTTACGCACACGTTTTGGTTTCTTCTGTCTCTCTCCTTCAATGTGTCTACCTATAAGTGAAGCRTGGGCAAAAGTTGTTACAGAATTGGGTCTTACTGTACAAAGTTATTGGAAAAATTAAAAGGATGCCCTGAAAGAGTAGGAGAACCTATGGAAATGCATAACTGCGATGATTGCTTCTTCTCCCCACTGTTCTGTGTATCTTTTCCCTTATATACCATATTGCATACTAAGTTTTATAGARCACTGATTGTTGTTTTATAAAAGCATGCCCCTTGTTATCACTAAAAGTAGTGATAGCCTTAGTAGGTGTCGCACAGTCTCAAATGATGTTTTCTTTGGGAGGACAAAATTCTGTTTGGGAGGATATCACCCCCTCTTAAGGGGGCTTACAAGCGGGGTGATTATAATGGCAGAAATTGGTGGTATCAGTGTTAGAATTGTATATTTTCTCATCTTATGAGTGCATACATGTATTTACAATAAGGTTTTCTGTTGCATTTGCTTAAAAAAACCCCACTGAGCTAAAAAGTTTGAAAGGAACAGCTTGAGGAATTTTTTCCATCCAGATACAATCAAGGGCAGGAAATCGTAGAGGCAGAGTTGTGGTTTTCCCTCCATTTTTTTATTAGTTAATTAAACTATAACAACTCTTAACTTCATTTTAGGTTAACTGTTCCTAGAGTTCAGAAATATTTTAAGAGGTCAATAATGCTTTCTTTGGCTTTCGCTCATTCGGTGTGGGATAAGGAGTCGCAGTCAGCAGGGCAGAGTTTTCCAGATGTGCTGCAGAGCGTGTGTGCGTGCGCTCATGTCGACAGTTGTTGACGGTGGGAAACCATCCATCTTTCCTCATCTGCGCACCACCCCGTACGGATGAAAACCACAGGAAAGAAACGTGGATAGCCTGACATCTGTAAGCGAACTTACAGTATCTGATTAAAGCTCGGGAGCCCTGAGTACTTGCAGCTACTAGTTGACATGCGTTTTTACTTGGTGATGGAGAGGGGCCGAGTCTGAGGGAGAGTACTGGGGGAGGGGGAATCCAAAGGGGAAAATCTGAGACATAGGTGTGTATTTAGTTCCACCAGAAGCAAAAAAATAACCCAAAGACCCCACTGTACATTGCAGCATGGGTTTGCTCTGTGAAGTGGGGATGTTTCTTTTTTAAAGTGCTCTGAGGCATCTGTCTGCGTTTTCTTCTCAGCGCGTAGAGCTGCTTAGAGGCGTGCGCTTAAAGGGCATATGAGGGAAGCAAATAGAGCCATGCAAGTGTCACATAACTGTCTTTAATAACGGGAGCTATTCCAGCACTCGGAGCCAAATCGTCTTTCAGCAGAAAGGATAAAATTTAGCAGAGCTGGGAAAGGGAAAGAAGAAAGGGGAGGGGAAACACAGCACCACCTCCTGCTGACACCACAGAAGTTTCCCTCAGCTTTCCCTCTCTCTCCCTCTGTGCATATATTTTCTTTTTAATCAGCTGGGGCTCTTCCCTCCCCTGCTTTTTTTTTTTTTTTAAACTGTATTTTTGTAGTTGGAATTCTGCTTTCCTAATTTCTCTTGTTTCACATTTAACTTCTTCAGAGAATTTCATTAATAGTTATTGCAATTAAAAATAATAAATAAACTCAGCACCAGCTGCTCAAATGGCTGTCGTAGCATATCTGGAACATAATGCGGTCTGTTCAGGGCAGCCACACAATGGAATTTATCCCCACACCTGAGGGAATGAATTTCACAACTATAATTGCTACAATATAACTCTTATTAATGTTGTGCTATAATTCCTATTAATTCCAAAGGGCTAGTAAATGCATTAGGACTTGTCAACATATTATTTTACACTGTTTATGATCTGTAGAATTACGCTCTTCAGTATTGTATTGCATAAAGAAAAGCCTTAAAATTAGCTTTAATTGCGGGGGGGGGGCAGGACGACCACATTTTGTGTTCAGGCACTGGGAAAGAAGGAAGGATCCTGGTGTTTGAGGAGTAATGAAACTGCATTTTAAAATCAGTCCTTTGAACTTTCTGTGCCACGCAGTTAACAGTTTATGAAGATATATTAATAATGCCTGTCCTGGTTATTAGAAAAATAACCACTGGTGTCTCTGTGAGGGAATAAATAACTACAAGAAGAAAATTAAAAATAACTGTCTTCCAGCAAAGACAAAAGTGGGGAAATTACAAGTCAATGTAACTGATGTAATAAATGCAGAATGTGTTATCTTGCTGTGCTCTTATTTATTCTTGATTTATCTCACTACCCTGCTTTTCTAGGTAGTGAATACGATGAGGAGGAAGTAGACTATGAAGAATCGGACAGTGATGAGTCCTGGACTACAGAAAGTGCTATCAGCTCTGAAGCTATCCTTAGTTCAATGTGCATGAATGGAGGGGATGAGAAACCTTTTGCCTGTCCTGTTCCTGGATGTAAAAAAAGATATAAGGTAAGCAGTAGTTCAGACCTACCTTATTTCCTGCTGATGTAGTGGGGGGGAAGCCTCTAAAATCAATTTGTACCTTTCTCATTTAATAGACTTTTCACATTTATTTTTGTGGTATTTTAGCAGAGTACATATTTTATTCACTGGTTTCCTCTCAAGCACTGCCAAGTTACCAGTTTTACAAAGCACGTAGCCTTTTGCATCCCTGTCTGTGAAGAGAGATTACAGAAGTGACTCTTTTGCTTTACACGTTTTAGCTAGCTTTCTATTATTTAGGCAAATTAACTGCAGAATGCAGGAGGTACTACCAGCAAAATAATCTCTTGGGTCCCTTTCAGAGATCCTAAATAAAAAGCTTCTGCCCATCAGTGCCAGAATGAATTTCTTCTGCTTAACTGCTAAAGATACTGCCTCTCCTTGTGAGAGTGTGCCCAGGGTACTTCTCCTGGTAAAGGTGATGTGCGGAAGGTGGTGGTTAACGTTTTGCAAGTCAGAGGTGACCTCGGGAAGGCACAGCCTCGGAGAAATTCTGGCATCTTTCTGTCCTGGGTCTGAGTCCCTGTGACCCGTCTGCACAGCCGTCAGTGTGTCTGGCCCCACGTACAGGGTTTGCATCCCTCTGCGTGACATGCTGGGAAACAATTCCCCCCCTCCTACCCTTTTAATTGCTCTTCATCATGAAAAATATTTGTCTGGTTTTGGGAGTGAAACATCTTTAACTTTGAACCTTGAGCTGACTGGTATAGAACATGCCATCATTTTGTGAGGACAGGAGTATTGCTTCACGTGAACTGGTGAAGGGACAGATGAAATTGTATTGAACAGCTTGGACTTCACTATGATATTCTATAGTCGTTGAAATTTGAGAACAGAAATAGCGTGTTGGCATAGTTCCTCTAAATCATTTTCTGAAGTTTTTGCATGAAGTACTGGAAAATTGAACCACTGACCTATACCCTAGAAAAAGCAGTGGTGATTGAGTTGGTTTTATACTAGTTTTCTTTTATGGCTTCTCCTTTAAATAACTGAAAAGTAGGGACTTAAAAGAGAACAGAAATATGAAAGGGAAATATAGGAAGACCAATAACATTTGAGATAAACCAGTTGTGACAAGAATGAATAAACTGTGCATGAAATCGTGTAGTAGATGAAAACGTGTTTCAGTGATGCTGCAGCTGTTCGGGACTGCGGCAGCTCCCATAGCAGCAAATCACAAGACTGGGATTCCTATACAGATCAGTTATTACTGACAATACTTACTTAAAACATGAGCAAGAAAGCAGTGTGCTCACTTTTCAGTGATATACAAGTCTGGTTTTGCAGAGATTAGTCTTAACTATGTAATGGTTATTCTCTTCAGGAAAAACTGAACACCGTCTCCAGGGGCAGGGCAAAGGGAAAGATGTTTTCAGACTATTTGCAAGTATTACTTTGCAGATATACCCACATTATTCAAGGTTAATACTTTTCTTGTGTGTGGTAGAAGCTGTGCCAGATGAAGGGTATAGTATAAAAGTTAAATCCCTAGCTCAGGAAGCAAACAAGCCATGGTGATTGTTAGAAGTCACCGTGCCCACAGGGTATCTATGCGTTGCAGAAAACATTCACTTAATGGCAAAGGCTAGAAGGAGAACCCTGTAATTTGCTATATCCTGTCTGTTCTCTGTTTGACTGCCAGCCCCCTATCTTTTTATTGCCCAAATAAGCTGTTTCTGCCTGCTGCTGCTGTCTCAATACCTTCATCTCAAATGCATGAGGACTGTCTAAGGGATATCTTGTACACCAGTAATGTTAGAACCGTCGGACAGGGAACAAATTAACGACCCTTAGAGAGGCTGACAGAGAGCAGCAGCAAATAAAAAGTACCATATTTTCCTAAGAGACTCACCTCTGTTTAGTCCTGATAGGAAAACACATTTCCTTAAACTCTGCCTCACCTCATTTCTCTTTTCTGTGGGCTCTGTTTCCTCCCTTTTTTCTTTTCAGCCTAATTTTTTTCTTTTTGCATTTTTATCTTTGTTTCCTTCCTTTTAGCTTTGTGTCAGCTGTGTTTCTTGTTTCCTCTTCATCTTCCTTCTGTTTAACCCCCTCCTCTGATGAATTATTTGCGGAGTCTGGGTAGGGAGTCCTGTGATCAAAGCACTGGGATTTTCTGGTGGGTACTGGATAATCACAGTCAGGGCTGTAAAACAATTATAGAGCTCCAAACAGGAACACGGACATGCACATACAGTAATTGCCAGGCTCACTTTACGGCTGAGAAAGGATGCATTCCTTTAGGGAGCGAGGAGGAAAGGAGGATATACACAGTTTTATTTTGTCTGGCCTTAGGTGACGTACATTTGAGAAGCAGAAATGTTATTTTTGGATGTGTTATTTGTATTACAGTATTGCTTAAAGGACCCAGTAGGGATGGGGCTCCTTTTTGCAAACAATGTACAAGGATAAGAGATGGCCTCTGCACTGAAAAGTCATTATGGAAAGGTAAATAAGACAAGAATGAGTACAACAAATACTTCCAAGGAATGGGCTGGGGTGGACAAGGGAAACTGTAATGAGAACATGTTTATACACAAGCCCAGATGACTATCAGAAGACCCTACTGGCCTCCTGCCCAGCTGCTATCTTTTGGCGGTTTCCCATAGGCAGTGCAGTAGAAGTGAGTCATAAACATTTAGTTGTTCTTCAAGAACTTTATTTTTTTAAGAAATAAAATTGCTTGCTTATAATATGTATTGGTGCTCTATATAGTACGGCACAGATTTTCTTGAGGAGCCGAAGATTCTGGGGAAAAAAAACCAAAAAACCTTTTTTTTTTTTTTTTTAGTGATATGTAATGTTGTTTGTGGGGTAGTCAGAAACAGCTAAATGAATCTGGAGCACACTGACTTCTAGATGCTTAAAACACAAGGCTCTGAACTAATTTCTGAAGCTTTCTTTCTTCTTCTTTAATTACAGTTACTGACCTAGAGAACAAATTATAAGTATTTTATAGTTTGCCATTTATGGATTTTTTTTTTCTTCATATGATTTGTATTTGATGCCTTAAATTTAATTTTTGGAAAATCATCTGCATGATTCAAAGGAACCCAAAGACCTTAGCCTTGTTTCTGTGGAGTTCACCCTCACCAGATTTTGGATTTACATCCACATTTAGATGCCCTGTCCAGAAGTGTGTGGGTATTGAGTAGTTAATGTGCTTTGCAAAATGCCACCTGTGGGAGCTAAAGCGTGGATTTATGAAGGTGGCAATTACTTTCCCTTTCATTCAGTACTACCTATGTGTGCCAGTTATTTGGTCTCTAGCTCTGGAGAAGGACGTTCAAAATGTGTATATGATGTAGATAAACTTATTCAGGCAACTTCCAAAGAGCAGATGAAGTTTGATACATAATAGATAGACACAAAAAAACACACAAATAATGCATATATAGTAGTATAGAGAAAACCCTAGAGTATTTGTTACAATGTTTCTAATTTGTGCAAATACAGTAATAAAAGAATAAAATATTTTCATGCATACAAAATGTAGCTTATATGCATGACTGCTTTTTGGCCTTGGGCAAGAGGAGAAGTGGTACCTTCCAAGAATGCCGAGGTATTGGGCTTGGATTTCTGGCAGGTAACAGGACAAGGGTCCTAGGCTTGTCAGGTGGGGCAAACCCCCGGGAAGGCTGATCTAAGAGCAGTGAGACTCGTCAGAGCTTAGGGAGGGAGAATATTGACGCAAGAGAGAGAAAGAAGGGAGTTTACTTGAAAGAAAGGAGCAAGCCAGAGCTTGCAAGTTGAGCAAAGAGGAACAGGACCCACAAAGAAAACTTCAGGAGGAACAGCCAGGAGATACAAAAACATATATGAAACAAGAAACCCTCCCAAACCTTCCTTGACATCTCTTTTCCTACTTGAAGGGGGTGGCAAGCTCTCTGCAGTGTAGTGACTTCATGAGTACTGCGTGCAAGGGGCGCTGCCCAGCAAGTCTCCTTGTGTCCATGCAAACCAGGTAGTGCCAGTCTAAACTTCCCTATCTCCTCCTGATCTGGTCCCAGGTTAATAATTGTTTGCTCCCGTTTAAGATTTGAGAGTGCCCTTCTATACTGCCATCTTCTTCCTCAATCATTTGTGAGAGTAAATAACGAGCAACTTAAGTAACCAGAGCAATAAAAGTGATGTATGAGTTTGGCAGTGGGTTTTGCCATACCTCAACAAACTCAGCCCAGACATACAACAACGTGTTTACATTACAGCAGTGGAAAAAGTGCTGAAGAGTCGACTGTAATTCTAACAACAGTTTTCTTTTAGACAGGAGTACAGGTCAAATTTCGTGTTACACTAGCTCCTCATACTCTGCGTGGTTTACTATTTTTCAAACCTTCCATGGCCCAATTCATTCCACGTAGGTTAGGTACAGGTTTCTGTAGTTTCCAAAATATAGATAGGGTTTGGGGATAACTTTGTTTTTAAAATTTCACTGCAGTAGCAGAAGTTTAGCAGGTGACCCCCAGATTTTCTCTGCTTTTGAAGGCGCAGGTCCTTCACGGTACTTGGTGTTGAGAGATGGCTTATGGCAGTCCTCATGCCATCCAGTGACATTCCCGGCCCCCTCACCCCAACGGTCCTGCAGGTGCTGAAGGTTGTAACTATGTGCAAAACCATCTAAAAGCTGCCTCAGGATCTCACATAACTTGCAGGGAATTCACTTGACTGCTCTTGAGGACAATTTGTAGCTTTGATGTGCTCTTGTCTGTCTTGGTGGTACAGCATTCTTCTTCCTCTGAATACTCTTCACCTCTGAATACTCTGTGGTGCAGTAACCTGCACAAAAGGCTCGTGTTCATATCTCTGGTTTGTATGGGAGACTGAAGATTCTCCTCTCCCACATCTCAGATGACAGCTGTGTAGGAGTTGTCCAGTATTTTTAAGGATGTAAATGACAATTTTGGGGGCTGGACTTGCAACTTCAAGTGAGGATGCAGTGCCTGGATGCTCTAGAGGAGAGAAGCATGAATTTGTGGGCAGAGCAGTTACGTGGAGTCTTGCACCATACCGTTTTTCCCAGGTGGATATTTTAGGCTAAGTTTTTGTTTCTAAAGGATTTCCACAAATCAACYTCTCCAGACACCCAGGCTGCCCGAAAACGCCACTTCAGCAGTACAGGCTCCACTGGGCATTACGAGTTCTGAGAATAACAGTACCACGCTCAACTTCACGATTGAAACCGGAGAACTGTTTTTGCTTAAAGATTGAAAATACATTGCTGCCGTGGCACAGCTAACGTGTAATAAATAACGATCAGCATTTTACGTTGTGAGAATACCGTAGCTATCTGGGAGACTGTGCAGTTTCTCTTGCAGTTACACTCCTCCCTGCTTTCCTGATGGGAGCTGTAAGTTCCTTATACTTGCTTGCCGCTGTGAGCTGTGGCTAGAGCAGGGCAGCGGAGGGCAGCACGCAGGGGGACCGTCTCTCTCAGGAGTGGGACGTAACACTTGAGATTCTGATTCAGAAGAAGTTGGATTAGGAGGTAGGGGAAGAGAAAGGGAAGTGTTGGCAGGAGAGTGGTATTGAAGGCGTTAACCTCATGCCTTTCTGGGGTTTGCTTTCTGATGTATATAGACTCTTCTGAAGTTTTAGGAGTTATAGTTCTGTTCTGTTTACTGAAGGCTGCTTCTTCTTCCTTTTTTTTTTTTTTAAAACAAATTGTCTAACTTGTCTAATTGCTGTGAGTTCCAAGCTGGAGCTTCCTCTTACTGTAAGCTGCACGTTAATAAAACTGACCTTGCTGCTTAAAAAGAGCCAAAGGGGCTTCCGTTATGTGTAACACCAGGCAGTGGTTCAGCCAAGACAAAATCTCTGAAACTTTGAATTTAGTGGATTAATTAATATCCATGCTGTTAATTGATTTTGTCTTTTTTTTTACTAGTGTAAAAAAATGCGAGATACGTATCTGGAAAGTTTAGAGAGGACACAGTAGAGCCTCAGAACTGTGCCTTCATCACAAATGGTCTTGGCATCTTTTTTCTTCCTAGGAGAAGCTCTAATGAAAGACAGTTTGCCTCTCCTTATTTATCCAAAATCCAGGCTCTTTTAGTGGAAGCAGATAAGAGAGACTCCAGTAGGATGAATCCTAGATAACGCAGCATCACATACTAGTGAGACCACAACAGCTTCTTCCACTTCTGCCAGAAAGATGTGAAAAGGAGGACAGGGGTATGATTCTGATTTATGTTTAGTAAGGTTCTTGATTAATCTAGCGAAAGTGTTGCCTGTTTCCTGGCTGTGCCAGTATAAGGGTAAGTGTGTGGTGGTGCTGTTGTTTGTTCTTTCTCTCCGAACTGCAGTGGGGATCAGTCTCTAGTTTTAGCTGTAGAATATTCCCGAACAATAGCTGTTTTGAAGATGGCTTTTCTGGATTATTTTCTAAAAGAGCCCTGTGTAACTTTTAAAAAGTTAAGTGTTCCCTGCAGTTAATTCTTCGGAGACAATGTGTAAACTATCAGAATTTGCTGGTGCCTAAAGACATATCTAGAAACAATGACACAAAACAGAACAAACCCACATGGGGGGAGCTTCAGCTTTTTGAAGAAGTGTGACTCGAGTCTTCATGCCAATTCTTTGTTTGCTTGTAAATGAACCTCTGAATAAAATTTGTCAATCCTATATGAAAAAAAAAAATGTCAGGAAGCGAAGAACATCTCTGTGTGAGCTCATTAAATGGTGTTTTTTGGAAAGTGCCATACGTTGGGAGATGAAAATCAGGATTACCCAGGTAGACAAATTTCATGCATTAGAACCACACAAATTATTCTCCTTCTTGTCCCACCTCCTATCTTGAAAGCCCAACGCATGCCTAACGCCTAGCGGGAGTTCCTAGCAATTTGTGTGATTTTGCCCGTACCATTAATCAAGTTTTGTTTTTTTAACAGGAAGTCAAGCCATTATCAGACCACTTGACCACTAACGCTTTACCTTTTCACTCACAGAATGTGAACGGTATAAAGTACCATGCCAAGAACGGCCACAGAACGCAAATCCGTGTACGCAAACCATTTAAATGTCGCTGTGGAAAGAGTTACAAGACAGCTCAGGGCCTGCGGCACCACACAATCAATTTCCATCCCCCCGTGTCTGCTGAGATTATCAGGAAGATGCAGCAATAACATGCTGGTCACAAATGTGCCAAGAAATCCTCACCAGCAGTTGCTGATTTTGAGAACAGCCACCTTTTTCAGGGGAAGCACTCAGCAACCCTTTAAAAAAATTAAATGCATGCTTTAAAATTTTCTGTAATTTTGGAATGATGTATCTTTGTAGAGTTAATGATTTTGTACATTTGCACATGTAATCATCATACCCATTTTCATTACTTTGAGATAAGGTGCTATAAAAGCTATAGGTTCTTCAGAACATTTTTCTCCAAAACAGAAAAAAAATTAGGGGGGCGTTGCGTATTTAGTTGTACTGAAGTGTTGCATAGGAGCGAGAGGAGGAGAGCTTGGCACTGACATCCTTTCAAGATTGTAACGTGATGAAGACTTTCGATGCATTATCTGTCAATGTGTGTGCAAAACCAAAACAATACCACCCTCGTCAAACTAGAGTTAACATGCCTTACGTAATGGAGTTATCAGTGGAGTAGCAAGTCTTTTAGGTAATGGAAATATAAATAAGAAAGAATGTTTAACGTAATATGCTAAAAATATTTTCATACTTAAATAACATACATAAAAAGGTGTGCTTGCTGTATTTTATATTATCCTGCAAATCTCTTTTTTTTTTCCCCCCCTCTCTGGAGATGCTGAAAATCTTGCCATTTGAACTAGTAAACAATCACTTTAGTGTTAGAATTTACTACTTTTTTTTTTTTTTGTACAAGATGTCATATTATGTTCATGCCCATCAAACTTTTGAGGACCAATATCCCAGTCCAACTAAATATATTTACCCCTGAACTATCTGTTAGAAAGACACTTGGAAATACTTAAGTGCAAATTTATGTGTGTGTGAGAAACAATTCTCTTCATCTCAGATGAAGGTTTAAAGCACTTTGTAGTTCTCTATTGCCAACAGATTTAATGTTTTATGCGTTGCCAATTCTTGCAACTACTGTACGAGCATGTGCCTGTGGTTGCAAATAAAAATTAAAAATTCTACGCATGGTTTAAGGAGGTCCATTATTTGTCCTAAGGGAGTTTCTAATGCCTCTCCCTCATGTTCATTGTATTTTGAGATTTTCTTCGTGCATTTTTTTGCTTCTCAGTGTAGGTCACTGCATTCCATTTGGAAGAGTCTGTTTAGCTTTACAATTAATTTTGCTGAAATATGACATACGAGCCTTATTGAAGATTAAGTGCTTCTTGCAGCAGGTGGTCAGAGACTGACTTAAAACAAAAGCCAACATGAGCGCGCTTCGTGTCTGGACCATACCTGAACAGTTGTTGCTTACCATCCTGCCTTGAGCCTTCTTCTCTCACAAGTGCTATTCCTGGCGTTTAGGTGGGCACCCCCCGCCCTGCCCCAGCCCAAAACACTTCTCACAGGGTGAGGGGTGGTTCGGGAGGAACTCGGAGCATTAAACACAGCCATCGCCTTTGCTTAGTTCCTGTTAAGTGCAAAAGCAAGCTCAAATAAAGGAGAAATGAGCTTTCCCTTTACTTTTTTTCCAAAGCTTTAAAGGAAAACTTTGTAAGGATGACAATTACCTATTCTCCAGCAGAGTAACAGTCTCATTAAAACACTTAGGAATCATCCTACTGAAGAAGTGTTTAGAACACCCAAACTGAAGTAAAACATCACTTTTTCAAGTCCTAGAGCAGTGACAGTGGTTGTACTGCACYGTGCCGTCGGCCGAGTTTAAAGGATGATCCAGACATGAGGGTTACCAGTACACAAAGGGCCCGGTGGCCACTGCCGGCCTTCTGCAGTTTTGGCAACAAACACGTTTTGGCTCTGCTCCTAGTGCAAGAAACTACAGGCTGGGTAAGGTCGTTCAACAGCTAAACAGTCGTAAAACCTCATTGTTGCATGTAAATTCCTTTCAACTATAAAAATGAGATTCCAGTTTCTATTTACCTATTCATTGTGACAGTATTATTAAACAGGTAAAGATGGGACTATTTTGTTATACTGTGTATAGTGAATGTATTGTACTGTGTCTGTGAAAAGTGTGCTTTAAATTATATTTTCATATGTTTTGTTGGGGACAAAGTACTTTAAGTTTGAAAGCAACAGAGGTTTGTTTTAGAACTGAAGGCAACTTAAAGAATTCCTGTCAAGAAAGCTGCTTATAAATGTAAATCAAATCACATTTAAAATAAACTGCCTCTGACCTAAAAAGACTGCTCTTCACTCATTACTAATAACCTGGGCTGTATATAGTCTTTTATTTGTATATTTTACTTTGGTATCATCACACTCTGTATTCAGTAAACACCTGAAGCAACTTAAGCACTACATCATTAACACACAAAATTACACAGAATGCTACAGCCCGGGGGGGGGGGGGGGGGGGGGGGGGGGGGGGGGCGCGGGGAGGAGTATTTTGATTTAATCAGTCAAAAGGATTTCAGATTTCAGACTGCACCGGCTGTTTTCTCCCACCATTGCAACAGGGCTCAGGTTACCAGGTAAAATTTGTATTGATGCTACAGGAGCCCCCTTTTATTGGTAGGATGTGGGTTACCTTTCTTCTAAAGGTTTTCAGAAGTGGCTATCACTATGAAAGGAGAAATCATTAAAATTTTAATTCAGTTAGGTTGTAGCAGAGGTATTTGGCTTCTGTCACAAACCTGCAAACTCCCTGGGTAGGTTACTTTAAGCAGCCCTGTCAGGGTGGCTGTTTAACAGGGAAACTTAAGTAATTCCCTGTACATACACACATCTAAGAGAAGCCCCTGCTTTGGCACAATCAGGTTTTGAGGTTGTCCTGCCTGTGTGGGGCACTAGCCTCTGAGACATCATAAGCCTTAATAATATAACTAATTATGTTTTGGTTTTATAGCCTGTTCTGTTTTCATATGCTGCTGAGTTATGGTAAGAAAATAAAATTGACAAAATAGTCTTTCAGTACTTCCATGCCTTACCTCAGACCATCCCTTGCCATACAAGTTCACAGTTAAAAAAAAATAAAWATCTAAGACTTAAAATGGAACACGAGGACTGATGGAGTAGCTGCTACCCACGACACTGATTTATCTATGTCATCCAGCTTTTAATAAATCCTGCATTAACAGGATATTGCACATGTTCGTGAGAGAAATGCAGACAACAGAAGCTACTCAAAACCTTACTCCCCAAGCCTCTCTCTCAAACAAAGAACATAAAGAGATGTGAGCAACAGTTCCTTTGTCATACAAAGCTGAAACATCATTTACTGTAACTATGTAAAGCCTAAACTCTGTTTTATTTCAAAATGAGCAGCAGGAAAAAAGGACCACTGACTCAATGAATAAYTTTGCTTTTAATGTAACAAGACTACTGTACAACAAGTGGAAAGCAAATACACTTAATACAGCTAAAGCAAATATAAAATGTTTAGATATACACACATGTGTTTACTTACTGGAAAGAAATACATAAAGTTAAAATGAAGAAGGTTTTAAAAGCCCTAAGCCAAAAGGAACACAATTCACTGTTGTGAAAATATAACAATCTTTTCTACGGAATGCAATTGCAACATAATGGCAATAATTTTTTTAAACAATTACTTTTAGCACAGCAGTTTCTTTCAACTCAAAAATACTGCCTTAAGGTATAATGTACTTAATGTAACATTATCCCTTAAGGCAAACATTCTGTATGTAAAACTGAAGTATTTGCCATTCCTTTTGTTGCAAGCATGTAATCTCACAGTACATGCATCTACATTTCAGAAATGTACTAGAAAACTATATTTTCATAGGGTAAGTAATGTAACTTTCCGATTTAACTGTTACTCGAAGAAAAACTACACAAATTTGCTAGGAGAAACATCTGTTTATTACATTTTTAATCATGCCTCAGTTATCATGGTCAAGAGAAACCTGAGCTGTTCTGGTGGCATTTTTATGTAGCTGAAGAGCATCATGAAGCTGGTCTCATTTTTTCTGAGGCGAAGTCATTCCTCTGTCCTTACAAATTCCACTAAGTAGGGGCATAAATAGCTACGTACACAGCAAGGTGGGGTTTGGTGGGGCTTTCTTAGTACAATGTTAGAAGAAGGTAACCCAATAGCAGCTTACAGCCACGATTTACCACGGCTCCCATTAGAGTACATGAGCTTTTAATCAGAAGTTTGCACTGTTACAGAAAAGCTGCGCTGTTCTTGTTCTGTAGGTGGACTACTCAAAGTTGTGGTTTTTTAAGCTACACTGCAAAACAAGTATTTAATCAAAATTTAATACRTTCTGATCAAAGTGCGTCTGAACATGCCTCTCAAACCCCTGCTGATCATAGTCAGGCGGGAACTGCTCACTGCACATGGGGCACACCTTCCAGTGACTCTCAACGTGTTCCTCAAACTTGCTCTGATCATAGTTAGGTGGAAACATCACATCGCAAAGAGGGCATTTCTTGTGCACGTCGAAACTTCACGAGGAGGTGGAGAGGAAGAAAAAAGGAACCGGTTATTTAATTTGTTATTGCAAAAGAAAATATGGAAGTAGGATCCTGTTGCCACTGACGTTAAGAGCTTTACTACAAACTTAAATCTGAGCAGACTTTGTATCTAAGCAAGTATCATACAGTTAATTTAAACGTCTTTGCTGAAAGTGCTCAATACAGTTAACGTAGTTTTACACAGGAATTCCAAAATAACCTGGCATTTTAAAAGCAACATAATTTTGACATAATTCCAGCTACCACTGAATACAAATCTATTGAATGTCTTAATGGCCGAGCAGTTTCATGGGAAACCACTCTCTCTGCTCATAAATGCTTGCTCTTAGCAAACATAACACTTTATAAAAGCTCTAAACTTAGGTTCACAATTAGGTTGGAAAGAGAGGGGAAAAAACAAAAGTTATTCATTCATTTACTGAAGAAATTGTCCACATTCCCTCAAAATAAGGTATAACACAAATAGTCTACCCAGTCTAACAGCATACTCTCTGACAGTTAATTGTAAACCAAACATTCATTGAAAATGCTTAATAGATTTTCATCTCCACCCCCCACCCTCGAGTAAAACAGTGCAGTTATACAGAAACCTACCCATGCCATTAAAGACCAGTAAAAGAGAACATTTACCTGGAATCAAAGCAGAAACCTGTTCCACGTTCATGCAAGAGAAGACTTGGAGGATCAGGAGCAGAAGGTACAGTGTTGTCATCATCCTATTAAAAAAGAAAGGAAATCTTTTAAATAATACCCACTAGAAACAGCTTTTTTCTTTCCCCTCCAAATATGTTTTTGTTATCAAGCAGAAACATGGATGAAATTTACCTTTTGTTTTATAATCTCTGCAGAGTAAATTCTACTTCAGTGTACAGAAGGGAGAGGTGGTTAATGAACATGAAAAGCTAAACACAGACTGCCTTTTGACCATGTACCTAGAGCAGAAATCCACGCCAGTGCTGCGAGAATGCTTCTACTAACACAGTAACTAAGGAAATGCAGGTCACCTCACCGTTAATGCCTGGGGGCTAAGTCGGAACAGAAAAACCTGTGTTAAACTGAATGCAGGGCGTCACACTACAAACCATAATAGCATTTTATCAAGAGCTAAAACTCAAAAATAAATTCTAGGCAATAGAACGTCACGGCAGACTTTAAAAATCTGTCAATTTAAATTTCAGCAAGGGAAAACAGAGAGACACTGATTTCGATTCGATGCTTGCCTCCCAGCCGTCAGTGCCGAGTGATCTGCCTGGGCCGCTCCCGCCAGCCAAGCACGTCGCACGCCTCCGGCTGCCGACAGGCCCATCGGCTCAGCGGCCCTCTTGGGCAGCTCCCTCTCACCCGCGCTGCCAGCTGCGCTCTCCCTTCACCCGCACCAACCCCTCGTAAATAGCTGCAGCAGGCACTGACGAGGATCGCTCCGCTGATGGACAAGCAGGTTTGCCTCGGAGCTTCCGTCAGGCTAGGGAGGCCGGTCGGCCTCGAGGGAATACACCGCTCCTCGCCTCTCACAAGAGGAGGAGGACGTCTGCCTGCAGTGGGCAATTCTCAAGCAGAAAAATGAAGAATACCTACAGTGACTGATTTCTGAGAGTCCCCTTCGGACAAGCGAGGGGTCAGGGCTCTTAGGTTTTGCAGGTTTTTGGGTTGGGTTTTTTATTCTGTGATGACATTATTACTAATTAAGATTTAAATAAGCACAGTGAGGTAAGCAAACACAATTAGGGGAAGAAAACGGCACAAAAGGAAAACAAGAAAGCAGGAAGA
This sequence comes from Oceanodroma leucorhoa, assembly GCA_030449065.1. Taxonomy (NCBI): domain Eukaryota; kingdom Metazoa; phylum Chordata; class Aves; order Procellariiformes; genus Oceanodroma; species Oceanodroma leucorhoa. The sequence continues at coordinate 5,914,971 of JASVER010000033.1, read as the reverse complement.
AAGTCAGAACTGGGTTTGTAAATCCATTCTTTATGCAGTATAAAACTATTTATTACACAGCATCTTGGTTCTATTCTGCTATTAGATAATACAGCACAAAACCTACTCATTTCAAGGTGGGAATACAGGTAAATTCAGCAAAATTTTTGAAACTCCAACTCCTAGTTCATTTTCCTTTTCACCTCAAAGATGCCCTACATGCAAGAATTACGAATTATCTAGCAGATCTTCAAAGATAGATATGCAAGGGAGCGTATACAACAGCATACATGCTGTATGTTTTATGCAGATAACTAATACGTGTATTCAAACATCTTTCATTTTAGGTTAACATACTTTGTCTTTATGAAGAGTTAATGGAAACAGGGCAGGATGGGAAGATTCCCTCAATATTGTTGTTCTCCTGACAACAGCTGTTTAGTTTCAACCATTTAACATTTCCATTAAGCAGCTAGTGGGGCTTGCTGTGACAGATGCTAGCAACAGACATATCTTCCTGTCTAACTTGCTTGCTTTGCACCTGCAGTAAAAAGGGCATATGGGCTTTAAAATATTATTTGTTCCTTTTGTCACGAAAAGGGTAGGATGTATACATTAAAGCAGAAAAACTATTTAAAGTACTCTTATGCTACAATGCTACAGATTATATAGTGCCAAAAACATGACAAATTTGCTGAATACCAGACGGTAAGCAGACGAGGACTTATCTGAGAAAATGAATGTGTATCTTCCTTCAAAAAAAAGAAATAGTTCCACTACAAATACAGGCCTAATTAACATTTACACCCTTTAGAAAAGACTTTCTTGTAGTTCTTTACTGTTTGTCACTCAGTTACTTCTTGAACACAGGGCACTTCTGTCACAGCACTTATTAATACTTGGTTACAAATGACAAGGTGGATGAAGTACTTCCCTGGTGAAAGGGCTCTTCAGCCTCAATTCCTTAAGTAAGCTTTGTTTAGGACAGCTTAGCAGACCCAAAGACAAATGCATTATACTAAGGGTTATTAATTTTTGTTGAATAAGGAGTCAGGATTTACCAATACTAAATATTAACTTGGTATATAAGGGCATTAACCAAAATTACGTGGCTAACATGATACAGATGGGTCTCTTTTCCCATTCAAAATTATTAATGCATTCAACAAAACCCAACTTTTAGAAAGGGTCTTTACACAAACCTGAAAGAAACCGCTAATCTGAACACCCAACTGTAAGAGAACACAGAACTCATCATTCCTGAAGTAATCCATCTTCCATACAAATGTTAGAATACCACAGAAATTTTAGTTACCCTATCAGAACACGCATTACACAAAGATTTAAATATGCTCATATAACACATTATTCAAGTAGAACTGATCTTACCCATGCGCTCCATCCATTTATATTAGCTGTGTCAGCAGAAGCAGACTGCTTTAGCATCAGCTTCCCCACATGCGTATTTCTGCTCTACTACCACAGTCCAGGGGAAACTAAAGATTTTAATTAGAATCAACAAAATGCAAACAGATTTATACGGAGGTTTGCCATTTAAAAAATTTATTTTAAAAAAATCAGCACCGCCTGTCCTCCTTATATAAAGCTTTAATAGGTTAATAGGTTGGGTGGGGTTTTTTTAGTTTGTTTTGGGTGGCTATTTACTCTAGTTATTTTAGTTATTTGTTCAGTATTTTGTCGTCGTCCCCCCCCCTTTTTTTTTTTTTAAACATTTGGGTTACCACTAGTCACTTGGTAAAATAAAATGGTTTACATCTTTTGTCCTTCCTTTCAGCTTCTGTCAAGTGTGATACCCTGTCATGTACAAATATAACATTCCTTCTCATTCCCTTTTGAAAAACTGATTTGAAAAAGAGTACGATGCTTTCCTCTACATGGGCACACATGCACAATCCTGCATTGCTGCCTTGTAGGCACTAGCTTCAACAAAAGGCAAGCGCAAGTTTAAAAAAAGGCTTTTCTGATGTCAAAGGAACATTAAGTTTGGTATGTCTTAAGGATATAGGTTCCTCATGACCCAGTTCAATTAATTGTAAAAATCATACTGTGTGTTCCTTATAGTAGCTTCTGACCCATGCACCATGTAAGAATGACAACACTAAACATGTATTGATATTATGCTGTTAAGATACGGAAAGTCTGTCTCATCAGTGTACGTCTGCTCTTGGCCAAGTATGTAAAGAAAGATTAATTCTTAACATTTTGTTATGCTTAACCTAAACAAGAAGAATGCAAATCTATATTGAGCATACCCCAAAGTGCATATTACAGAGATTACTGTATAATTAAAGAATGGTCAAACAGCAACAATGAGAACTTCATCTTAGTCAGAGTATTTCACAGCTATTCTAAGTACAAGTTACACTAAACAGTATACAATCACCAATAACTAAAAATTCTCATGCACTGCCCTGGGGTAACTTGGAACTTCTGGAAAACACAGAAAATGTCCCATAGCATTGGACTCTATCAGCTGTCTATTTCTGTCATTTCAGATGGACAAAACTCCTGAAGTGCACCCTGTAAAACAGAGAACTATATGAAGGCAGGACAGATCTTACTCATCTTGGTTCACAATCACTCAGTGCCCAGTTTCTTCCAGCTACTATAACCACTGATACATTCTTTATTCTTACAAATGGATGTTACATATGCTTTTCAACCTGACATATAAAAATCGGTCACTCTCCCATGTAAAAAAGACTCAAAAGCCAAAATAAGGCGGCTAGTTGAAGCTGCTTTACAGAGAGAGCTTGACAATAACTGCCAGGAGGCCAGGCCTCAATGGCTCAGCCTATGCTGCATTTTAAGCACAGGCATCAGCTTACTCTCAAAACCCCACAGTTGAGTCATCCAAGTTATTTGGACAAAAGCCCATACTCCATATTCTGAGAAAGGGACAGTTTAATCTGCCAGCTTTCTTCCACTCCAGACTGACGACCAGGGACACTGCTGCACACACTCAGCCCAAGACCTCTGCGGTGCCCTGCAGTGATGTAACACAGTCGATATGTGGCCTCGGGTCCTCACGAGAAGAGTCTGATAGCATGTACCCCCCCGGCTGGCACCGTGGTTATGTAGCATAACAAGTGCCAGGCCTTCTGAAGACGGAAGTCTGGATATCCAGGTTAACGAATTATAAAGGATGCCTTTAACATCATGACTTAACTAGTATCACTGGACTGTAACTCTGACTCTAAAATTGCCACAATGAGATCCACAGATTATATGAATCAAAGATAAATATAGTATTACACAATAAAACATGATAAAAAAGAGGGGGTTTGTCACTAGAAGAAGTGAAAGCTAGACATTAACTGTCAGAAATAAGTGCAATTCACCTAGTTTTACCAAAACTAATCTATTTTGTCTCAAGTACTGCTTTCATGATTACAATTGTAATCGGTTCCAAGACTGCCAAACAGAAATTAGAAACAAAGCCGTGTAACACTGTACAAAAACGACGGACTTGAACAATCCCTGTCTCTGGTTTCTACAGATCATTTTAACATGCAACAGTAAGCGAAGCGATACCCATCTTAAGCTTTAAACAATAAATGAACAGCCACACTGCTAACGTATAGTGCGGGTAAACTGGAAAGAAGAGTACATACGTTCTCTTTCTGTGATTCAGCTCTGCTGCGTGAGTGAAATCAAACAAACTCTTTTAGGTCTCATTACCTCTCTGCAAGCAGTCTGGTCTCCTGAGAGGTACCTGGATACCAACTGCTCCTTTTATGTCTGTCCTATACAAAAGATAGTAATTGGCTGCCAGGGTAAAATCAGGCTAATAAAGTGTAGTGAGTTTTTCTTGCTAGAAGAAAGGCCATTTTGGATTCATCTCAAAAAATATCCTGACCTGGTGGTCAGTTGCCAAAAGTTACACTCTCCCACCCCCCACAAATTTACTGTGACTAACAACATTGTTTAAGAGTCTCAGGATAGTTATTCTGGGCTTACTGCCAACTGTAATCAGGACTACATTTCTAAAACTCACACTTTAGTATTAAAAACATATATATATATGTTTTGTTTATGGATCTCTCCTGTACATACCTGGCTTCTAGAAATTATTTGCTCCAAATGATTACATTTTGGTCAATTATGGGAGCATGAGCAAATGGAAAGTTAGCACTGAGTAGACGACGGCAGGAACTTGTGGCAAGTCAACTATTCTACACAAAATCACCACTGTGTGCATGCTCATCTGGCATGATCAACACAGACCAGCTTATCCCTCTCAGAAATCACAGTTTAATTGGCCTAAGAGTTCCAAAGGCCAAAGCTATGAAGAATTCCAGAAAGTCTTCGAGTCATACAAAACTGATGTTTTTTCATGTCAACCAAATACATGGAAGAGCCCATTCCCAAGGAACACAGTTTCAGGAGAAACAAAATCAGAACACACTGGCAACGTTAAACAAAAATCCTGATGCATTTGCAGATGTATCCTTACTTGGTCTACAACTCAGAGTACATGAAGACAGTAAAGGCAGCCTAAGTTTCAGTACAGCAGAAGTGTCCCCATCACCTGATCTTATACTGCTGCTCAAGATAATGGCCAGTAACAAAAATGTATTCATTGAGAAGTAGAAAGGGAAGCCTACTAGACTTGGGGTAAGAGCAAACAGCGTTCTCCTCAGGAATGTGGAAACTAAGTTCAGGTCACATTAGGAGCAAATGCCTCAGCAAAAGGATCATCTCGGTCATGAGCTTGAGAATTTTGTAACTTACCTGTAGGAAAGACAAAATGACTTTGTAGAGAGTTACAAAGATAGCAGCTGTACTCCACAGAGTTGAAGATCAAATCATTAGTTGCAGGTACAGAAGCATCCCCAGGAAAATAATTCATGCACAACTTTAGCATGAAAATAATCCTCTTAAAGTGAGCTTAGGGCATCTGTGATGTCTTTCTTTGTATGAATGGGAATGGTACACACCCTAGCACCCATCCAGTACTATAAGGCTATGCAAAAATCCTGCCTCACTAGGCCAAATACGCTCTTAAGGAGCGTACAGAACTTCTGACACTGGAATGAGAGAGAAGCACTGAGTGCACAGAGACCAAGCTGGCACCCTTCTTCCCCACCGCCACCAAAAGGATAGTTACTATCTTGTGCCATACCTCTAATCTATTAATGTAATTGAAAGACTCCTATTTCCTCCTTGGGATAGGTAGAAAGATAACCAAAGCTGTCTCACTGAGAATTTAAGTGGTGTATTGCTAAAAAGCACACAGGATGGCAGCCACATTAGCTCAACAGGCTGACAGGTTTTCTCCACTGGGAAGGGAAACAGGAAAGAACCTTTCTGTTGATGTTGAAAACTATGGTTGATCCGTAACAGTAAGCAATTTACAATTCTAATGACACAGAATAGAAACAGGATCTTTTTCATATATTGCAGACAAGGTACCGTGAGTTAGATCTTTTTCAGTACAGGACAAAAAGCATATATATGGATCATTACCCAGGAACACAAGATTCCTTTAGGCAAAAGTAAACTCAGCACCTCAAACAAGTCTGTTACAAGACTGATGAAGAAAAAGTCTGCATTAAAAAAACAAACAAAACAAATAAAGAAGAAAAAAAAAAACCACCTCATGAAGACTTTTCAAAAATAAGGAGACACATGGGATTCCTGTACAGGAGGTCTGCATTAATTCAGACAGGTCCAAGATATTTCACTAAAGAGGACAATTTCAGTTCAAGTAAAAGAATCAAGTTTTACCACCAGAAAGAGAACTAAGGAGTCCTGACTTTCACTGGATTTGTCTTGCATTCCCCCTAACACTTCTCCCCCCACATCTTCTCATGTTCTCTTCCTGTTTAGTTGGATTACCAGTTTGCAGCCATATTCAGGCTGATTAGCCAGCTGCCGGCTGCCTGTTAGAACAAGAATTTAAGGTCTCTCTCTTCGTCCAAGCAATTGTCAAGAAACTTGTAGGAAGTCAGTATCTAACACCTCTACCATGTGTCAAACATGGCTGACGTTAGCAGAAGCAAGCAAAAACAATATCCAGAAAGAAATAAAAAAATGGGGGCAAGAAGGCAAAATAAAAATCTGAACAAACTGGAAGAGAATTCTGTTTTGAGGAAATGCCAGAGTACAGACGAACAGAAAACAGGTACTCCACTTACGTCAATTCACAGCACAAATAATGCCGTATGACTTGTTTAAGTGCTGGAATGGTCCAGTGAAGGCAAAGGCTTTAAAACTCAAGGACTATCAACATGCAGAGTGGAAACATGCAAATGGACAAATGCACAAAGACAAATCCTAGATTCTTTCCCTGGTGCTAAGGAAGACAGCTGGAAACAAAGTAATTCAACATTTACCATGAAAGCCGACCAAGGTAATAACAGTTGCAGATAATGTGGTTTGTAGGTTTGAAGCAATTCTACCTAATTCCCTGTCCAGAAAACACTTCTGGGAAAAGCATTCAAGTTTTCTCCTCCGTCGTCCAGATTCTTTATGAAGTTACCCAACTGCACAGGAATGTAAACAGTAACTACAGCTGGTAAGTTTGACTTGCTAGACCCCTTCATGATTTGCTGACCTATTCCTTAGGCTAGATGAATAAGGAAAGGAGGTCCCATTTCTGGCCTTCATTCCGCAGAAGCAAGTCGGAAAGCTTTTCCTACACATTCGTGCACACACGTCCCTACTCTCACCTGACAGACTGAAAAAAGCCTATTTTAGTCATCTCTGAAGTCTGTTTACAGTTGTGTGTATACAACCTCTACTTCACTCTCCTACGTATCCTATGACCCAGGGTCTCAAAGATCTGTCATCTTAGATAAGTAACGTAGACACATTCATCATCATCGGTAAACCACCACCAAAACAGCCATGAAACGGTGGAAGTGACTACAACACCCTCAAGTTCTTAAACCAATATAACGTGTGGTAATAGGAATGTGGAGAGGAAGATGACAGAAGTCCATACAATGGCAATATTTTAAACAAAGCAGCAAAACTACCAATCATTTTCTTCTGGGAGGGAATCCTCCTCCAACAAAAGGTTCGACATCTTGTTTGTTTAAAAATGCACAAAATTACATCTTAAACAGCTTATTTTAAAAACCAGTACAACAAATGGTGATCTCTTCATATTTAGCATTTTATATTTGCTGTTTCTTCTGCACAAGAGACAGGTTCTCCTTTATTATGAATTACCTACATAGATCTAAGTTTTCCTTCATTATTTCTTTAAATACTGCATTAAAACTGTTTTATATTTGGCATATTACTAAGTCTCTCTAGACAGATTCTTGCAACTACTCATTTCCCTGTAAATTTGTACACTACACATACAGTCTATTTTTGGGACGAGCAAGCAACTGATTCTCATTTGAAAGTAAAAAAATAAAGACATAAATTATTTGATTTAAAGGCACCTTTTCCCAAGTTGAACTTTATTTAAGCCTGTTATATTCCATCTCATTACAAAAATCCAAGCTGTGTCAGCAAATGAGCACAAGACTCTAGCACTGTTTCTCTCGGGTTTGCAAGAGGGCAAAGCACATAGATCAGAAAGAACACCCTGCTAATTAAACTGAAGCAGATGACTAAAGAAGAGAAGAGCTTGTCATATGTACTATCTACGTCAAGAATGATCAGAYTAAATATGCAAAATGTGAAGTAAAGGTGGGCAACAGCATTAAGCTCACATTCTAGATCTTGAACAGGCTGCAAAAGTTCTGACAGTTTCTCTAATTATTCACAGTAATGGACACTGGGGGCAAAAGGTAGGAGGGAGAAATACATTTTTCTCCATTATACGTGCTGAGCACCAGGGCTAAAATCATGCCTGTCTGAACACTGATCAGTTTCTGCAAAGGTTAATAGCAATTAAATGTGGCAAACTAGACTAAATGAGAAACAGGTCATGATACCACTGTACTTGCAAAGCGCACAATACTTTGCAGAAAGGTATTTCTTGTTTAATATTTTTGAAGGTGCAGGAGTACTTAGAATCAGAAAGAGTAGTAAGTCTGTTCCTGTTCAAATGAAGACATACAGCCCAGTTTATTACAGAAGSCAATTTACTAAAACCATTTTTTATACCAGAACGTGCAAGTTCACTGTATTAAAAAGAAAAGCTAACCAGTTTCCACTTAAAACGTATAAAGTCCTAAAAAAGAAATCAGTGAGAATCTGTCACTTTCAGTTTAATCAGCTTTAGATAACAGTCAACTAGCTCTTCCAAATTCATGTCTAACAGCAAAAAACATTCAAAATGGAAATTAATAAATGCAGATTTGCAAAAGACAGAACAAAAGATTGATACATTAAAATGAACTATCTAATACAACACAAATTTTCATTCAGCATTTGACTGAAAATACTGGTATCAGAATCCTTTAAATTTTTATTTGTTCTGTTACAATTTAGTTCCTACATACAAATTATAAAATAAGTAAGATGTGGCTACATTTTGAGCCCTAATTCTACCACACAGGAGAGAAAAATTAGAATGAGTTGAAATTACTCGGATTTTTCTACTTTAGCATTTAAAAAGATGAAGAAGCTACTGTCCTAATACCAAAACAAACTGTCGGCAACTCAAGAGACTCAAAGAACAAGTATATTATCATCAATTGATGTGCAGAGTTTTCTCCTTCAAAGCAAGCAAAATTCACCTAAAACACTGTTCAGGGAAAAGAAAAATCAATTCCGGACTTACATAACAATAAACCAGGCTTATCAGACACTATGTGCAACCTYGATTGCACATAGTGCAACTCTCGATTACTCATTAGTAAACATATCAAGGAAAAAATATAATAAAAGGTAACTTGCGTTGCTATCCTCAGGATCTTCTAAACCGTCAGGCCGACTAAGATTGCGTGAAGGCTGACTACACACTACATCATCTTCTAGCTCCCAAAAGGAAGTTCTAACAGGTGGTCTTTGGATCTCATCTGGATTAAAAGCGCCATCTGCTCCATCTGAAGAAAATTAATTAGAGCATCTTTGTTCAGTAGAGTTTGTGTTTTGAGATTATAGATGTGCTACCTTACATTTAAAAATCAAAACTTAAACACATTTTTGGTTTAGATAATGTAAAACAATATAAGAGAAATCACCTTTTTCAAAAGGTGTTTCTTTAAAACTTTGTTTACCTTATTGATTCTCATCAGTAAAATAAAGGCACTTTATTAAATTCTCATCAATCAATAAAGGCTCTGTACACCAGTATAAAGATTGTTGGTACTTAACCTGCACTAAATAAGCCATTGCTTTTGAAATAGTGAGAGAGAAATTATATTGGGGCGGGCAGTAGGGGGGTGTGTGGAATTTACTTACCTCTTCTTTCCTGAATTGCATAAGGGTTTCCATATTGCAATACTGGTAGTCTGCTTGGCACTGCAGGAACTGGCCCATTTTCCTCCGAATATGGGTTGCGAAAATGTAATGTCTGTTGTGAAATCTGTCCTTCCATCATCCTTCCAGCTTGATTTCCTGGTGTCCTCCCAAGTTCCTAAATAATGCAACATTTAAAGTGTAATTAACCTATGGAGTCCTACCAAAGTTTGAAGTTTTTATTAAATACTTAAATTTTTTTTAAAAAACATCTGCTAACCTTCCCACTGTCTTTTCATCTTGCTCTAGTGCCAAATATACCATACATATCAAAAATAGTCAATGGAGAAAAGAAAATACAAAGCAGGTATTTTAAAGACATTTTTTTCCTCGTTTTGTCATCAGTTAATTCAAATTACATAAACAAAACTGCTACATTTTTCAAGAAATATCTGCATCCTTTTTAAAATGAAGAAAAATCAGTTAAATAGGTAAAGAATGGGTGGATTAACAACAACAACTAAAGATAATGTGCAGTGGAAAAAGTCTGTAAAAGTTACAATTAAAAATATAGTACTGCTTTTTTTCATATCATACCATACCATTCAAGAATGCACCATTTTAGTATGTGAAATACATATATGTACATACTTGACATAATTCCCTATGAATTTATGAGTGGCAGATATTTTAAGAACTAGTAAGTACACTGTACTGGATCCTTTCTGATATCTAACAGCAGAACACTGACCTACATGAAGTGTAACTTAACATTAGCTAAGCTGAGYTCAAGGCTGTCACTTTCAGTAGGAAACGAAAAATGTTAGAACAAACTTGTTCAATGTCCTTCACATGCACACACACATACACACACAGAAAAAGAAACCAGCACCGAGAATTCAGAAGCAGTCTCATGTGTTTTCTACAATGTAACTTCCTTAAAGTTACCCTTACTTACATACACAGTCATCTGTGCACGTTAAGCTCTGTACATTATTTGCAGACGTGTTAGATGCAGCYGTGTTTAAAACAGGAAGAGAATTACTTCGTTCAAATGCAGAGATCCTATTGAACATATTCACCTAAAACTATACCAACAGAGGCAAAGATCCATTACTTTTCCTTGTTCTCAGTCCCTTTAAAAATCAATTTTTAGATATGTGATGAAAACCAGTTGGAACAATTTTGTCCTTGTTTGTGATTCTGCTTGGTGATAATGTTCCACTTGTAAATATTAGGGGGTTTTTTAGTTATTATGTCAAAACGTTTCTATTACCATTATACAAAGTACAGCCAAAAACTCCCTTGTTCTAGTCACTGCTAATACAGCAAAAATGCATGTTTCTCCTTTTTGTGAACAGAAGACGAAAAAGGGACGTTTGGGTTTTTTCCAATTAATGTACAGTATTATCTACAATGTTGAGAAGTGGTTTGTGGCTTGCAATGACTGAAGATATGAGAACACTTTCGAGCTGCTCTGTAAAGCAGAGTTAACAATCCAGTTGGTACCTTTTTGTTCTTACATTCAAAAAAGACAGACTGTACTCTATAAAAAAATTACAATCTAAATGTAAATCAAAGACGGGGGGGAAGAGAACAACAAAGTAACAAGACAGGTCAAAAGCAGTGGTTTCTACATCAATAGCATGACGTCATCAGCTTCTTAGTGGGCATGAGGCAAAGGCTAGTTTGCAGGAGCACCCTGAAGAAAGTATTGTTACTCAGTGGAAATCCCTCTCCAAAACGTAACAAAATAGCATGGAAAAAAGCGCACAAGTATGCACATTGGAAAACGTAACAAAAAAACGAGGAAGCGTGGTCTCACAGATCAATTCATTACTTAAGAATAGGGAAAGAAAGAAAACAGAAAATGGTAGGTCAGGGAAGATCTGGAAAGGATCCTGAAAGCGTCACAAGTAACTCCTGATAAATGCAGTAGAGGCTGACAGTCAAAACAATGGGCTAGGAAAACACTATGTACCCTACAACACTTTCTGAATGAAAACAAGTGAGAAAAGGTTTCTCCCATCAAGGCCGGAATGAGCTACAGCAAGTGTGACAATTCTATCGAAATTCCAGGCAAGATTTTTAACTTGATGGACAGCTGGAGGAGACCACATTACAGGTACTTTACATCGACAGGATTTAGGTAAACACTGGGATAACAAAAATTTAAAAATGGGTCAGATTGAAGACAATTTGCTCTATCATTCTCGACTATAACCTAGGTGTGGTGTCACACCACTAGCAATCATGCAAAGGCCCCTGAATATATAGAATCATAGAATAGTTCGGATTGGAARGGACCTTTAAAGCTCATCTAATCCAACTACTCTGCCGTGGGCAAGGACATCTTCAACTAGACCAGGTTGCTCAGAGCCCATCCAACCATGTAAACTCAGCACTAACTACTAGACTGATTGATTAATTCTCCACTTTTGGTAACATTCAGACAATTGATTCTAGAAAGAAAAACGATTACTCAAGGTTGGTATTTTCTATTTATATTAACAAATAGAAATCAGTGCTGTTTTTCACAAAGGTAATCCAGACTAAGTTATTTATTTCAAATAATACTTATATTATAAGCATCATATGGAACAAAACTGCACTTGTACTACTGTCTAATTACAAATGAGTGGATTTTAAATCCATGAGAAGTTGTATTTTCATACACAGATTCCAAAGTTATTACACTTCCTGTGAAAAATAATTTGCCCTTCATGAACTTAATGAGCAAAGTTCTAATTCACCCTTCTTCCTCCTTCTTTATACCCTCACCTACTTTATATATACATACGCTTACAGTTTAGCAAGGGCATGGATGTAGCTTACTTCCAAAATTCAGTGTTTTCATCCAAAATATAAAATTGTTGAATTTACTGAGGGGCTTAAATGGCTCGCTTTACTTAATTCTGTTGGTTAAGTATTTGTATCAGAAAGGCAATTAATTCTTTCAGAAAAGCTCAAACAGAACTCTTCAAAAAATTAATATACTTAAAATTCTAGATTCTTGCATATAATCCATAGAGATAGTAATTATTATAAACTCCTACAGCATTTTTATAACTTATAAACCATTAAAACTCTAAGCCAATATATGTAAGACAGTAATTAAAGTGACATGTGGTCAGTGCATCAGCTGTAATTCATCCAAAGAAAAGTCTCTCATCCTTCCATTTAATAAAATGGGTTAAGGGAAAGAGAGCATGTATGCCAAGAATATACATAGGAATATGCCACTTACAATTCAGAACCAAGCAAAAAATTCTGCGATATAAAAATGAAAATAATAATTAAAAAAATAGAGACTGTAATGACAGATACGCTTTCCAATCATTTTGTTTTTTCTGGTTAGCAGTTTCTTCTGGATTCTCTGGGTTTAGTATTTGCTAATGTAATGTTAACAAAAACCTCAAAGATGGAAGTGTGCGTTTTCCCCAAAAGATTTTGAATTGAAACTTAAAACCAAGGCTTCAATTAGCGATTTAACTACATGAGAAGTAAAATGTCTCAGTTATTAAAAGGAACAACTCAAGGTATTTTTCCTAAAAACAGGTAAACTTCAGCCAAAACACTAAAATACAAAAATGCAAAATCAAGTAGCAATAACTAGTCTGAAAACAAAACACCACTCAAATGAAAAAGAGACGGAGATTATACATTTATTGTTATATACGTACTATCAGGTTTCAGACATAAAGGCTTTGGACTCAAACAGCAACATCATAAAGTCATTTTCAAACAGGAAAAAAGTAGTATCTACAAACAGTAAGGCAGCTTACAGAAAGTCATCTTTTTGGAGCACTGGCCATAAGAACAATAACATTTGTTTTCTTTTAGAAAGACTTCTAATACAGGACAACACAATTTCTGCCTAACAACCTCCAAGTAAAATATCCTCCTATAGATATGAGATAAAACTATGCTAGCATTACTTTAGATTTATAGACTAAATTGCATATATGATTGAAATGGTTAGGGTTAAATGGTTAGGATTACATCTTAAAGTTTTAGTGAGYGTGTAAAATCTAAATAATTAATCTTTACTCAATACAAAGCAGGAACAATTAATTATCAGTGAAATTAAGATTTTCCTTTATAAAATCAATTTCTTCTGCAGTATGGAAGCAGTTCAGAATGAGAGGCAGTGGCATTAATACTTTAATTTTAGCATCACATAAGATTAAAACAGAATGTAGATCAAAGTGACTGTAAAAAGGTGCTGTAAAATAGCCTTAGCCAGAAGTTGGACAGCTAGGGTAGAGACTGGTTTAAAAAAAAAAAATCAAAGGCTATATAAGTATGTAAATAAAATAGAAACCAAGTAATTTTATAGGTTTGAAGAGACAACAAATGAACATTTTTAGCATGCTATGTTTGATGACATTTATAAACAAACACTGATAATGGAGTATAAATTGAAAAGCTGTTTACTATACTGTGCTTAACCTTTTAAATCATGGTTCCAGCCTAGCAAGGCACTTTGATTCTTCTTTGTAATGTAAATATCTATAAATTTGGTAGACAAAGTTCCAAGCTTTTATAAGCTCCATACATTATTATTACAGTTGTTCTCCTTATGTGTGGTGTTTAAAATTACTCCCTCCAGCTAAACCAGATTCATCAAAACTCAACTTTTTTTTTTTTTGCTTTCTTTTGAATTAGAAAAATATGAGAGAGATCTATTGAAAATTACATCTCTGGTAAAAAAAAAAAAAGATAATTTAAATACCAACTACTTTCAATTTATCAGTATGCAAATTCCTGTTTTTACTAAGTACCTGTTCACACTGGATTTTTTAAGTAATTCAAACAATCCTAACTTTTCCACGATATCCTGCAATACTATCTGAATGTAATAAAGACATTTTATTATTTCACTTTTCAGTAAGACCTAGCTTTGATTAATTGTCATATAATACCTTAGAGGTACTTCCAACATTAGAACATCAGCTTTAATATTTCAGAATGTCTGGTTTAACAGTAATGGTAATGAATTTCATTAAACGGTGAACTCTTGAAAGCAGCAGTCCATTTTCTATCATATATTTTAAAAAATCAGAGTACTGTTTGTGTATCTTTCTTTTCTGATAAMGGTATTTTTCCAGTTGTAGTTTACCGAAGTCACTACTGTCACATATCAAGCTGCTCTTATTATTACAAGCAGCCAATAAGAGAACGACAGATGTCGAAAGGATTTGGTTGTATGCACACATCATGAAAAAACCTGGAAATTATACTGTTGAAATGTCTACGTCTCTAGTTATAGGACAACATTGGATGAGAGCAAAAATAATCCTAACCAGTGATGGAAAAAATAAAATGTCAAGCTAGGTATGTATCATTCGTGTCTTACACCAGGATTCCAAAGGGTTTACTAACTGTGCTGCCTGTCAGCCAGTAACTCCTGAAAGTATCAGGGAGAGAGTCTGTCTCAAAGAAATGAGATTCCTGAAAGTTTTGTTAACTGGTGCTCCCTTAGAGGACAAAAAGGCTGCAGCATGAGCTCAATAATAATCTTTTCTATTTGGCCAAGCAGCACATGCACTAAGCTGGTATCAGCATCTAGACACAACAGGGCTGAACCTCTTTCACTAAGAGATAGAGAGGAGTAAAGCAGGAAGGAAGGAGGCTGGAAGTCCACYGAAAACTTGTAGAAAAACAGTGATGCTGCTAAGATGAAAAAAGGAATATAGGACAAAAACTGGTAGGAATTCCTGTGTTCTGTGAACTGTACAGCTAGCTGCAATTGCAGATTATTAATTTACACAGAGTAATCCCTATCTGCAAACAGAAATAATTATTTTAGATCCTGGATGGAATATTATTCTAGACACGAACAAAGAAATAATTTTTGACACCGTAATGTTTTTGTTAGATTATATGTAGAAAATATTCTAGAACACTATTACAGAACAATAAATGACAATATTTTCAAAGGCCGAGTCAGTTTTGGCAAATTGATATACTATGGTGTACATTTTCTAAAAAATATGTTAGTATTACTAAAAGAATTTGTAGTTTAAAATGCTAATTCATTTTGGTAAAACATGCAAATATGAAAAAGTATGYTTAAAGAGTAAACATTCTCACTTAAAAATAAATTGTAATTCCTCAAATCAAAGAGCATCACAAGTGTTAATTTACAAAATTTTACAGGAATCCTGACAATACCTTCTCGCTGGTAAAGAGTTCCAACTGTGATACCAATTCCTTTATTCGTCTTTCTTTTTCTGCCAGCTGAACCTATATGAAAAGAAGTTTAAGGTTCCTATATTAGTGAATAGAAACTATTTCCCTGCATGTTATATTGTGAAAACAAAGTTCAGCGATTAAGTTCATCTTTCAGATGGAAATTATTTTGTCTACTATAGCTACATGCAACATCTAGTGCTACTACAGATCAAAACCAACAATTCTCCCTAAGTTTATCTACTGGATAACAGGAGTACATTAGCAGCCTTTTCTTGCCATTTTTCAGAGAACAGCTGCAGAATGATAAAATTAAAAACCAGGAGTAGCATCAGCAATACTAATGACAGGAGGGACACCACTGCCCAGAAACAGTTGCAGGTTTGCAAGGTTCATCTCATTATTGCTAAAGGAATACATTGGCAAGGATTTCAGTGATTTATTTCATTCACTTCTCTCCAGCTCTTATGTCCCACCACAGAACTGAGAACACCAAAACTTCCTCTTACCTCAAAGACACTAAACTTGTTTCACGAACATCTACCTTGTGTCTCTGTTGGGTGCTCTGGGAGCAGATGCAACTGACACATTACACAATTCTTCCAGGCTTCCTTCTTGCTCCCAAAATGATTGTTTAAATAATCTTTCTCTACAAAGGGTTATTTTATTTGGATTCTGGTTAATTTGAGGACTGCCTCTCCACTTGTTTTTCTAGCATATAAGCTCAACGCTCTGCACAGTTATGTATCAATTTTTTTTAAATTCTGAAATTCCCTCTCCTAGTTCARGTCAGAGAGAAATCTACTGACTGGGAAGAAAAGCTCACTTTTTCTCCCACACCTGCACCCTCCTGAATGACAACAAGTTTTGAATTGCAGTCAAAATGCTTTCAATTTTGGAACCAATTATTTATTACTCCTGTTGTTGAGAAGTTAAAAACAAATTTATTTTACATTAAATTATGCATGACAACCAATCACTACTAATTAATAAAATTAAATAAACTAGAAAGAGCCACACATTTTATAAAATTGAAATTACAGCTTTGAAAAGTGTTGAAAAAGGACAGCACAGCCTACAGAGTGCTGAAATGAGCTGTCAAGTAATTCAGTATTTTATAAAGAAAAAGTGCTGTAATTTCTAATGGGAGGGGGTTCCTACTAGAACTAATACAGTCACAGTTCAATTTAATCCCTGTTCATCGCAATGGCCAAAAATGGGCAACAGAGACTATTCTATCCTGTCAACTACCCTGTCACCATGAGACTGAAAACAAGCATAAAAGCTGGTCTTATGGAAATTTGTTGCTCTTACCTTGTCCTTGTTGACCTAGAAAGCCACTTCAACGTATGTATTACTATTACATAACCTCAAAGATTAAGGCCCCACGTAAGCTAAAGCTGTCCGTCATGCTTGACTTTCTGGTGCATGTGTTACATCACTCTACTAAGACTATAGCTGAGATACTCCAAATTAAAGTAATTCTTTCATGATGATTTTAAAAACAATGTATCACTCATCTTCAATCTCTCTAGTTAATTCAGATAAAATGCATTAGATGTTMCTACACTGGTAATGCAGCATGCAATATGAAGATTTTAGACAWATATGCCAATCAATATTCCTACTAGTATTATCATAAGCAACAAGAAATTAGAACTCTACCCCTTTTTTCCCTGAAATGCAAGATTAATGTCATTTAGAGGTTTGTCTAAATCCACAACATAAAAAGACTGATAGCCATTTGGTAGTACACTTAGCAGGTCTGTCTTACTTTAAAAGAAGCATTACAAGACTGTTGTTTCTGCAAGCGCAAAACAGATTTTCTATTTACAGCAAAAACACACTTAGTGGTTTTTCCCCCATTAAAACTGTTCATTATTTGAACTATTAGAAATGGGCAACTACATTAAGAACAGGATACCATTCATTGCCATAAACAAAATCTGTAACTTACTTTATACTGATCCTCCATTGCTGCTAGCTGTAATTTTATGCCTTCATTCATTTTCACTTGTTCTTTCCACTTCAGCTCCAGTTTAGCTAGTTCATCAGCATAAACACTGCATTTTATCTTCTCATCCTAAAGTAGTTTATAYCACTGCATGAAATATTTACAATTTTAAGAGATTTCCCCTCCCGCCCCCAACAATGACACTGTGCATGTAACTCCATGCTTTTAGAGAACGAGACCATTTACAAATGGCTTCCCCAAGAAATCAAGCCTGACTCAAGACTTTGAAGAGGACAGGACCACTGAACACTGTATAAATGATGTTCAATACATATTTTTTTTCTTGCCTGAGTTTTCAACAAGCTGATATTCCTCTTTAGCTTCACAGTTTCAAATTTCTTTGTATCCTAATACTACACTGTAATCATGATTATCCTTTCAAGTGTCTCACTTCAATATAAAACCTTTCCCCATGCAACTTTTTACAACCTAAGTATCTTTCATCCAGAAGGTCAAAGGCAAAGCTTTCCTCAAGCATCACTAGAGTAGAAATAGCCAGCAGAAGCTAATGCAGGCTCTCCACAGACAGGGTAATGAGCAGAATTACATGTGACAGTTGTTACACTCTGTAGAGCACATTAAAATAGAATAAACTCCTTGTGATAAATACGAGAAACAAGATGATAAGCTGAGTTCATGGAAGTTTGTGAATGTATTACGACTATTTGAGAACAAAACATATTCAAGTAGAGAAAATTCCACGTTTTTAATTCTAATCTTAATTCTAACTGTTCTGACTTCATAATGTTGATTCATGTTATTTTTTTAACCCCCAAACAACAAGCAAACAAATGAACAGAGACAAGACAACACCCAGGAAGCATTTTTTAAACAATTCTATAACAGTCAACTTTTCACCAGCATCACTGAGGCAACACTCCGTTGTCATACATACATCCAAACTGGTTAAATGAAAATCAAGTTTGGACTGACAGGTATGAATATTTGAAGGGCATTACTATTGTGGCTACAGCACCACTGGTGCCAACTTTGGTCCACAGAACCATATAAATGCCTTTATGCATGACTGAGCCCAAGCTAGCAGGCAGCACCCACTCRGACATCAAACACTGTAAAAGCCCAGGACAGATTTGGAGGGAGTTCTTACACTTGAACAGCATATCAGACAAACACTGCTATACTTGTTCCAGACACCAGCTCGCTTATAGCAACATGCTGTATTTGATTTATAAAAGCAATTATACTTAAAATACAATGCAAAAAAAAAGTATTCAAAACTTTAAGCACAGAAGTAGCAGTAGTTTTGTTCATTTGTTTTACTGCATCTGGGTCCTTGTCTGGACTCTCTACCACCACAGGTAATCAAGAGCTGAGAGTTGCCTTAATAAAAATGTGTTTTCTAATGTTAAGATTTCTACCATAATCACGGTGTATCACACAAACAAGCAAGGCAACTCAGCTGGGTAGGCTTTGTGGTTTTAAGACTTAGCACCTATAGCTGCTTTCTGTTCAGCTTTTCGAAGCAGCCATTTACTTACTGCCAACATCTGCTTGCATTTCTTATACTTCTCTGTTTTCTCAGCAATTTCTTTATTCATTTCACGTACTTGCTCCTTTACCATGAATTCCGAAACTATATCAGATGAAATGGGGCTAACTGTGAACATTGAAGAAAAAACAAGAATATTGATTTTTTTTGTTCCATAAATAAAGTTTGTATAAGAGAGATGACAGGCCAAATTTGACAGTGCAYCAAGAACAGAATGTTCCATGTTATCCAAGCAAATAGTTAATCAAAGACAATCAACATCATATGGCTAGTGATATGTAAGATCAGCAGTCATACTAGCATGTCTGACTGAACAGTTCAGTTCTCTCACATACTGAAGATGAAAATAAATATATACACACATATTACAAGTCAATGTAAAAAAAACAAAAACAAAAACCATAGCAAAAGACACATCTCTCCCCTTCACTCCCAAGAGAGTAAACACCAGAATAAATACATTATGATATCATGCTAGATATTTTATTCTTCCGTCAAAACATGAAGTGCCTCAGCAGTCTACTTCATCCCATCACATACTATAACTGAGCTTGCTGGGACTTTATTTGTTTTAGGAAACACTTGTATTTACTTAAGACAGGAGGAAACTGACAGAAATTACAACCTATGGTCTCTATAGACAGAAAGAATGTGTGAATTATAATGTAACACCAACAAAATCAGACAGCATTTACTGGCATTTATCAATTTAAATTGAATAATAAACCAGGCTTAGTTTTAGCCTATTATATGTTCATGTTTTAGAAGACTAGTTTTGTAAGAACTTAATAGTTTATAAAAACTATAACCTAGTTAAACATTTTCTAATAAACCACTACTGCCTATAAATCATGAGAACAGTCTATAGAYTTGACCTTGACATCACATAACCAGAACTTTTCAGTGGATTTGATTTTACAGTAGAATGCTACAGTGGATAGTCATTATTACAGGACTGCAAAATTAGCGTGCTATCGTACACAACCTGCAAATCTGGAAAGGATTTTTTTTCTTCTAGTGAATTATTTATTAGCATGGCAAAATCCACTCTGTGTTAACCATCAAGCAGAAATTCAAGAGTTCAGTCCTACTGACATTAACAAATATCAGCTGAACTGTTTTGAAAAGATACATGAAGTTATTTATGAATGTTACCACTTGAAAAGATTTTTAGACGAATTTTCACATTTCTAATAATTCTTTTAACTAAAACATAACAAGTCCACTTATTTTATATTATACATACTATCAGGGACTACTTCACATAAACAACACTTTCAGGCTCGTACAAATAGACAAAATTTAAGTTGTTGATACCTGGAGATGCAGACAACTTTTTGTCTGTAACAACGGCAGTAGCTGTCTCAATGTTAGATGCATCTGTCAGTTTCTGTTGATGGCCTGCAATTTTCTTTGTGAAAAGAAATTTTGTTTTGGTGTTTAATTAAATGAAAGCCAAAGCACAAAGTAACATGTATCTTGCACTATCACCTCCTCCAAAATTGGACTAGACTGAATTGTTCATTAAAACAAGAGGTAATAATAAATATGCAAACACATTTACTTCTACTAACACTGAAATTGCCTCAGACTATGATTTTTATAACCTTACATTATAAAGTTATTTTTCCCTAGAAACAGTAATTTCTATGCAAATTATTAGAAAAATCTCATTTTCTAGAGAATCAGTTACACTTAAATCCATCAACTTAAATCTAATATTGCATTAGAAAATGAAGTCTGTATTACTAATGAGTGCTGGACTTGCAGTGTCAAAGTAGTGAAATTTGGTGTTTGTTATCAGGTATACAACATAGCTAAAGATGTGGAAGAKTTTTAAGGAAAAGTCACAGGCGTTATCCATTGACCTTCTGGATGAGAAGACAACTTTTTAAAGTAATCTGTGGATCAACGCTGGGTAACTACCCCTCTGGTCTGTGGATAGGCTTAAGTCTGTTTTTCTTAAGAATTCACATTTGTACATCTTGCCATTGCTCACATTGCCTTTTTCCCGTTTGAGCTCCTCTCTGACTCAGTCACTAATTTTCACAAAATTCTGAAGAACTCTGCTTTCAAATCTRTTTGAAATTCGCTAACAGGTTCAGTTACTAGGTGGCGTAAAACTCACATCATCATTGCAAAACCTTCATTTATTTATGGAACAAAGCTTGGAAGAATGATAAGAATACAAAATACATATGGAATATAAAATACATATGGAATACAACTATATACTGTGTTATGGAAACTTTGTCCCCACTTCACTCTTCCTCCAAGTTCTCCATTTCCCCCACTTTTGGGTTTGGGGTTTTTTTTTTTGTGGTGGTGGTGCTACTGAATAAAGGTCGTAATTATGGATTTTTCCCTCCTTCAGTTTCAAAATTCTTCCTTGAACAATGTTATGCTTATAGCTTCATTCAAATTCTGATAGCTTTCTACATACACCAGTTACTATAAATCCTACGCTTGGTTTCAACAACTATCTAAAAAGAATCATAGAAGTAATTTAGGTTTATGGAAGAAAATGGTAAATTAAAGAGCCATTGCTTACTGTATGTTTTAATCCTTTTTAAAAGCATTGGGTTTTGCAGAAGGAAATTAAATAGTTGCTGAAAAGTTACAAAAAGCAAGTGCAATTTCTCCAATTCTACTTACTGCCTGTTCTGTAAACTTGTTTACTTGTTTTTGAAGTTTTTGACATTCTTTGAATTTTTCCTTGTAATGGTCAGCAGCCATTTGCAAACGAAGCTTCAGATCTTCAACTTCTCTGCGTAGTTCCTGCTCTACTGTGTTTGAAGTCTCCTTAAAAAAAAAAAATAGAAACTGTTCTGCCCTTTGTTCAAATACCACTATTTCCCAAAAAAACTTTTTTCAATTAAAGAAAGCATAATGCTCTATGTAAGTGTAGTAGAGCACAGATAGAGGCAGCATCTGTGCGGAACTTCATTCCAAGCAGGACACACTGATGGAGTAAACAGGCACTGCTATAATACCAGAGGCAGATAAAGAGGATTCTTATTCTATGGGCTGATTAGTGTATACCAAAAGTCTGAACATACACCAAAAGTCTGAACACCTTCCAGAAGGTGTTTTAGCTATCTTATAGACAAGTATAGTCACGTGGTAAAAATGGACAGACCACAACTGTATTCCATTACACTCGCTATGTTTCTACTGGAAGTGGTTCAGCTGAGCTGTAACGTTGATACACAAGCTAAGCAAACTACATCTACCAACTGGATATATGCTGTATTCGGATACTTTCTGGTAATTTGAGTCATTCAGATGATCTGCTACTTCTTTCAGGATGCATTTCAAATACACTGTATAGAACTGAAATTCTCAGAAAAAATATGTAATTCTTGGATATTTTAAATATAATAGTTGAGGGTTGTACTATTCACTTCATATTTACTGCACTATTTTATTTACTGTTCAGCAATATATTTTTCAAACTGCTACATCATTACAGTAATCCTAGTAGCGAATTAATCCAATACAGTTGCAGTCACAAAAAATACAGTACAAAGTTCACTTAAGTCAGAATGATGAAACTTATATYAGTTCACTAGAATTTTAACCAAGATGAAGAAAGTCACGACAGTTTCCATTACATTAGTATTTTTATACCTATAAATACTAAAGCAAATTATATTTGACCACAAATATTRGAAGGACTCATAAGTATCAAGAGAGAATCCATCAATGAGGGAAGTACATTATAAAAAAAAAAAATCTACCAATTGTCTTATCTGAATGAATTTTTAATGCTTCTGTTGATCACATAAAAGAGTTAAGAAAGGGAAAGGATTCAAAATAATATAAATACCATATTATTCTGTGAAAATAATCTGGGGGTGGAGGGGATTTGCTGTAAGTAGTAGCAGAAACCTTCTTTCTTACCAACCTTCCAAATCAGCTAACATGCACTTGATTTAAGGTAGTACCTTGAGTGCCAAAAGAGAATTTGATAACAATTTGCACTAATCATCCAGAAACATATTTTATTCCCCAACTTTAGCAAAGCTAGCTCTGACAGATTTTATAAATACAGATAAACTTCAGTACTAAATACTGACAATTTACCTGTTCATTTTTTAAAGCCATGATTTTTTTAAGTTCAGCTAAAGCGTCAGCAAGTTGCTTTTTCAATTTTTCATTTTCCAGACGTGCACTGTGAAGATCTGCCATTGTCTTATCTCGCACATTTACTGCATCACTCAGTTCTTTTGACATTAGGACAGCTTCTTGTTTGCTAGCCTGAATCTGATCTTCAGCTTTCCGAAGCTGTTCTTTTAAAATACTTGCATCCTCCTGGGAAAGAGAAGAGAGGGAAGAGAATCCATCATTTTTTAATTCAAAGCTTAAATAAAKGTTGGTCTAGGGATTAGAAACATTTGAAAGAAAAAAAAAAAAAATCAAGTCTTCCTGCTGGCTTTAGCAAAACCACTAAATCAAGAAGTTAGTACACAAGTACCATTTTCGCCATTTGCCTTCTTTGCTAACAATGATGTGCAAACATATTTCACTATGACATAAATTTAAATATTATTTTATCTATACTGGATTTTTGTTGTATTTTCAGCTTTAGTTTTAAACATATGCCAAAAAAAGTCTTTCTGTTTTCCAGAACATCTTTGGCCTTATCACGATAGAACTCTTAACGGGCACAAATGGCTAATCCAGCTTCAAAACCAAAGTTCATCCCACAGTAAGACACTGCAGGTAACAACAGTGTAGGAAGTCTTACAATGCCTACAATTGGTTGACGTAAGACACTGTAAAGCAGCTTTGGGATGTTTTTCTCACAGCTCTATTTCCCAAGACCTTGCACAACAAGCTTTTCAGAAGCAACCGAGAACAAAAAGTAATGATAAGCAAGCTACAGCATGCAGCACTAAGACTCTCAGCATTGCTGCAGCTCCATAGGGCAGCCCAAGGGCCAAGCGACCAAGCTGCACTACCAGCCTCTCATTCCTCAGAAAAGCCCAGGATGATCACAAAAAAAAAAAAAAAAAATCAGAGCTACTCTAAGCTACTCACAGTCTCTAGGCTTCCTGAAGGCATAATCATCTCATATTCTTGAGTCTAGACATAAATTCAGGTACCTCTAGACAATCATTTGTTAATTTTTGAATAATCACTTAGCATAGCAAGTTCAGATGAATACTAATACATTTTGTAAACATTTATGAAGATGGATGGACTAGGAAATGCCCTAAAGTCCTGTCTCTTAGCTACTTTTACAGCACATGATGCATCGGTTACATATCTCAATAAATATCTGCAGTTTCACAGTATAAGACAAAAACATTAATGATCCCACCATAAACACCATAAGCACTTCAATATTAATAAATGACATAAATGTTTGGTTGCTTCAGTACTGACACACACGCACCCCCCCTACATGTTTTTACTTCAAAGTAAAATACAGCAGTAGTTTAACACATTGAGAAACAAAACTGCAGAGCAAGCAAAAGACTAAAACAAGATAAGCTGTAACCTAAAGCATGATAGGGTGTTCTTTTTGTCCTCTTGCTATTTGTGTTCTCAAAAGCACTACTCTTCTACTTAAATTTTACATTCATAACTCACATTAACGCAATTTCTATTCTTTCAAGATCTAGATTGCTTTTTCTGTGAGAAGACTGGCAAGATACACAAGATAGTCACCTGCATAATCTGACTTTTCCATGCTGGCCTCAAAGGTTGTATCTAAATTAACTCTCTAGTTTGGATCAAGACCACATTTGTGAAGCAGAACTCCCAATCAATTCCACTATTACCTATCACACTGTAGATCACAGGACAGAACAGTCTCAGGGCACAGAAACTGCATTGCTTTTGGGTGAAAGGAACAGGAAGATGTACTCCAGCAACAAACACCTAATGGGTATTCTATCCACAGCACCACACTAAAAATAGTCTGAAATGACCCCACCTGGACCATGGATAGCATAGATACCAGTTCTTCAGCAATTTCTCTCTCCTACTATGCCACACTGCTTGCTAACCACAATGCTACCACACCGCGTAGCAAAAATCATCCCTTCCTTAGAAGTCCTACTGGCACTCTTATTGCCGAGTTCTCAGTCAATTTAGTCCATTTATATGGTATCTCATCCTTTCCCAGGTTTTACATCATTGTACCTTGACAGTACATTCACCTAACAAGTCCTTCAGCACACCTTTCAAAGTCTCCTCTTTTCTCCTTCATCACCCTCCGCAGTCCATCACCCTCAACATACCTACATTCTTAACTTCTCTCTTTTCCTCAATCTCCTTCCTTTTTCATGAAGTTAAAAGCAACTGAGAGGAGTGCACTGCTTTTACTGGTGTGCTTTTACTGAACTCACAAATTACTTTTTCACACATAGTTCATCTCACAGTTCATCATGTGAGACACCTCAGCAAGTTCAGAATGTGCAAAACTAAAAACTCTTTTGCTCATTTTCTGCATGTACTGAGAACACCATAATCCTCTTGCCTCTCAGCCTATACCCTGGTGATATCTTCAGCTTTCTCCTTCCTCTTGTCAAACACATACAACCTTAGATATGTTTATTTTAAACCAGGCCAATTATATTAGTAATGCTTACCTTGTTTGATGAGGAGAGCAAAAAAGCTTTCTTCATATTTTCTTTTTCAGCTATAAATAGCTGTAATCTGCCAACCTCCTCTTTATAATACGATATCATGTTTTCTTTGTTTGCATCCAAATTCTTAAACGTCTGGATTTCTTTTACTAGCTTGGTGTTTTCTATTTCTGTATTCTTCAAGTGTATCTGTAATGATGCTAAAAAATGTCAAACTCTTCTTCCACGTTATGAAAACTACTGTTCACCTGTCCATTTAAGTGTTCACTAAATTCTAACTCGTCTCTGAGACAGATTAGAACAGGTAAAGAGAAAAATTAAACATTTGATAGTATCACTGCCCTCCAGCACAAATTTTCTGGCTGGAATTCTTTCAGCTWGATCATCTAACAACAGCTCCACTCTAGAGCTGGCAGTTAAGGCCCTGATTTCTGTCCACATCATATTAAGCTATTCAGAATTCATTCCTCTTCACAAATGCTGGACAACTAAGGACAAGCAAAAAACAAATGACCTGAAGAAAACTAAGGAGAAATTAAACTTCTAGTAGTATCTACATGCAATCATCTAAGCAAACAGGACTGAATCAGCAATATTCATTTCCAAAGACAGCAAACTACTTAAACAACTCTACAGCTGTTTTTAAGATATCATCGTCTATCACATTATGCCTAAGAAAGGGTAAGTGTTGCACTCAAGTGTTGCCCACTCAAACACTAGAAGATTTCTGTTGCTTATTTACAAAGGGATTCCACGCTTGTGAAAGATGTTTTGAGATTTTATGACTTCTGGTGTGTATCTAATACTGTCTACCACAAAGACATTTTCCTATGAATAGAAATAATCTTTTAAATACACTTTATTTTCTTCATACAACCTAAGGATTTCGTTATTTTAGCACATAAGACTTTTTTGCCCTTTTTTTGGGGGGGGTGGGGGGGGGGAAGCACTACATTTTATTTTATTTTAAATATAGGTGTGTCTCAATACCAGCAAAAAAAAAAAATCAGCTATGCTAGTAAAAATCAATGCAATATAGATCCTACTAAAGCTTCTCAAGAATTATGCACAAGACTCAAGAATAGGGATCTAGAAAACACAGTCTGGAGAGAGAACTTAGAAGAGTAAGAAGTAATTTACTTATGAAAAAGTGTGTTAAGAAAACTAGTTACTTGGTGATGCACTGTATAACTAAAGAACTTCCTCACTAGCATCTATTATTTTTTGTTACTATGCCTGCATTTTAACAAACTGGTGACTGATTCTCCTTCTTAGAGACCTTTTTATATCATGAGATGAATTCAGATGCTATCTTCCTCATTCATTTTTATATGAGAACATCTACAACTGTCTTAAAAATCTGTTCACAGAAGTTACCCATTTCCTTTTTTCCTTAACAAATTCAATTTATCAGACTTCTCCATAAAACATTATTACCTTTATTTCAAACCACTTCATTTCAGTGYATACAGGTACAAGGAATAAAGTTACCTTATAAAGTTCTTTTTCATCCTTTTCTGTCTTTAACACACATTCAAGTTGCTCCTTCTCAAGCATCACTTTCTTCAGTTTGTCCTTCAGACTAAGACATTGACAAATTAATAGTACAGAACTATTAATACAGAAAATTGATGCATACATTAAAAATTGTTAGTTTTAAAAAAACACCTATGGAAAGAAACAGTAAAATAAGGAAGGTAAGGAACAAAATTACTAAATACCTGTCTAACTCAGTTTCTTTTGCAATGGCTTTTTGAGTAACAGTCATGATATCTTCTTCAAGCTGGAGAACTTTTGAAGCAGCCTCATCATGCTTCTTCTTCAAATCATCAATTTCAGTTTTAAGAGCTTCTGATGCTTGAATATTATTCTTTAAAAAAAAAAATGCAAATAGACGTCATTTAAGAACTCATGTCTTCAGAACTACAACGTGCTATTTGAATTAATGCTAAAATACGGTCATTAGATTTCTTCTATTCCTTAAAACGTACGACAAGTCCATTTCAAGTATATATAGATATATATATTTAATATATAAAAATACAGTAAACTTGCTACGGGCAGTTAATATATTAATAAGGAGTCAATAAGGAGTTTGTTTTGGCGCAAGCATTCAGTTACACAGATACTACCAAAGGCTCGCACTCGTTATCTAATTACAGTAATGGCCATACTGTCCTAAAGCAGTGGACAGCTAAACGTTATCTCCACCACAGCAAAATGGCCATTTAAAGTCAGGTCATCTTAAATAACCCAGAAGAACATTATTTTCAATATAATACTATTTTCTTGAGAAAAGAAATTAATAACACTAAAGTAGAACACACATACAGAGATAATATGCTACTATTTCTGATACTAAAATTCAATAAAGCTCAGCTTAGCATCAACCGTGACAGTGGTATGAATCGAGRTGTAAACAAGGTCAAGACAGACTGACCAACATGCCTGACTACAGCATGACTTACACTGTTTGTGCAGATACTAAGGTACAAGTTGTCTTTTCTGCTCTRCATTTGGAAGATTAAAGCACTAGTTCATCTATTCATTTTTAAACAAAGCTCAATGCCCTGAAACAACAAGACTGTACTGTTACATCAAGAGAAACACATCAGCCAGAGTTTACRGAGAACCCCTACTGGCCAGATTCCAACCTAACAAACAATGTTTTAACTACAATAAAATATAATGAGGACTGTTTTTACTCATTAATTGTCAAAATACACTGTTTGCAAGTGTAATTAAGCCCTGCTTTTACAAGCAACTAAACAGAAGTTTGGGCATTATGATTTTTTGGGGGGGGGGTAGGGGGTGTCGTATTGTGAGGGGTGGCAAATGTAACTGATGACTCAATTCCTAAACACTACACCAGCACATAAAGTAGATTTTTATTTTTGTTATGTATGCTATAAAAAAAAAAAAGAAGAGGACTAATACATTACAACTATTTAAACTCTAAATGGCTTTATTATATGCCTTAATATAATAAAGAATTTCAAGGGATCATGAATGTACCATCTTTTTTGAAAACAGCATTGGAGAAGATGACCCACAATTTTCATAAGGTCTTTATTTTTTAAGAGCTATCAGTTTCCTGCAACCAAAAATATATGTACTTGATGTAATGAAGGCAGGATATTTTAATTAAAGTCAGTATTCCAAGTAAAACTTGCTATATAACCAGCAGCAACTACACACATTATAACTGCTTGTCCTTCCTTAGTGCAGTGGAGACTAATTACTTGCCCCTGTTTTGAAAGTCTAGTATAGTAAAAAGTCTATTTCAATGCATATCTGTGTTTTCTCTGAACACCACTTTGGTATAACTGTAACTGTTGTAAGTGCCTTCAAAAGAATTTAAACTGATACATTATATATACAAACTGTACAAACAGTTCAAACAGGCTGCCAAAGGTAACATATATTAAAAGGAATTAATAGCCTGAAAAAAATTCACTCCACAAACAGCATTACAATTGATGCTGCTTTGCTAGTTATTCTAAAGGGACATGGTATTAAAATGTAAAAGTTCCATACTTAACAGATTCTCACCTAATAAACTTGTTTAGA
Organism: Oceanodroma leucorhoa; assembly: GCA_030449065.1. Taxonomy (NCBI): domain Eukaryota; kingdom Metazoa; phylum Chordata; class Aves; order Procellariiformes; genus Oceanodroma; species Oceanodroma leucorhoa. The sequence goes on along the minus strand of JASVER010000033.1, from coordinate 5,885,774 downwards.
TACAACTAAAGCCTAGAGTTTGAAAGAAAGAAGGATTAATTTTTAGAGACGACTTGTTATTTTACAGAATTCTTAGCAATTCAATTTAGATGCTGCAATCCTAGTCCCATACACTCTGGTTACAGCGGTTTCAGAGCCTGTAAAATTTAAAATGAGTGCTCTTGGACTATTTTACAGGTAAAAGTCAACTGTGTTTTAAGAGGAGTCTAAAGGGGAAGAATATAATAAACACATCAACTACATGTACAACCTCTATTACAAAAAAGATAATTACTTTCTGTAATTATTGTTTACCTAATTTCTCTTTAATTTATCTGGTACATCTACAAATATTATACCTTTTCTTCCACCTTCTTAACATAAAGAAAAGCACAGCAAGAGCATGAATCACTTTAATGAACTGGTTTAAAAAACACTCAACAATTTTAAGGTTATTTTTACTCTGGATTATATTTTTAATCCAGTTACGAATGCAGCTCCCCCTGTCCCCCCTCCCTAGAGTTGCAACAGCCTTATGGGTGGAGGGGGGAAGCAAACGACACCACAAGGATCAGAATAAGCAGCCAGAATATACTTCAGTCAGCTTCACTCCTGCAAAACAAAAAGCTACCAAAATAAAAATTCCCATACCTACTAGGAGTCTCACTAGTGAAATGAAACAAAATTTAATGTAGTTGTCAAGTGAATTTATCTTCCCCAGAATCAAAATTCCACTTCAAAAATTTTGAAGCACTTTCAGAAAGGGAATGAGAAGGAAGATGGGGGCATCAAAATCTTTATTGCTATTCTAAAATGGCAAAAGATTTAAGACATTATTTTAAAAATAATTTTATAATAATCACATGAAACATTGTCCTCTCCCTGCAAAGGACTGCCATTACACATAATATTTGTTGACAGTGCATCACAAACAGCTGCCAAAAGAACAGTTTTTACATCAAAAAGTTCTAAATTACAAATCAGTTGCTTTAGGTTTGTGTAACCTAATTGTAAATACACTGATTGAAACCTCATAAAGTTATTATAAGCTCTATTTAAATAATATGCAAAGATCATGTCTGTGCTCTTCCTTGAAACATGTTTAAAATCTTTTTGCTAAACTTCTGCTACAAAAGGACTAATAATCTTTCATGTGAGAATAGCATAGCCATAATGTTTCTAGATTCTCATTTTTGTAACAGAAAACTATAGCAAAAATCTGTATGTTCAACAATCAAGAACAACATGCTTTCCCTACTTCTAATGGATTTTTGCAACACAAGTAAAACATTTCAGAGTACAGTCCGGTTAATGGAAGCAAAGCAGTACAGACATCCCTTCCTATATATACACAATGCATTTTTCAAACACTTAAGGCAGAGAGAGATCCAACAGACAGAATAAAAATACTTGAAAAATACAACCCAAGACTATTTTCCAGCTGCGACATCTTGCAATATGGCAAAGGGCAGCATGAGTTTTTATGCTGCTTCTTCCCTTTTCGTGACATGTAAAATTCCCTATCCACTTTTTACAAGACATTCCACACCTAAAACATTCACCTTTGATTAATGGCTAATATCTGCAATCTTTATTTTACTTTTTACAGAATGCATATATTGTAATGAAGAAGAAGAATGAAAGGTTAAAAATGAGCTATGCAACTCTGAAACCAAAGTCAATTCACCAAATACAAGGCAATTTATTAAAAAAAAAGCAGCAGCACCTCTCAAGTTTCAGTTGGATTGATTTATCTGAACATAATTTAATGTCAGGGGAACCATTATGCTTTATACCCTGTAGAGACCTTAGGGGATCTAGATGAATTATCTGCAGGAGCCTTTTGTTTATTCCATTGACATCATAGCAGCTCCAACAGAATTGTGTAAAACACTTGGCTAACATCATATTCTGTTTAAAGGACCTCTGAGGACAAATGATGAACACAGCATAGTACCATTGCAGCCACTGCAAAATCTGAGTGTGCTCATAACACAGGGCCTGTATGTTCTGAAAGGAAACCTCAAGTTGTAATTTTCCTTTCTAAAATAAAATTTAAGCATTCAGTAAAGTAAAACAGTAAACCAACTCCAAATAAACTCAATGRTATTAAGCTTTTATCTTTGTGACTATGATCGGCAATAGAAATACCKCTCTAAAAACACTGAAGTCTCTCTGTTCCAAAAACCTAAGATATCACAGTGGTAGTAATTTAATTGTGTTATTCTCTTCAACTAACGTTATTAAACACATCAAAACTCTACAAAACTAAGGCCTAACTCTGTAAAAGTTCATTTAAGTAACATCAGTCACCCAATTACCRTCATTACTACTACAGACGTGCAAGTTTTTGCAGGAGGCAGCTGAAGTATTTGGACACACTACGATTTTGCAGCATGCATTTACATTTCAGAACGTTAATTTCTTAAAACATCTTATAATTTCACTATAAGCTATCGCTTTTGCAAAGAGTCATTCTCATGAATACATAATTTGAATTGAAGTGCAGGCAGGATAGCTATCTAAAACATTTAAGAATCTCTTAAATGAATCTRTTCAATCATCCAGTGAAATAAATTTCAATTAATCACTTCAAGTAATATTCATACACAGAACAGTCACTAAAACAGTAAGACAGCATTTTCTCTTCACAGGAGCAACTCTGAGTGTTTAATTTGTACTTTAAAACATTATTTACATGGAGTTTGGGGGGGTTTGTGTGGGTTTTTGTGGTTTTGCTTTCTGGGTTGGGGGGTGGTTTTTTGRCTGTTGTTTGGGGTTTTGCTTTTTGGGTGATTGGTTTGTCTGGGTTTTTTWAAAAAACAATGCATCTCCCTAACCATCAGATTTTCGCACATGCAGCATACATAAACGATATCAACATAGGCTGACTTAATGAGGCACTGAAAAAAACCACTTGATTCACTTACTTTTAYGCATGCAGTCTGAACTGGGCACTTGTACTGCTGACATAGCACATTGCACAACAGCATTTTGTCACTACCTAACCCCAGAAACTTTCCATATAAAATGGCATCAAAAACCAACTTAAATTAATCCCTGATATTTGAATAAAACTCCCCAGTGAATAAAGCTACTGTGCAGGTAGAACCTGTCAGTAGAATGTGGATTTTGATGGATGTCCTATTAAAACTGCCCATCAGATAGATGAATTAGCCCACGTTTTAGAAGTTAAATAGTGAAATAAACGTTCAAAAAGCATGAAAATACAAGTTTATCAAGTCAGTAAATTCACTTCTGCCTCAATTTATGCCAATACCATAGCAGAAATGCTATTCAAATGTTCACAGCATGGAAGAATGAGCAGGTAATCTGCAAATCTGTTACTTCTGACTCACATTAAACATTTACAGAAACTACTGCCACAGGAGTAAGACTTGTCACCACTGGAACATTAAAGAAACCAGTTCAGAAGTACTCTCTTCCCACTAGAGGGAGACAAATGATTGCAAAAGCATCATTTGCAAGCTCTGCTCTCTACAGAAGCGTACAAAACCTGTGTTCACAAAATTGAATGGTTGCAGAGTGTCAGAAGAGCGACCGATGAAAGACTGACACAATGACTACTGCATGTTTCTCTTGTTCAGCACGGTAATATTAAATCTTAAAACAGTAGGMAAGTGCACTGCTGCCAGAGAGCTTACACATAGTTTAAGTACACACAAAACTGGGAACACAAAGACCAAAAAGCATGTGTTCTTTTTATTTACAGAGTTGAAATGTTTATTTACAAAGTTGAAATGTTGAAAGCAACCTGAAACAGTTCTGGTGACTATGTATCGTGTCATCATCTTAAGTAAAATAATCATAGTGAGTAATTACATCATTATTTTAACAGTGTTATATTAGTAGAGTTGCAAGCTGTATATACAGCATGATTCTAAATAAAAGTATGCTATCAGGGAACATCATCCTACTAAAAACAAATTAACTCTGAAACACTAACAGAAGGTTGTAAGAAAAAGATGTGACATTTCTGAAACACTTCCAATAATTTTGCATTTAATCTGAACTCCCACACAGAGTAGTAGCAGATTTAAGTTAAACCTTCACACTCTGTAAGAGCTAATTTAATGTCATCTGGGGGGCAAAAAAAAGTCTAGGAATGGTTTAACTGGCATGAAAAATGCTGCAGAGGAATATTATCTTTTCCTGTAACTGAAAATACATCCCTTTTCAGAAGACTAAAAAGAGTGTGCATGTTGGGGGGCAGCAGAAGAAAGGGGAGAACGAGAAAGATTCACTTACCCCCTCCCTGAACTGATCAACTACATACTGAGTTAAGCAGACATTGAATAAAGAGAAGAGGAAAAGATCAACCTAAAAGAAATAAAGACTGAATTTGTCCCAGGTTATACAAAATCTTAATCTATGTTTCAACAATTCTAATAGCACATTATCACTTCATGTCTTGAATGCATTTGTTTCTCCTATCTTTGGTGGGAAATGAGATGGCTATCTTGTAAGAAGGCAACAAATGACTGTATCTCCTGAACAGTAGGGGCACTGTTAGGATGCTGAAATCTGTACTTTGTTGTGGCCATTACAGTCTGAAGTGCTACACACACAGGAACGCACCTATTTTTAAAACTCAAGAAATGGGAATCTTTTCACCAGTTAAAAACATGCACAGAGCCCAATATTCAAACTTCGTGGAACACTGATTGTATTAGACCTGAATAGATTGTTTAGTATGCTATGTTCTCAACAGATTGATCTACTTTTAGCTTGTTTCTTCCTAATATTTTCCTCAAAGAGCCTCTAAAGGACCACTTACAAAGCATCCCAACCAGGCAAAAAGCAGACAGAGAAGACAATAGTTCCACTGCCCAGAATTCTATGAGAGTAATTCTATGAGGTGGGGAAGACAGATCAAATAATCAAGAGTGGAAGGGAAACACTAATTGGGATACAGCTGTGACATTGTCTGTCAACAACTATCCAGTCTATATTAAGAAATTAATGTTTCTACAGATATTTCTCAATGATCCAAACTACTACTGAGCTATTTGTGAAAACAAAGGACTGAAAAATCAATACCAAAAAGAGGAAAGCCGCCTAAAGGCACACAAATAAACATGAATAAAAAGGGGATTTTAAAAGAACTGTGTTTTARCAAAACATTTTCATATTACGAACTCAGAGCTTTTCCATCATTAATCTACCTTCTATTTGTTACACTGTACCACAGTAAGATAACTGATGTGCTGTGACCCCTAACCACACCATCCACATCCTGTTCCATTCAATTATAAAAATGTAAGGTAGCTTAATAAAGGTATTTGATCAAAAGACAGAGACACGAGCTCAGATACCCATATTATTTGCTCCGAAGAAACTGAGTAAGATTTTCAGAAAAGGGGCAGACTGACAACTATTTTGTATAAAGGGGTTTATAACTTCAACGCCCCCTTATCACAATACAAATGGTAATAAACAAATAGTAGTTGCCAATACATTAGCAGCATAAAGAGCTCTGCACTCAATTAGAATCAAATGCATGTGTCTGTACAGACATATCCACTTCCTTTGCTCATGCAATTGCCGCTTTTTAAATACAGTACTTTGTCCTATTGTGGTTTTTTAGAGGGCTCTTTGGACAAGCAGAAATATTACCTGTGCACTTCTTGATGGAAGTACTTGCAAAAACGGGAAAAAAATTAACATGTTGTTAAGAGATTGTACACAGGAAATGTAGCTTAGCTTTATTTTTAACAGAAATAAAGATTTCTATCACTTATAGCTTCCTCTTAAACTACAAAGGTAATGATATGTAGTAYTTACAGTAACTGTATTTTCTTACATGGGCTATTATGATTTGTTGTTTTTCTTTAGCCTGATATGCTCTAAAGTATATTGAAATAATTTTTTTAATAGAACTCCAAATAGTTAAACCTTTACCTAAGTTAAACATTTTAAAAAATACAAATTTTAAATTCATCAACTCCACTTTTTATCTATTTAGGTATCAAAATTTTAAAGCATAACTAAAAATCCACCTGTAAGTTACAAAAGAGCACTAAGAATAAAAGAAGAAAATAAAAAAACCCACAGAATTGCTTAGTTAAAACAACCATTCTGTAACTTAAAGGTGAAGAAAACAAGCCAAACCAAAACAACCTAGCTTATACTAAACACAGGTGAAGATTCTGCTGTTACATAAAATACACATATATTTTGATTACGTAGCATCTCAAAGTTATCCCATGTAGTCTTACATAAAAACCAGCCAATTTAATGCACTGTTTAGGTTTATCACCAATAACAATTATTCACATCACATGAAGCTGATTAGATTAGCTTGTTTTTTTTGGAGGGAGTGGTTTTGGAGGGTTTGTTTTGTTGGTTGTTTGGATGGGGGAGTGTTTTGTGGGATTTGTTTGGGTTTTTTTAAACAAACCACAAGGAAAATAAAACCTAGGTACTGTAATCCTACCGAGTGCTATGCAACTGCTGCTCAGGAATCTTTAAATCAATCCATTAATGCAGTGTACAGTGTTCTCAGCAAAGATAAGTCATATGATCCCTTGACCCACTGCTGTATTTCATGTATTGGGGTAGGGAGGCAAAGAGAGAAAGAAAGGAAGTCATCTTTAAGATTGGAAAGTTTAGAGAGAAAGCCGCATATAAAGTATTGTTTATTAAACTTTCCCATGATGAAAAAGTTAACTTATTGCACCTGATTTAGTAGATGCCTGTTTAATTTTCAAGAGTAACACTGGATTTATATTCTGCTTATGTATATAAACAAATGAAAGATGTTTCAACTCAGCAGATTTTTTTCCTTTTTTAAACAAGTGGAAAAGAGAGTAGAACATAAAAGATGTAAAATAAGACAGTGTCAAAGATTTGAGACAAAAAATAATTGCATGAGTTGGAAAACTTCTATAGTATTCTAGATAGGTGAAGAGTTGCACCAGCCTCAGATTAGATGTCTACTTATACCTCAGCTAAATATAAGCGAGAAGTTCTTCACATTGCATCACCACTTCAACAAAATCCAAGGCAGAAACAAACCAAAAAATAAAACATTTCTGAAATTAAATTATAATCACTAAGTTCTGGTATCTTAAAGGCAAAAGTATTTTTGATTATAGAAATTTACAGGGAAGTGTGAGAAAGTATCAAGACATTTTTGTTCCTATACAGTCTGTGTCCTTGCTGGACAGCCATCAAAATCCCACTAGACAAATTGTTCTAAAACAGCATTGTAAAGCTAATGTGGATTAGAACTGACACTCTCATACATTTTTTTTACATGAGAACCTCAAATGACAATGTAAAGTATCTATGCAGCTCATTCAGATTTATCCACCAAGTTTATGATTCTGCAAGTCCATTAAATGCATTCTTTTAAGTATTTAATTTTTGTCTCATTGATTTAAACTGGTTCTCCCATGTACTTGAAATTAAAATCATTCTTTTCTAGGAAAAACTTCTTACTAAACAAGATCTCATCCTTTCTTTTTTCCTTACCCAACATTCTAGTCCATTTCGCTATGACCGTTCAAAAGTAAACTCCAAAGTTTCAACAGTTTCAAATTCCCTCAACAAATTCCTTTCTATTAAAGGTGTATCATGCAGAACTGTTGACATATACATCCTAGTACTTAGAAATAGCCTATTAACTGCTGTCCACAGCTAAATTATATAGGCTTCATTACTTCAAATTTGTCCATGTCACCACCTCCCTCCCACATGTTTTTAATCTTCTAAAAGTTGTTTTTAAAAAGCAGCAGCTTAAAAATAGATTAGGTCCAACTTTTTCGTGCCTTTTTATAATATTAGATTTCCTCCTTACCATATATAGAATTCCAAATTAAGCTTGCTTTGTTTCAGGCTAGATTTATATTTTCACTATCAATTAACACTGTAAATTAATTTTTAGGTTTGTGCTTCTTTTCCCTTTTAAAATCTTCAGAGCTTTGTGAAGCCTTTTAGAGAAGTGACTAGTTACTTTTAATTCTTTGTGTGGCCTGGTAGTAGTATTCTCTGTTAAGTCTTGATCTTTGCTTTTAATACCAAAATTTTTTACCATTTTCTATGTAGTTATTCCTTAACGGCAGTTTTTTGAAAAGCCTTCCTCCATTTTAAGTTAATGTAAGCGAACTTTAAACTATCAACTACTTTCCACTATGAATTCCACAGTTAAAAGTCAAACATCTGGTAATAGTTGTCATCAAGTATCTTACCAAGCCTGGTACCAAAAGCCTTAAATATTTTAACCATTTTACGACATAAAAGGAATAGTGGCAGGAGGTTAATAGGAACTGACCTATTTTAGTGTAAATGTCTATCTAACTGCTGAGGGGTTTTGATAGCTGATTTTCACCCAGTTTAACTGGTTCTTGAAAAAGGAGGATTACCGACATTATGAGTCAGCTTTAATCAGGTAAACAACTAACCTTTTGCTCTGTTTGCAGTTGGTCACATCTCTGCTTTTCATGGTTAAGTTCTTTTTCCAGTCTTTCAACTTGATCTCTGAGTTGTGCCGTTTCCTTTTCCAGAACAGAAGTTACCTTTAATAGCTCTTCTTTTTCTTTTATTATTTTTTCGATTTTAAACTGTAAAAACAAAACACATTCCTTTTTGGTAATTTTTCTCCCCTTCATTCCTATCAAGTAAGTGGATAACAAATTACTCCAGTGTTTAAGCAGAAGCACAAAATGTGACCCCTCTGGCTAAGTTATTTTACAGTTTTCCCCTTATTCCCAAATTTCTGAAGTTTCATTGCTTTAACTGAATAGTACTACATTACCACTAGACAGCACACTTCGCAGTGTCTTGATTCATACTCGAGTTTTCCCTCCTTAAGTGAAGTGCCTTTACTGTTCCCAAGTGACAGCAACTATGGAGGAGCTAATGATGATGATGACAGCTTGGTGAAAAAATGGCTGCTGAGTGTAGAGACACACACACTCTAAAGCAATGTTTGAGGAATTTCACCAAAAAAATGAACACACACATAGCCAAAGTAAGGACTAACACATGAATTACAGCCTTTCAATACTTAAAGGGGGCTTATAAGAAAGATGGGGACTTTTTAGTAGGGTCTGTAGTGATAGGACAGTGAGTAATGGTTTTAAACTAAAAGAGGGTAGGTTTAGACTACGTATAAGGAAGAAATTTTTTTATGATGAGGGTGGTGAAACACTGGAACAGGTTGCCCAGAGAGGTTGTAGATGCTCCATCACTGGAAGCATTCAAGGTCAGGTTGGACAGGGCTTTGAGMAACCTGATCTAGTTGAAGATTTCTCTGCTCATTGCAGAGGGGTTGAACTAGATGACCTTTAAAGGTCCCTTCCAACCCAAACCATTCTATGTACCAAGATAATCAAAAAGGTTTGAAAAAATATTTTTCTTTAATTTTAGTACTATGACTACGTATCTGAAAGGCAAAAATATTGCATATGTATCGCTGTACTAACTCCCTTATCTCTAAATTTTTAAAACTGTAAATAGAGTACATGCATGTATGTGCCTTGACGCAACTGAGAAAAGGATAAAACGTCTGATGGCAAGGTAAGGAAACTGTACTGAGCAATTTTCCAATAAGCAACTCACACAATCAAGGTAGYTTGGCATTTGGTTTTGGTATTTTGGGGGGGAGAGGGGGGGCGAGGGAGGTGATGTGGTTTATTTTTGGGGGGTATTTTGTTTGTTTTGTTTGTTGGGGTTTTTTTTTAAGTAGTTTTCAGCCTGCAAAATATCAACAAGCAAATGGAAACATCTTGACTCTGGATGTAAGCATACAAGTCTAACCACATCCATCTAGCAAAGAACATGACACACAGAACACTGCTTTAAATAAAACGAGCTATTCTAACATACTTAGGCACCTGCAATTATTCAGCTTAGTTTCCAGGGCTCTTCACTTGCACACAAATAAAAGTATACTGGTTCCTTAATTTTTTTCCTTAAAACAAGCACCATTTTACGCAAAGGGTATCTTCCCCCCTCCAGTTAGTTGGAGAGTACAGATGTGAGAGATGGGCAACTATCTACTCTCTTTTTTGAGAGTTATGGTTTCCCAGTCTGTGCCTAGTACTATACCATACCTGTAACCAGTTTAAAATCTTTACTCATTTAACCTGCAATTGTTCTGAACTCCAATCAAATACTGGAGAACAAGCCAGAAATATATACATTACACATATATATGTAATTTTTTTTCTCCTGGTTTGTTCTTCAATACTATATCCTCTGAGAGTATGTATATATAAAGAAATAACATTTTAAGAATTGTTGATCAAACCTCAAGAAGTCCAGCTTTTGTAGTCACCACTAACATATCAGAGTTTCCTTCATCTTCCATAGTGAGCAATTCTTCAACAGGGGAAGAGGTACGAAACTGGAAAGGTGTGCTKGCTCCACGGATTTCTCCTTTATGAGTCACATAACAGAACTGGTAAAATTCTCCATCATCATTTGGTAGATAATATCCTATCAAAAAAATTCATATTTGAAGAAACATTCTACAAAAACATACAAGTCTCCCATCTGAAAATAGATGATCAGATCATGTTTGACTTACGAATTTCATGCTCATTACCTTAGTAAGGCACAGATAAATCATCAAARCAGCAGAAAGGAAAAGTCATCCTATTTAGTAACTTTCACCCCCCAACAATTTCTCCTAGCTTTTAAGACAAACACCAAAACAGTGTCAGGTAATAGGCGATATATGTACACATCACCTGACATACATTAGGTAATAGCTGCTGTTTATATATTTATGAAACAGATAGAATTATTAGCAACGAGATGCCCTGAAGCTGGATCAGGACCACATCATTCTGCGATTGTACAACAGTTACATAATAAAGAGTAAGAGATTTTTTTGGCCTCGGAATACCTATACAACCAAAGAAAACAGACAAAGACAGAATAACATGCGATGACAAGACACCTGCAACTTTACCAGGTTCAATTTTTTGCATGTTTTTTGTGGAGTAGCCACAATTTATTTTTGCTATTTTTAAATGCCAAAGCAYGGAAATGCTCTGAATGAATGACACAATGTTAACAAGCTGCAAGTAGGGGGGGAGAGGGTTAAGAAAGAGCTTATTTTTCAAAATTTAAAAAAAATTCTTCTAGACTTTGCAAGGTACAAAATCATCTTTCTTGTAGCTATGTAATACTGCATGCTGCTAGCAAATTATTTCAGAAGAATTTCTGTGTGACTATTCAACTGAACTGTTGCCCACTAAAGCTTCAACATCAAGCCTCCTACATCACCTGGATTCACATGGTAATATTTGTGGATGTTAAACAATCATTTCCAGAACTAATGACACTTTTACCTCTATTAGTAAATGCAAGAAACCACACCTTACCCMGTTTAATGGTAAGAAAACCAACTTGTTTTATTCAGAACACTTAATTATCAGATACCCTAGCCAGCCTGAGTATGATACTAGCATAATAAATCCCCACCTAATGTTCAACCTAGCAGGTGATGTCACCAATTTCTGTTCCTATTTCAGCACAATTCAATCTGGTCCCTTTTTAACTTTATCATTAATTTCTATTCACCAACTTTTATTCCAGATTCCTGGAAGACTTTTTCCAGTACTCTTAGCTACTTTTTGTACAAATCGTAGAACATTACATGTGCTATACGGACAGCACTTGTATCAAGCACTTCATGTTTCCATTAGTCTTGTACTTTATTAACTGTAGCTCAGGGAATAGTATCTTAATTTCAAAACCTCAAGCTTCTGTGCTTTTGGCCCTGACTACACTTTCCTATATAGCACTGCAGCTCAGTTTACCTGATTCAATGCTTAAATAAGGTGACACTATGCAGAAAYGAATTCAGAACAATCTACTTTGCAGCTCCAGCAAGTTTTAATATTGGTTCAGACAAACTGATCTTARAACTCCTTAGAGTCTTTTTTCTTGTATCTAACATACTGGAGAGAAGAGATTCCTGATTATTTTCTTCCAGCACACCTACTTGATCATTAAAAAAAAAAATATTTAAAGCATGCTGCACAACATTTACTATTTATCTCAGTTAATTAAGCTCCTGTAAGCTCTATTGATCTCATCTCAGCAGCACTAAAATATCTTGCCAAAGACAACTGGAAGACTGTCTGAATGGAGATTAAATCTGGCAGCTCTATAAAAGTGGTGGACTGTCAGCATGGAATCTAACAGATGGGACAGWTACCCGGTCTCTTCACGTGTGGTAGAACTCCTAAGTACAAAGGACTGATAATGGCATGTAGAGTCCTAGGCTTCTAAGTCAATAAAAGTTTCAGTCCAACCCAATTTCATTCATTCAGTGAATTTTGGTAACTGTGAAAGAAACTAATGACTTCCTTCCAGTTCCTACAGAGCACACATACTTTTCACAGATTTCAAGGTTATAAACCAGTCAGATCAAGTGGATGTGATCATCATCGAAAGTACCAGAAAAAATGACTTGGGGTAAGAGAAAGAACAGTGAACTCATCCAAGCTATCACTATTTGCAGCTTTAACGAGACAACAAGCTAACACAGTAGTCATTTCAGGACTTCAATTACTATTCTTCCATATATTTTAAGCAATAACACACACACAAAGACTAAAGCAAAATCTGGGAAGTAAAAAAAGAACATAAGATGGTACATAAAATTCTGTTAGTAAGCAGAAAAGCATTAAACAAGTTTAATGGAGGTGCTCTTTTTACATGCAACTTCGAATGTGCGTGGATACATTTGTAATGTCCTGTGGCAAGAAGTTCTGCATATTGACTGTCTTACAGTCATCTCTACTTCCATTTTGAACCTGTCACTTGGTAGCTTATGTCAATGTCTCCTACTTCTTTAAATATGAACAATGGATAATCCACTCATGCCATGGATAGCTGATTTAGAGGCATCTGTCACTTCCCATTATTTCCCTTTTCCAGGCTGAAAAACCTGGTAGAAGGAAGTTCTGAAGGTCACCTAGTCCAACTTCTCACAGAATCACAGAATGGATTAGGTTGGAAGGGACCTTAAAGATCATCTAGTTCCAAMCMCCCTGCCATGGGCAGGGACACCTTCCACTAGACCAGGTTGCTCAAAGCCCCATCCAACCTGGCCTTGAACACTTCCAGGGATGGGGCATCCACAACTTCTCTGGGCAACCTGTTCCAGTGCCTCACCATCCTCATATCCTTATATCTAACTTTCTACTCAAGATCAGTACCAGTCTGAGACTACCATGGCTGTGTCTAATCCCGTGTGTGGAATTCCCATCCTTCCAAACCAGGGATACCTGTTCAAGTGCTGCACTACTCCCTCTTGGTAAAAAAAGTTCTTCCTAATGTCAGACATAAACCTCCCAGGCCACAATCCACAGCCATTGTCCCTTTTTACATTTAATGAGAAGAGTGTGGCTCTGCAATCTTTGTAACTCCACACCCTTACACAGAAGCTATTTCTTAATTTTGAGCTTCCTTGTTGCACTTCGTTCATTTGTGCTACTAGATCTTTTTTGAGATTGGGCAGGGGAGGGAGAGGATCTGATCTCCACACAGTGCTGAAAATGCAGTTACTCTATAGATTTGAACAGTGGTGTAACATTTTCTGTTTTGTTCTTTATTCTTTTCTTTAAAACTTCAGTCATTTTCATCAATTCCTCACTGTCAAAAGGTYCTCTGCTACTCTACCAACTCTGAACCTTCACCAAACCACCATCTACATTATTTATTCTTTCACAAGAATCACTTTACATTGAGAATGATGTTTAAAGTCCAGAGACTAAAGACAATGTAAAGACACAATGCGTTAAGATATGCCAACATTAAAAAACCCTGCTAATGATTAAACAAAGTCATTTTCTGTATTCRAACAGTTTTCAGCAGAGCTTCTCTTTCTATCAGTCATGAATATTATCCATTACTATGTAAAAACAGACTAAGTCACATACTTCCCCTTACAGTTTCCTTGACATCTAAAATAAGACTGAACTTCACACAGTGAAGTGTGGAAAACTCTCCTCCAATTTATGCTTGTAAAAGCCTAGAACTGTTATACAACCCTCAGCTTTGTAATGAACAGAGAAGTATTTAGAAAGCTGTGTAGGCTGGAAAACACAGGTAGATAGGGCTTTATATTCACCTTGAAAAGTCAGCACGCAGTTAACAGTTGATCCTTCCACATAATTTTCTGGCATAGGTGACCACAGAAATGTGTAATAATCTCTTGCAGTACTCCAACCAACCTAAAATAAAGTAAACCACAACAAAAAAAAAAAGAAAGAGAAAACATTAAGCAGAAGAATTTGTTATACACAGTTAAGATACCATGGTCTGGCCTTTACAACATACTGTAATATGCATATTTCTGCTTCAACATGCAATAAAAAGATACTTAACAATGTTTACAAATCAGGAATATTTTAACAAGCATGTCAAAGATTTAGCATGAATTTTATTAAGCTTGTTACCTAAGGCAATAAATGGGTCCAAGGCAATAAAAGGGTCTATATAAATTAAAACACCAGACAGTTTTCACTATTACATTAAACTACTATTTGGTACATTTATTTATTTTTCTATAAAGATACACATTAGTATATTAAAAATACTAAAAGATTAATTCTGAAGTTTATAATGAGATTTTCTTAGTGTAAGTTCTGCCAATGCTGACTATTTTGTGTCCACGATCCAACAGGGTCATCAGAAAACAAAAAGGAGGAAAGAAAAAAAATAGCACTCTCTTCTACTGAAAAGGCMAAATTTGACAGGGCTAAACTAGCACTTTTTGGACAACTTCTGCAATACCAAAGACCAGCATCTAACTGGAATGCTAATTCTTCCATAGATACATGCTATGTCTGCAAGGAAAAAAAAAAATTTGCACGAAAACCTAACTCAGCTAAGTTGGTGCAGTCTTCCCACTAACTTCAATAAACATCTGCTTTCAGACTTTTYGTAAGAGTGCAGTTCTGTACAGTAAGAAATGCTATCCTCCGAAGAAACATATTCCAATAAGCTTGAAATACATGCACCTAAACCTGAAACTCAAAGCAACTACTGTAAAGCAATGGATAATAGCATAATAGTGAAGAGAAGAACAAATATATCTGTTTTATCCCACTGACTTAAATACCGAAAACCTTGTCAAAAACTAGTATGATATATCAGTAACTGGGTATACTGCCTTGGAAGAGTTAAGAAGAGGAAAGGGGACAAACTGTCTACCAATTTCGATCAGGTAAGACAGCACTTCAAGAAGGAGAAGAAAAAAAAACACGCAAAAAAACCCTCAACAACCAAAAACAGATGAAGTTACCAATCATGATTTCTATTACTTCAATACACAAGACTTGTAAACTTTTAAGTTCATACCAAATCCTCCTTTATAAAGGATACATTGCAACAGGATTTTAAAAAGCCTTAAGAACTGGGTTTTTTTAAGGAGTTGTCAGCTTAAAAAAAAAAAAAAAGAAAAAAGAAAACATGTTTAGACAGGCAATGAGAACAGCAGAACTGAAAATAATTCAGTAGCAATTATATATGTATACAGGTATACATTTCACATATGAAAATTAATAATTAGCCTTAGTAAAAAAAATTTTGAAGAGATTATTCCATAGCTGCCCATTACATTTCTTCACTCCGTATTAAAAAGCGTGGGAAAAGCTAATGTTTGGAAAAAAGGAACTGGTCTGAGATAAAAGGAACTGGTCTGAGATGACCAGGCCTTTTTTACATTCTTAAAAAACAAGGATGAACAACGGCAAAACCAGATGAAATTTTCATTTTGCTAACTACAGTCACTTCTTTAAGGCAAAATTCATTAGAAAGAAGTAGTGCAGACTCGACGTATCCACCAGAATGGAATCATCTACTACATCTTAAGCCTATTCTTAGCCAAAATTTTGAAGATTTCTGTGGTATCTCCTGTCAAGGAGCTTTTAAAGATGTGAATGAAATGACATTTCCTGGGGTTGTTACTACCACACTGTTACACATCTCAGAAATAACAAAGAAAACTCCCCCAGGTAACCTGAAGGGGGGGTGAAAGCAATTTTTCCCTCGATAAAAGTTCACGGGAAAAACATTTTGCGAATTTTCACATTAGCCATGTCTTCAAACCCAACTCAAATCCAACTTTTTTGCTGAACCTGCTTTTACCTCAGAAAAGGGAAGCATATACCATTACTTGCTGCCCTAAAATAAAGCAAGCAGATAGCTGTAGTTCTCAATGAGTAAAATAGCATCCTTCCTTTTCATAATTAACACTTTGGAAAACGTAGAGAGAGGGAGTAAAATCCAGTGCATATAAAAACAAAAATGGTCCCTCTAGGAGATCAACTCAACTTCCGATTCAATTTTTCTCTGGGATTGTAGCATTTTTAATTTTTATTTTTTTTTTTTTTTAGACAGCACATGTTGATCTGTAAATTTAATAATCTAATCTGAAACCAAAAGTTATCTTTATGAATACTTCACCTTTAATGGTAATCCACAAAAGGATTTATTTTTTTTTTTTAAGGTAATTTAAAACTTTAGTCATACTGATACAAAAAAAGAGAGTAATTATGTAGAGAACAAATAACTCTCCTGGCCTGTTTCTCAGCAGGTGCCATATTTTCAAGTGTGACTCTAACCTGTGGGTTACTGATAAAAAGAGAATTGTGACACATCAAGAGCCAGTGAGCAACATCCTGGGAAGTTTAACCCATACGTATTTTCTCCAGCAATTCCCCCCATTTCCTGTCACCCATCACCTGCTTCCCCTAGCAAAGCTCCCCATCTTACACTCTTATGATCCTGAGAATCCATTATTTCTTAATGGGGCACATGCAAGTTATCAGCAGATGTGGACTATCCAATGGCTCTTTTCACYGCACAGGATTTAAGAAGATGAGGGTCTTCCCTGCTACAGGTTGCACACATCAAAATGTGACAACGCAGAGAAGCAAATATGAACAAATCTTGTCTTCCTCGCAGTTGCATACATTTAAAAAGGGGAAGTTTGTGTATTCTGCAGCAAAGCAAATTAACTTAGTAACACTATTCAAAGTCCTTCCTACTTAACAATGATTATCATTAAATTCCATAGGATTATTTTGTGGATAACAAACAAGGAGCAAAACCAAACTAATGATATGCTGAGAAGAAAATAAAGAYAAAATTAAGTAGCGGATGTTTTAGGTCTAGCATCTAATCTTTAAAAAAAAAAATTAAAAATCTATCAACAGGTTTTAATTAAACCTTTATTTTAGTACTTTTTATCTTTTGACAATATTCTCTTTAATGAACCCAGTATGAAGTACACAGTGGTTCAGAAAGACAAAATACTCCTACACAGTCATAACCTTCTCTATGGCAACAGATTATACTATGGCAGAAATAAGACTATAAACACACATCGTATGGCTCAGCAATGATCTAAATGCGACCTCTGACAAAGATATTTCTTTCAGCTCAGAAGGAAAACCAACAGTTGCCTAAAAATAGGGTTAAAACTATATAAAGAAATTTTAATATTGCTTAAGGGAAAGGAAATAAAAATTGAGATAAACGAAAACTAGTGGCAAAAGCTACAGAGGAAATCAACAAAAAGTGAAAATGATTACAAGGAAGATGGGAATATTGCCAATAGCCCACAGTGATTTTATATGAAAAACAAAACAAAACACTGTTGCTCTGGAGGCAAAATGAACAGCATCCTTCATCATCATCTGGCATATTAGCTTGGAAAAAATATTTTCACTTTAATGAAAGGAATCAGAAAAGCTAGACTGTTTCTCTGAYTGCTGATCAAAGCAATAAAAATTATTACAATTAATACAGACTATCATCCAGGTTAGTCTCCAGAGGTGGAGAAGAGTCCAGATCCCCCACAAGAACCCATTTGTTGTGAAGACCTTACCTGGACTACACTGACAGGAGAAAAATTGCTATTTAAGGCAAATGTCCATATAAGGTGGTTTTGTCATCTTTTTTCTTGTTTCTTCGTTGCTGTTTTCTTTAATTAAAAAGACCATTACAGCAACTAACCCATACAATTCTGCTTGGGACATACTGAAAAAGGGCAAGTTGAAGCTTTTCTCATAAACGTAAGAATTTATGCTTTGTGCACCTTCCTGGTAATAGTGCAGGATTCAAGAAATCAGATGATTCAGCAGGTAGGTGTTGTTAGATACAGTTAGCATGGGGTAAATAGTATCAATCAGCAGTGTACACAGGAGAAAAACTGAGAAAACATTTTAAAAAATAAATGTATTTACTTATTGCATACACAGTATTAAGAAACTGCATATTGCAGTTACTTAAATGCCACTTTCTGTGAAAGCTATAGAATTTGGAGGTAGCGACACCGGAGCACAGGCCTTTTAAAAAGAGCTTCCTGGCCAGCATATTCCTTAATTTCATACTTTGAAAACTCAAAGGTAAGTTTTGTTAAGTTAAAAGCAGACAAATTAATCCTAGTCTTTCATTTTCAGAAATATTTTCTCCATAKAATGATGTTTAAGTAGCAGAAAAAGGTTATCCTGCCACCTCGCAAAACCTTTTGCAGCTGATGCTCCAGTTCTTGAGGTGATGGGGCTCCTTTGACCCCACTGTACTTGCACTGAAACAGCAGGAACACAGAATCTACTCTGTGAAAATAATCCAATCCTAGATCTATTTTGATTATATATCTCCAAGCTTATCTATGCAGTAGTCTCCAGGAAAATCCCAGAACAGTAACAGAGTAGAAGAAAAATTTCAAATGAAGACTTTATGTTAAAATTGGAAATTACTCTAACAAGTAGAAGCAGAGAAATTCTCCAATATTTGAGAAGCCCTCAGCATGAAAACAGAAAGAAGCAGGGCTGCTTCTTTAGTTTGTGTCCAGACTCTCTTTAGTACTCTACTGGAACATGAATGCATGTTAAAAAGTAAATGCAGATGCTTTTTAAATACGGTTTAAATGCTCCATAGAACTTTTATCGCAAATTTGTGTCTATTAGCCTTTCCTTTTTCACATCATTCAAATTCTAGTTGCCTCAAAGTTTAAAACAAACAAACCCCTAACAATTTTACACCAAAGTAGAAAATGGAAATAAGTGGTTAAGTATTTAATTTATTAGCATCTTGCAATATTATTTCTATAAAAAAAATAATAAGAAAATGGAAAAATAACAGCACTGGCACAACACATCAGAAAACAAAGGCAGACAAAGTACAGTCTTTCACTGTTAAGAGAAAAATCTTCAGGCCTGTAAAAAAAAGAGTTTGACCATTTCAACTGCCAAAACAGCTGATATGATTAACAGTGAGCACCTGTATTCATGAAAACATTACAGAAAACACACAAATGCTTGTAAGAAAGATTTGCAAGTTTCACTTCTGTATTTGAACTTCAGTAACAATGTAAAAGAATAGTCACTGAAATTATATCCATTATAAAATTATATTTAAACTCAATTACACAGTTTCATTTTTGTTTCCTTCATTTACTGACCAAGTTCTAAAAATTTATGATCTAACTACTCAAGCTGCAAGCGTATTTATTTACATTAATAATTAGAACTTAAAAGCTGTTAAAAAATAGGAAATGAGGGGAAAGATGTGGAAATCCACACTTACTTCCTCATGTTTAGGCCTCATGTGAAGTTACAGTCCTATTTTGCAATGAAGAATATATTCTGATACACTAAAATGTGAAACCAAAGTTAAAAAAACCCCACACCATTTTCATTAGAATGCTAATTAAAATGGCATACAAAGAACCCAGATACAAATACTTTTATAATATGCTTTTTCCTTTTTAATTGATACTGTTAACTGGAAGAGCATTTGACTAAAAAAAAAAAAAAGTACTAAAAAAATTAGAATAAGACTTTCAAAATGAAAGCAACTCAAGTGAAACAGTATCTGGATCAAAACAGCTACAGACTTTGTTGTTGTACAAAAACTCAGTTGGAATTCCTTTAATGAAAATACCTTCATATACCAATTAAAAAAAAAAACACACCAAATAAAAAGTGTTGTCAACTACTAGCATAAAACCAATCAAAGTGCTAAAGCTGAAAAAAATGCACACTAGTACTTTCTAACCATCATAAATCTTAAATAAATGAAAAATTTCAAATGGGACACACTGTGAAACCTTCTGTGAGCCAGGAGGAGTACAAGAAGCACAGTTTACTAGTCTAATTTAAAAACTTGGCATGAGTAATGGCAGACATACAATATCCACATTCAAGCACAMAAACATTACAAATTACATAAAAACTCCAGCACAAAACCTTCTGAAGTTCAGAGGAGGAAAAAGGAGAATGACCTGTCAAACTACACAAAAGACTTCTTGTGAACTCTGAACTCAAGTTCATCATCAGACGCACTGACTGGTTGTGCTGATACAATTACTTTTTAAGGAATTCATTGAAAACTCTGAAAATTTTGCTTAGAATTAAAAACTAARAAAATATTAATGTCCTTATTTCTTAGACAAAAGAGCAAATTAGACTTAGATGATCCAACTTCCCTAAACCAACAGGGAAAAAAATAATCCACGTTATAACCAGAATTAGAAACATCTCTGTTACTAACCTGGTATTTAACACATTCTTCTATCTTCTCCATTTCTCTACATTTAATTCTCACAAATCCATTTTTAAATTAGAAAGCTGTGTATAAATTCCAACACTCTTGCTTTCCACAGGTTAACCAACAGATTAAAAATTCAGAAACCAAATCCTACTTTCACCTTCTCAACCCATTTTTAAACCAAAAACACATGACTAAACATCATGTCTCATACATATCCAGATTACGCTATTATGTACAACAATGTGTTACTCAAACAATCCTCTCTTTATTTAATTCACTCTCCATAAAATGGAAAGCTTTAATAGGCCATTACAGAGTAATCCATTCCCTATATTCCTATTTCCCACTTTTGAGCAAAAAGGCTTATTTCAATTTAGGACATCATAAACTACTTTTTAGTTATACAAACCAACGCTGTAGTTGCAGTGGAAATGTTGAAGTCTGGTAAAGGTGAAGATGTCTAACACCAAATACTTTGCAATTTGGCTGGGCAAGTAGGGACAAGACAACTGTCCATAATATTCATACCAGATAGGTTCTCCTTCTACTAATAAACAGGTATGTAGTCATCATGAAAGTTTTTTCTTCTTCTATGCTGCCCCACACATACAAGCCCCTTTCGTACTGAAATGCCACACAGTGCAATTAGCTTCCCCATATTTACATTTCACCCACAGTACATTTCCACAAAATAGCTAGAAGAAAATTAGCTGTCTAGAAAAATAAATGGGGGAGTGGGGGGGAGCACAATTTGTGTGCCTGTCTGTATGCCAATAACGAGTTATCAAATATATTACTGAGGAAAAATAATAACCATTTTATTTCGCTGTATCTCCTTTAACTTTCATCTGATTTATCTTACAAGGAATGTAAGCTTTTAAGAAGAAAGCTCTGCCTTACAACTGCACAGTGTTTGCAGTGTAAAAATTATTTCAAGCTTCATTTTTAATTTCTTGACTTTCAGATGAATTTGGAAAATAAACACTTTTCTGTTTTTCTATTGTTCAATGTCTTTCCTTTTATAATCCCTTGGTAAAGTCAGTCAACTCAATCTTAAGAGAGAGTGCTTTAAAGAAACACCACTGTAAGGGAAGCTCACTTGGCATTTTCTTCCCTGGCCTCAGAAAACTGTTATGCAACTAGAACAGCAGCGTTCATTCTGCTGCATTAAGAGTGTCTTACCTATCAATACAACACATGCACCAACATCAGCAGATCAAAGACGCAAACCCAGGAAACACTTGTTTACCTGAACCAACTTTGGCATAACCAATGAGCCTTTATTGTAAACACCTAATATGATCCAACTTAAAAAAAAAAAAAAAAAAACCAAACACAACCACCCACACACCCACAAAACTCTTCAGAGTAAAAATGATGCCCTTTTTGTAATTCAGAAGGTAAATTACCTAGGCTACTTTGCCAAATTACTTTTTAAACTAAGTAATGCAGGACGACAACAAACTACTTCTAAAAGAAGCAAAATTACAGTAGATAAGGTTTTAGACATATGTTATACAGTATAATTATTACTGACAACAGTAAGTCAGCAGCCTTTACATACTTCACATGGTAAGAAACAGTTATTTTGACCCAAACCACAGAAAACACAAGCAAAATGCAACTGGGCCCAGTATCCTAGGAAGTGATTTCTCCACAGCAGGCTTTGCTTGTGCCATAACCCTGAGTTCAAGTAACATTACTTCAAAGTCAGAATAGTGCTAGCGCTACTGTAGCCTGTAACAGTCTACCAAAGACAGCTACAGATAACAAGTTCTTCTAAGCCAATTAACAGCTGGAAAAATTAAAACATCTGGGGGCAGTGAAGCTCATACCAGGCAAATTCACTGATAGTTTACTGTTAACACTGACATGCCACTGATGTGATATACTTTCGAACATATGCATCATCAAATAATGATATCTAGATGCCAATTCTGAAAGAATCAAACTGTACAAAAAACTTCAGAATAGGGACATGAGGAAAAATACTTATTGAAGTATTAAGTCCACTTTAGTAACATTAAGGCATAGACATTTCAAAATAAGTAAACAATGAAGTTAAAGCTACAAACTTGGGTTTTTTAGTGTGTCTGCGATCACCTTATACCACATGCAATTTTCACTTACCTCAGTCCAAGTCATTTAAGACTTCACTTCAGACATGACCTTGCGGCTCACACTGAGATAAAAATTTGTTACACAGCAGGAGCCCTAAAGCTGAAACATTTTGGGATAGAAGATGGCTGCAAGGTACTCTAGACTCCTTATGAAAGGCTGTAATCTTAATATGTTCTCTCATGCCCAGACCTGAAAAAATCCATCTCTGCTGAATGTTACAAACACGTAAAGGCAATCTTTTAACTTGGACTATTGAGAACATATGGTATTTGTTGCAGTATCAAGGTACTATCAGGATCCTAACCTATTATCATTTCTCGTTGGTTGTATTTCTACCTCATAGTTCAGAGGAATATGTCAAAATGACATTGACAGAGTGCCTAGACCATAGGCTCAACTTTCTCTCTTATTAGGTATAAATCAAAATAAATATAGAAACAATATGAACTCTCTAAAAGAAAACCTGGTACATATGTAAATGACTGTCCAAGGAAGTGTTATGACAGATCAAAGAGTAATAAAGTTACTGTTTGCTTTAAGAGATAAGCATGAAAATGTATTAAAAAAGGGTGGATGGGGTTTAAGTAAAATATTCATTTACTATCACATTTCATGAAAACTATAAATTAGCACAATCTTTTACTTCAAAATTGTTACCACTTTGTTATGCCAATTGTGTCTCTGACCACAAAAACCTACCATAGCAAATATTTCTAGAAAATCAATGACACTTGGAATTAAATGTCAAAATTTGTCAAAGGTAATATCAGGTAAACCCAGATTATCATTCTCTTCATCTAGTACAGAAACAGTGAACAACACTGCCATGGACTTCTTTGTCTTAAAAAAAAAAAATGAAAAAAAAAAAAACACCACACCCACACCACACACAAACACTCAAGTTACTTAAGACATGTCCTTCCAAAGAAGGTAAATCAGAAACCAACCGAATCACTCTAATTTGTGGATATAGCAATTCTCAAAACATTCTGAATTCCAATAATTCTATTCCCTGACTACTTTAACAACAGGACATACTGTCCACTACACATTCCTATATCTATCATGTCCTGCTGTGCAGTGATGATTCCATGCCAGAAAAATTGTATTTCAATATGCATGTGATCAATAACACATCCAGCTGTTGCACTATACTTCATAACATGATCTGTATATATGCAAGTAATTGGTATCTTTAAAAAAAATCTACAACAAAATCAGAACATTGAAATGACTCACACAAGTTGTACTGTTATTTGCAGTCCAAAGGAGACTAAATAACCCAGACTACTAAACAAAAACATATCTATATCGTCTTGATACAACACAGCCACCAAGCTATGTCTTAGGTGTCCATTAAATCCACTGCTAAATTCTGCCACAGAGGTTTTTGACCACAGACAAGTTAATTCTGAGGTTTACTATAAATCAGTACATTGAAAAAACAGAAATTAAGTTGCATGTAAATACAGGTACTGCAATGATGCACAAACAGTAGCTCAGGTGTGACCTCCTAAATACCG
Organism: Oceanodroma leucorhoa; assembly: GCA_030449065.1. Classification (NCBI taxonomy): domain Eukaryota; kingdom Metazoa; phylum Chordata; class Aves; order Procellariiformes; genus Oceanodroma; species Oceanodroma leucorhoa. Next base: position 5,861,601 of record JASVER010000033.1, on the reverse strand, counting down.
AGTACCCTTTCAGAGCAAGCAAGCACTTCTTGTGTTCAAATAAATTACCAAGATCTTCCCAATGCTGGTTATGCAGCTTTTCCCACATGTTAAGTTACCAGAACATCAGATCACCATTTTTAAGTTGTGGGTATTAAAAATGTGGACATTAAGAAAGAAAAAATTTCCTTTTCTTCTCTAGGGGTACAYTGAGGCATTCAATACCAAAGCACGTCTATAACTTAAGTCAACATCCTACAACGATAATATAGATTACTTAGAAAAATACACCAACTAGAACTGAGGAACAGAAAAGTTTTGATGGAATAGTTAATTAATGACACAGCAAGACCAAAGCCATTAGCTTAACATATGTAAGATTACCTGCTGATACCAAAGGTCTTTCCAACATGCTGGCCTCACCAAAATTAAATCTTCAGAAACCCAGAAAGTATTACGATATACCCCACAAACATCCACACCTTTAACGCTACTCTCTTGATGCAGTATCTTTATTAAGCCCGTAACATTCTTTCCTTGTGCCTTTGAGATGTATATTAAACTGAACATCTGTCAGTCCTACTTGCACACATATGCCCTAGACAGAAGCGTAAGTCCTTCTTCCTAAAAGCCAAGCAGGTTTTTCAAACACTTCTGCAAGTCTGGACATTATGCATTAATAATGCAAAAAATATCACGTGGCCATATGATTATTTGACTTTATTATGAAATAAAGTTACAAGACGTAGACTTCCCCATCCGGAGATTAGGACCACCTACCAGACAGACCATTTTTGCAACCAGATGTAGTGCACATATTAATTATTTTTCCTCATTTCAAAGGTTTAGATTTGGATTACCCTAAAGGCCTCTCCAGATTTCAATTAATCAGAGAGAAGCAGAGAAGAATAAAAAGGGGACACTGGTCTTGGATCATTCTGTGAGTACAGATCTCCTACGAAATCTACCAAGAACGATAAGCCTTCTCCCCTTTGACTGCACACTAGGAACCATCTTCTGCACAGAAAAAAATGCACCAAGAGGGACTCAGGCTCAGGATGTCCATGCCAAGTACTACCCCAGTACTTATCTGCAAAACTGACTTTTTTCTCAAAACTGACTTTTCTCTTTTCTTTGTTTCCCTTGGTAACAAGCAAGGACATAACTGATCAAGATCTTTTGGCACTTGATTACAGATGACCCTCCAGGATGTCACAAAAGCAAAAAGAAATAGCAACAATGAAAGACAACAGACTTGAAGACTGAGTCAAAACCTGTTTTTAAGCCTCCGGTAGGGGACAAGGAAGAAAGACGAATATATACAAAATGAATAAAAATGCTGCATATTCAGAACTTCTGCTCTGATGGGTAACATTATCTTTATTATTGTGCTTCCTGCACCCTCCAAGTTTTTGCCAAAGGTCCAATCCCAAAAGTAATGTATGCCTTTAGATGCACCTAGTTTGTAAGAAAATTGCTGTATCTGAAATAATTCTCCTATATGCAACATTATCCTTTCAGTTTATGAACAYGGGGTTTGCATTTTTCTAAACAATAGAAAATTACTTTCTTGGGAACAGTTTTAAATCTAGTACCACCACCACAAAGTGCCCTACGCTCAGCATTACAAGAGTTCAACATTTAGCAACTTAAATCACGCTGGGAACAACAAAAAAACACATTTCATCTACAGCATATGCACAGAAGTTGGTAGAATCTGTTAAGTTTTAAAAGAACTGTTATTTGTTTGTCAATTTTAGTTCTTTGTCATAATGCTGTATGCCACAAATCCCTAGCTCAGGTTTGAAGTTCTAGACCTATTCTACTTCCCAACAAGACCTCTTTGATGCCTCTGATGGAGAATAGGGAGGCAGTACTTTATCTTGCCTTGGCTCCTTATTTTGTTTTGTAAAATATCCTTGAGAAGAAGATATCTGTAAATAAACAACTGCAAACATGAAGGAACCTGCTGTGGTACCTTTCATTGAAGCCATCCTCTTTCCATAGTACAAAATAGAAGCCAATACTCAGTGACAAAAGTGGAATAACTCAGTGGACACAAAAACTGGAAACATTCTTAGTGAAGGGGGGGGAAATCAGAAGCATTAAGTCTAGCAAGCGAAAAAGAATGTATACCAGATGGAAAAGACTGACATAATGAAGAGCAAAATGAAGTTCTGTAATAAATACATAAATTAATAAATAACCACAATAAGACACACAAAAAGAAACACTTATATGCAATTTATGGCTCCTACACCAAGGATTCCATTTCTAACATCACGTTTTCACATAAGCTGCACAACGCTAATGGCAACTACAACAATCACAAATGCATGGAATAAAAAGAGTCTATTAGACATACTAGTGCATACCATGGAAACATTTAAAAACTCACAAGCTAGAAATTTAAGTCAATATATAAAACCAGGTTTTGCTTCTGGAGCTATTAGCTCCATTTCCATTTAAAAAGGAAATAAACTGACAAACCAAACCCTTAAAAGCTGCTCTTCAGAACAGAACTCTAAAAAGATTTGAAAAAGCAGCTTCAACTGTCATTCCACATTAAGCATCCATGCCAATAAAGTAGGCATAGCCCTTCTCCCACACACCTTCCTAGTCCACTTGTTTCCATCACAGTGATGACAGTACAGTTGCCCATTGCATCACACAGTGATCAAGCTGAAGAACCAACCAGTTGAGAAACAAGGTGGTAAAAGCTGGGGGAGGAGGGGCTGTATTTTTCTGGCAGATCACCTCCCTGATCCATTTCATTGTGCAGCTGCACAAACAGCTGGACTAGTGAAAACAAACAGGATAATATAAAGATACAAATAACCAGTATCTACTCAAGACATCATCACTGCCGAAGAAAGGTACTTGGACTTGCAACCTAAATGAAAACCATTCACTTAAAAAGGTACCTATAGATTTTGTTCAGTTCAATAAAAAAATTCCTAGCTAACCAGTTGAGCAAACACAGGACAGAATACAGTTGAAGCCACTGCCCCCCTAAAATGGAACAAAAGTCACCATTAGAACCAAAACCAACACAATGTTCACATGGGGGGCGGGAATCTTATTCCCTACTAATCTGAAATTACCACTAGGTTTTTTTGGCTGAGAGTTTTTTGTTTGTTTTTRAATTAGGTGCCTTTTCCCTCTGTCCAGTATTCACTATTACAACACTAGTAACCTTCCGTGCAATTCCAGGCAAAGGTTAAACGACACCAGCTTAAACAGGTTTGTTTTCTAAGCGATTTATTCACCTCAGAAAGACAAGGTGGACTTCTATTCCCTCTACGTGAACAGTCAGTGAATCGATGCTTTGAGTCCTCTCACAGAAGCCTTGCTTTCCTTGCCTACTAGGCCAATACAGAAGGCCGTTATTTATTGTTCTCATAATTAGACAAGATTTCCTTTTTTTTTTTTTTTTAGTGCTGAAAATCACTTTACTAAACATGCATCACATCCTTCTTACATGTTTTAGAAAGGTAAATGATAAAACCTCTCCTGTTGTCCAGGAACAATCAGTTCTCTAGAAGTCACACATTTTTACACTCAGATCACAATATAGTAGAACAGAAGTTCTGTCTATTACCTATGCCAAGACGACTGCATTTTCACTATTTATTTTACTGTAAACATTACTCATGCACATACATATTTGTTGACACAGATACAGTTGGACAGCTGGTTCCTTTTAACTCACTGTACTATAACTATACTACGACAGTATATTCATAACACTTACTCAGTATAAGCTGACATAGCCACAAAAAGAAAACTATTTTCATCCTTTTCCCCCATCTCACAATGCTTCCTTTCCTTGTGTTGATAAGAATTAGGTGAACTGGAAATTCAGTTGGGGAATTCCATTAAAAAGAAAACCAGTCCCAAAATGTTGGTCTTAACTTCAATCAATTCCCTGATTTGATTCATCACACAAGAGCTTGTTTCACATAAAAGAGAGGAAGCACAAGAAATAAGCCACCCTGCGTAAAAGATGTTTCTTTCAGTAGTACTACCTTACGCCAGCTCAACATGTTCCTCAAATGACTGCCAAAGCTGTATCACCTACCACTAAAGTAGAATAAAAACAACTCATACCTCAATAGTTTACGAGATCTATCATCACAGTCAAGATGAAATCAAAGATACTTTTACATTGTACAAAGCATTTCATGTAGTCACTGAAAAACTGTTTCTCGKTTTTTGTGTTKTTTTTTTTTTTTTTTTTTCCTGATWAGTATTTTTAGGGTCCTGTCTGATTGCCTCCCTCACTTAGATCAACAGACAAAGCCACAACATTCACTTCTCAAGTTACATTTAAATAATTTCAAAATGCTTATGTGTAATATGAACGGCACCCTCTTTAAAGTTTTTATAAACATTTTTTTGTTTCATTAATGCCATTAACTAAACATTCAAGTGTGCTCAGTTACACTATTTGTCAAAACTTTGCAGACAATCAAGATATATATACACATATTTTTAAAAACTTGCTACTAGAGAAATGTGCCTGTTTGTAAGTTAATGCCTCCCCTGCACAATTTAGTGACTGTATAGTCATTTTCTATAGCATTAAAAATGCTTCTGCTTTGTTATAGAGCACAGTACTCCTATTTTGCAGAAGAGTAATCTATCTTGAATAAAGACGAACAATCCATTGGTGATCTGCAGATCACAGTGAAGTCAAGCATTTACATTCTTAAACAGTGGACAGTTCTAAGGGAAAGGTCCTCCAGTACCGAGAGAGACTGTTACCTTTCTCCCTTCCCCACTGCCAAAGCATCACTTCTTTAAAGCCTGAATCAAAATTTCTATTAACCACTCAARTAAGGAATTTAAGCATCATCTACTAGGAGCTATACTGACAAAGAAACATAGGTCAAGGTTTTAAACAGAAGCAGATATAAGAATTAATCAATTTCTAATCCCATAAATGAAACTTTATTAACTTTTAAAAGTAACTCCAAATAAATCAAATCACTAATGTGAGGCAACGTAGATGTGGCCTCACCTCTCCTCCTTTTTTCAAGGGTCTGTTTTGAATAATTTTAGTGATCTATACTGTTCAGCCTGTTCTAGCAAAAAAAATGAGTCAGGGACGTGGGTCAGGATATCTCCAGCTTAGTTTTTGTTCTTTCCACACACATTTAACACTTACTCTGGCTCACACTCTCCATATAGTCCTGTTCACAATGTCACTCTGTGCCCACGCATCTCTTCTCAAATCATCTCCATTTAGTTCTGCACAACACCACTGCATCACACCTTCCCTTTACTCCAGCAGACTTAAAGTGTACTCATTCCTCTAGTTTTGATCTACAGTTTGATCTTTGTTACAAAACTCACACTCTAATAGCAGGAACCAATACATCACTTAAGTGATGTTCCACTCATATTTATGAACAAGCTTTTACTGTTGGAATTTTTAAAATTTTTTTTTTTAACTGGTAAAAGAGAAGACAGTAAACGTTTGAGAAATAGCAATAGAACAAGCTTTCTTACCTTGAAAATACCAACCCAGTCTTTCTGATGAGGATGGATAAACTGGGTCAGAGTATAGTGACATTCAAGGTGTGTGTTCGGAAGGTAACTTTTTGCCACATTTTGAAAAATCACATGCGCAAAATTGGAAGTCTGCAAAGTGTTAGCTGAAGACGGAACTTCTTGAAAGGATGACATGGTTGATCTGTAAGGAAATTGTAGAAGTTGCTACTTCAATATAGTGGAAAAATGAGTTAAGTTAAAAAAATTAATCTATTTGAAATATACAAGACAGAGAAACCTAACAATTAGTTCCTCTGTTCTGAAAACAGATAGCTATAGACCAAGTCCACCAAAGTGCACTGCCTCAGCATCACTCCAAATCAATCACCTCTCAGAATAAAAGGGCAGTCATTTCAGTGATGACATCAAGATGGAGAGAAAGCATTGCTTAGCTGAATGCCCCCAGTATTATATCTCAGATACAGTGGCAGAAAGTGGGAAATAAAAGCGGTGGTGTGAAAACAAAGCAGGGTTTTAACTTAATGAAATATTCTTAATGGTTCTGGATATGGCAGGGAAAGAGAAACAAAGCTCCATAGTTTCCCTACTTTAAACTTTTCTCAGAATGTGTACTGCTCAGTGCTTTTCACAGCATTTTTATATGTGAAGTTTTTCTTCACCTCTCAGTAAAAGTAACGAAGTTCCATTTTAAGGTATTTTTAAAAAACAAGAAAGTTTAGATAAACAGGAGGGTTTTGTTTGGGGGTTGGTTTTTTTTCTTCTTCTTCAAAACAGTTCTCTTGCCTCTGTTTAGCAGTCTGTGAGCATCGTTTACTGTTCTCACTGTAACACATATGCTCCCAGCCCTGCATGTTTAGCTTCATTACCATAAACAATGGACTTCATTGATAGCAGGAACATTTAGGTATGCATGCAGTTTGATGGATTAACACTAATCAGTTGGACTGCAAAAGCTTTTAATCATGCTTTCCATTCACCACCTCATTCAGGATACATAGTGCTAAAAATTACAGCAATGCAAGATGCTTCACAAGCAGAACAAGAATGTCCCTTCCTCAGATTCGGCAATATCTGCCAAAAATATAAGATGGGCAACTGAGAAGTTTCAAGTGTTTGATTTCAACGTACAATCACAAGTTTGTCAAAACATTTGCTATTAGGAGGAYTGGGGCCTTACATATCTAACACATTCCTAGAAAGATGACCCATCCTATTCATGCAATTGCTATTAAAAGTAATTTTATTCTGACCAAGCAAATTCACACTCTGAATGAGGTAACTGCCAAGTGTGTGACATAATATACTACTTTCATTGAAGATACATGTGCAAACCAATCCCAAAAAGGGATGGGCCACTGCAAGTCTCCAGAAGTTCAACGATTAAAGGTTGTCTGTGTATTTCCTACAGCCTTTCAAAATTTCTTTTCACCAGTTAAAAAATAAGTAGCAAAGAGCTCATGTTTTCTGAAATAAAATGCACTCTAAAGTAAACACGTATTYATCATTCAAAACAAGGAAAAAGTAAACAGAGATTTTTTAGATTTAAGACCTCAATGTTTTAAGCTTATTATTGCCCAATTAGTGTAACACAAGAAGTACGGGCAGCCATGACATTATTGTRATGTATCAGATGTTAAATAAAAAGCAGTTCTATACCCTGAACAACACAAGTAATTAGATAAAATGCCAAGCTTGTGAAGATTAACAGATACAAAGGACAAAAGCAAGAACTTACACAAGCAAGAAACTGAGTAAAGATCAAAAGACAGCTTTTGAGAGACAACAGGGTACACATAAATCCTATCTGTTATCTAKCTTTGGAGTCCAGAAGAGCATAGGAAATTTTACGGCATAGTAAAACCCTGAAAACTCCCACACCTCTCAAAACAGAGGATTACATCTAAGACATCTCTCAAATCCACTCTGAACTATAAATGGTATGAAGCAGCAGTTTCTACAATTCTAAAAAAAACAGAATAGACTTAATTTTTTTCAAGTGCAACAAATTCATTCATTTTTAGTAGTTCAGTAGTACCTAAAGCCAARCAATATTGACATGAAACACTGTTTCAGTTTTCATTACCCATGATAAGTACAAAAAGAGTAAACAAAGCATTAATAACAAAAACAACTGAATTTAACTTTTTTTAAAATAGGTCTATTTTAAAAATTGGAGTTTATTCTAAGCACATATTATAAAAAAAAAAAACACACACACAAAAAAACACCAAAAAAAAACCCCAAACATTCATTTCTGCACACTGGTTGCCAGCTACCACAGCTGAGTACTAGCCTTAGTGAAACCAGTAAAGGGAGGCTGGTTTCCAAGTCCAAAGCAGAACTATTCAAAAATCTGAACTTGTGCAAACCAGCAGAATCATCTGGGATTACTGTTCCCCTGCAAGAAAATCCCCGGAGCTTAGGTGAAGCTGAGATGTACTTACAGTTCAAGGATAGTTTAGGGGATGCTGGGTGCTTGCTTACCTAGCTCACAGCTACCGGTTGGGAAAGAGGGGAGGTGGAGGAGGAGAAGGAGGAAGAGCTACGCTTAGGCTTCATTACTGACATGACAAGCAATCCCCTCGGGGAGGCTGAACGGCGCGCTTGGTTTTACGCACCGAAAAGGACGGAAGGAGGAAAAGCTCGTCAGGCAGGAAAAACAAAAGCAGGACGAGCCGCACCACCCCAGCCAGCTCCTCCCGGAGCCCTCCACCTGCGGTCCCGGCGGGACGCGGCGCACCTGACACGCCCGGCCCCTACCTGCCCTGCCTTCCCCCTCTCAGCGGGGCCGGCCCGCCCCTTCCCTCCCCTCCCTGCTCCGTCACCGGCCGGCGCGGCCTCACCTGCCCGCCGCGGATCACCTTTGCTCCGGGCCTTCGCAACGCGCTTGCCGCCGCGGCGGGGGAGAGGAGTCCCGCCGCCTCCCACAGCACRGCAGCCCGGGCCCCGCGCCCCCCGGCAACGGCCGCCACTCCGCCCTTTCTCCCCTCCCGACTACGACCGGCCCAAGACAGCCGGGGAGGGGGAGCGCAGGCTTCCCAGTGGCGCAGAACCCAGGCCCGAGGCCTAACGGCCCCGCCCGCCCCAGCAGCTGCCGGAGGCCGGCAGCAAAGAAGATGTCAGACCGGCCCGTCCCCCCAGCTAGGCCCGGGAGGGCCCCTTACCTAGACAGGCGCGGAGGACGCCGGGGACATCAACATGGGGCCTCCGCCATCAGCGCCTCACAGCCCCGCCCGCCCGCGTCACTTCCAGCCCCGGCCCTGCCCGCGAGGGGGCGGGCCGACAGCGGGGAACGGGCTGGAGCCGGAGCCGGAGGCAGCGGTGGCTGGCGGGTCCGGCCAGGCCCGCCCCGCCCCGCCCCGGCTGAGGCCCCTCAGGCCTTCGCGCCCTCGGACAGGCGCACGTCTGCGGGGGCGGGAGGGCTTGGMCAGGGCTCTGTTCCCAGCGCGTGCAGGGCCGTGCAGCTGTTACCTCCACAAAGTGCACCCTACCACAGCTCCCTCCCTTCACGTTCGTTATTACGACATTACCTCTATAATACTCACATACCCTAATTTAGTCATCTCCTCCTCCGTCCCACTTCCAAAACACAGGCGTACTTGCACCTCGTAAGTCACCACCGTTAATCTCCCAGCCTTTGCAGGTCTTCCCAAGCCGACGGAGGGGTGAGATAAGAGTGACCGTAAATACTTACACACAGTTCTCCTGCTTGTGTACATTAGCGCATCTCCATGAAAGTACATTACCTCATAAATACACTGACTCTACTTGATTTTCATCCAAAGTCAAGTCATAGATCGCTTACCAGAGTAACGGGGCTGAGAAACCGTCACTGATATGCGGGACTTCTCCCAGTACACCCAACGTTGATTGCTATCACAAATTGTCTTCAAGCTCACCTTTACCTCTTTGCTCTACTACTGTTTCTTATATGTTTTCATGTGTATTCTCAACAAACAGGCTATGTGGAGAGACATAATATTATTATTAGAATTAATATTATAGAACATTATAGAATTAATTATTAGAATTATTGACTTAGGTTTTTTGACAAGTTCACCAGCTTTTTCATGGTCAGTCCTAACAAATTAAACTAAGCTGGAGTATAGAAACTGCCCTTTTAAGTAATTAAGGTTATTCATTTTACTTGCTTCTGTTTTGTGCTTCTTGTTTCTGAAAACAATCTTATGTCTTCAGGTGTATCACAGGTTACTAAGCAATACTTTGATTTGTATACACAATTAATAATCTTTTATATCATCCATATATTCCATCTGCCCTGGAAASCAATAAATTCCCTGCATTGTACTAATAGATCATTTTAGAAGACACAAGATGTTTATGTGCAGCACTCTCTCCTTTAAGACCAAATCAATTTTTGTAGTGGAAAATGAAACTGGTCTGTTRATCAGAAAAGCAATAAGTATTTCTAAGGAGGTTGGGAGAGCTATTTCTTATCTCTGTCCTCCATTTCTTCTCCTTGCTGGTCTTTGCTCTGTACGACCTGATAAAGGGCTGACTAAGAGTCACAAGACGCTGTTCGCATGTGGGCTTGGGAAGAACTTGGGGTTTACAGTCACTAGCTGGGGAGTATCAATGTTGGTGAGACTAACAAGTAGTTTTGCTTTCATTTAACATCATTATAATGCTGGTTTATGGGAATATAGTGGGAAGTTTGAAATAAAGATGTTCTTTGGCAGCTAACATAGTTTTTAGAGTGAATGCTTGGAAAAAACTTTTTTCCTAATTAAAAAAAAAAAATTATCGCCAATCCTGAGTTTTTTAAGAAACTTGAGGTATTTCCGTGCTCAGTTCATAACTGTTCATTCAGTCAAAAGAGTTAGTTATGGTTTAGTCACAATTCAGTATTACGTTATTATTTCTATYGCTAAATGCATATGTAAGAGGTAAAACAAACTACATATGCCAGTTGTCACATGTACAGTGTAAATATTACGTCAAATAAATAAAAAATAATCTTTTCTTGTACTTATATCCACAATTTTCAGGAAAAAATATATTTTTAAACTCTGTATCTTAACCACATATATATAGTGGTTATAATATATATAAAATATAAAAATATTTATTCAATTATTCAAAATAAGAACATTTCTTCCTGAAATAAATGTACAATATAATAAGTGTTCTCATGTATTTCTATCCCAAGTTTAGATGCCAATCTTATCCCTCTAAAATTTATAGCTATTCTACAGAAAGACGGTGCAGAGCCTTTTCTCACTTCGTTATTGCCCCTTTGAGAAATACGGGACTTCACCCAAATGGACAAGTTGTTTACTGTGATCCCAGGGTCAACAATCAATATGCTTGTACTGGTACAAAGAAAGATTTGAATCAAGAAAAATGTGATTGGAACTGGTGAAACTTGCACTTGCTCTGAGAATTAATGGTTGAGTGCCTTAATCAGTCTGAATTTTCTAGACRGGGATCATGAGATACTATCTCCTGAAATTCATCCATGTGGTATAAATATTTTGGAAAACTTGCTCTTGAGTAAAAAAAAAAACCACTATTTTTCTATCTTTGCCTACATTCTCCGCAAAATATTTAAAATTGTAAAATAAAAAAGAAGGTTGATCGACATTTCTAGTGAATCCCTAGTTTTGTGAGACTCTCTAATACACTAATTCAGTTAGAAAAGCTTATTACAGGTATGATGACAATAATCCCATCTCCTTCTGACTTGATTTTCACCTTTCCAGCCTCACTGATTTCAGTAAACGGAAATTGTTTTCATTCAAGCCAGTATTTTACAACAAATGGTATACTTTTCATGTATACCAGAATTGTACTCTAATAGCCAATATTTGAGTGTTTTTTAAGGAAAAAATGGTGAATGTCAATTATCTTTTTGATGCAATTCTCCCTATATATGTCATAGAATCAGAACCACGGAGGTTGGAAGGGACCTCCAGATCATGTTGCTCAGGGCCTTACCCAGCCATGTTTTGAATGTCTCCAAGGATGGAGATTCCACCGTCACTTAGAGGACCTCTTGCAGTGGTTGAAAACATTGTAAAAATGTTTCTTTATATCAAATTGGAATTTCCCATGTTCCAATTTTTTCTCTTGCCTCTTGTCCTTTCACGGTGCACCTCTGAAAAGAGTTTGGTCCATCTTTTCTACACCCTCTGCTTAGCTGGTTGTAGATAGCAATAGGGTCTCCCTGTGGCCTTCTCTTCTTAAGGCTGAAAAAAATCAGTTCTCTCTCTTTTTATATCTGTATGTATAATTCCCAAAGAACATAGGTCTAATTTTCTCGATGAAAAACATTTCACCAGGGTATTTATTTGGAAATAAAAAGCTGGCAGAACCCTTTTCTTAGTGTCTCAATTTCTTCAGTGTATAAATATGAGGACAAATATACAATGGCAAATTAAGATTGTGGTTTTGATAGAAATATTAAATAAGGTAAAAACGTATGTGAATGCAGTAACTGGATTTGAACATTACCAGATTCAAAAGAAGTTTGAAATTCAGTCTGGGACATAAAAATCCCTCTGCTTTGTCATTATACTGAGACTTTCTTTGCCAGGATGAGACTAGTCCCTTTTCAGGCACGAGATGAACGAGGAATAAAAACTGTAAGCAGCTAACCAGAATTGCTAAAGGAAGTGTAGGGCAATTATGGACTCTTGGGGAACAGAGTCAAGCATGTTTGGAAAACATTTACTATTTTCATAACTACACTATCTTTTTAAACCTCTAAGCTCCTTTAGCAATTTATAGCCTTGAAATTAGAAGTGGGTCCCCATCACATCTGTTTAACTTTGGATATATTTGAACTTTTGTTCAGATCCAGAGCCTAACATTTTTTCTGTTTACTTTCTGTGTTACAGCCTGAACCAAAGCCATGATGAGTTTTGGATCCAGCCCTGAATTCTTCCCCTGAGGCCCATCTTTGCTTTGTATGAGTGACAGAARCATTATATATTTCTAGTTTTTATTACCAGAGAAAGGTACTTTATGTTGTGGATATTCAGTCTATTGGCGTGACATGATGATATTGATGAAGTGTGGTAAGGAAACGCTTCGATTCTAATGATTTGATTTCGTTTTGGTTTGACTCCTATTTCAACACTCCCAACTTTTAAAAGTACGGGCCATGTGAGATGTAAAATATATATATCGATGTCACTAATCGGAAGCTCTTTCTGGTCACGTTGTAAAGCACACTTAATCAACTTCTTTAAGATCATGTTACAGAAAGCTATTAACTATGCTCTTAAAACAGTTAAATAGTTATAAATAATGTTTTATATCATGGCTGACAAGACTGAATTGCCCAGCGTTTAAGGAAATCTAATCACAGGGCATGCAGACTTTGCCTTCCAGTAAGATGGCGTGGCAAAACTTTGGAACATATTAGAAATCACATACTATTGCTAACATTTCCTATTAAAGAGAAAGAGTCTCTCTGTACATTTTGGATTTCTTTTCCAACACTTAATTGCAGCTGATGAAGAAAAGCTATTCAAAAGCTGCCAGGATTTTTAAATCTGTATGAGTGACATTGATGAAATTTGTGGGTTTTCCCAAAGGAGTATAGGTGAGAGCAGACATGTAAATTTTGTATGTGTGTGCATGTATGTGTGACAGAAAGAGGAGAGAGCAAGAGCTTACTCCTAAGGTGTGAGACTTGGCAGCGCTGCACTGTACAATGGGCACAAGAAACCGCATGTCTGTAAATGACCGCATTTGAATTGCTGTTATTTCACTGTTGGGTTACTGTATTGTTAAAGTGAAAAGGAATGTTTTTAATACATGCAAATAATGAATTAAATGCTTGCACATACTGAGGCTTTACTCTCTGGTGTGTAATTAATATATGTGCACTGGAGACCCAGGTCTGGGGGAGTGTTTCATTTCTTATTTATGATGTTGCAAGGKTTTTTTTTCCTTCTAGCACACCTCTTACTGGCATGCACAGAACTGCATGTAAATGACCACTGAGTAGGTGTCACTTAAATCTTAGCAGATATAGAACAGGTAAATACCTTTGTTTTGTATGCTTTGGTAGATTTACTGTTTCTGCCAGCCTTTTATCTTTGCTATCTGAAAGTAATAGGAAGCTCCCAAATGACCAACATTTTGTTTTCAGAGGCAGGAAAACTGCACGTGGCAGGAAACAAACAAGCAATGAGATTTCAAAGTTCTTGTACCTCAGGGCACAGCGCTTAACCTGGAGGGACTGAAAGTAGAAAGACACTTTCCACATCTACCTACAGCGTGCTTCTTGTATCCCCTTCTGGGTCCCCCTCCAGCACTGGCTGCCCCCGCTGACAGAGCACAGAAGTGTCCGTATATCTGCAAGAAGCTTGGCAACTTTCCTATTTTCTCATAATGGTATATATTTTTCTCAAAGGATCTAAAGATGTCTGAGTCCTCATACTAATGCTGTCTCCTGCTCCCCTGTTCTGGCTCTAGCAGTTCTTGTGTCTCCACCACTTTACTAGTTTTTCTTGCTCCTTGGCTCCCTGAGCAGCTCCATCTGTCGCATCATGTGCTCGAACTGGGGAGCTTGGTGCTGCTCCACAACTCCCTGCCGAGGCCGGTACCACCCGACTGATGCAGGAGTTCGTGCTCACGCTTGACTCAGCACCGAGGAGAAGGGCTGTCAGGTCACGCAGTGCACTTGTGAGAGGTTGTGCCTGGCCTGGGACTTGAGACAGAGAGTGACTCACGCTGCTTTTCCCCATAGCCCCACATTCAGCTTGGAGAGGGGTCTAAACCTCTTGTGTTGCTATTTGTATGGAAAACTTCTCATTTGTATGGAGAACCTTGAGTCGAGGTTCTCACCTTCTCCTGCTGCTGGAGGTCTGAAATTCCTACATTATGAGTTCTTAAATTCTATGCAAAAATAATAACCATATGATTACATACATTACATACAAATCAATTACCGGGAAGCGCAGTGCTAAAATTAAAATTTGTCTTTAATTCATCCCCCAGATTGTTTTTTATTCTATTGTGTCTATTAACATTGTACAGAGTAGAATGTTGGATTTGCTGTGCAAATTTACATACAGAAAGTAATGCAGTCTTTCTGATTTTATTTGATCAGCACCACTTAGAAATGCAAACTATATTTTTACCACACATATCCTATCTTTTTTTTTAAACTTTCATACCTTTTCTTATTTCACAAATTAATTTCCTTGTATAAGGAATATTTTAAAAAGGCAGAATACTGCAGTGCTTACGTTTCTAAACTTTCTACAAAAAGAAACATATTTAATAAATGGCTATTCCTTCTGCTAATAAATATTTTACATTATAATGTAGCAAGGTTAGCAATATTGTCCGAAGTGTGGTTGCATGTTGTTGTGTTTTGGAACTGGAATCTTTCAATCAAAATATAATTTATGTTATTCATATGGATAACAACTCTTTTTTAAAAACACAGTAATGTCACAGCCATGACATATAGCTTTAGTTCACTGTATGACAAAGGATCTGTTAGGCCTGTAATAACTATTTTGTACACAACACCATGGTTAGAATCTGGTTTTACAGTGTGCATTTCAGTTATCTTTACTGGGATATGTCGGTGGGCAGCATTTGGTGTGTATATCTGCATATTTTGAATATACCATGTTTGTGCTGAAAGAGACTTTTTAAGACTTTATGAAACCGCCTGCTTAAATGTTACCACTGAAACCTGACTGAGCTTGTCAACAGTGTATGTTACTAATACTGCCTGTAAGTAGTGCAGCTTTTCCTTAAAACTGGGTGATACAGGTGTGTGAGTCTGAAAAACACCACATTATCTTAACAGGTTTTGAGAACTTTACCCGTAATAAATCGCACATTGATATATATATATTTATTTTAGCATTCCCAGAATCCAAGCATTTTTCTCCCTGTTAGAAGAGATGCCAAAAGCAAATTCAATCTGTAGTTCTCTCCCTCCTTCCCAGACTTTTGTTGACTTGCGGTCCCCATTCTGCTGCAATTAGTCAACCACCAAGGGAGAGTTCATTGGCTGAATATTCTTCCTAGTCCTCTTCTAAATTCGAATATAGTTAGCCTTAGTTTTTGTTGTATTAATCACAGGGTTGCCAGGGCCAAATCAGCTCGTTTGTCAATGGGAATTTGCACAAGCTTCCAAGTGGGATGAATTTTTTCCCCACAAAAGAACAGATCTTATGAATTACACCTATTGGATGTCTAATATTATCCTGATTTGCCATTTACGTATTGCTTTTTGATCATTTTACACTCAATATTTCACTTGGAAATCTTTTATATCACAACTGTATTTGGCCCTTGGTATTGTTAGGTAGCATGAAATATAGTCAGTGATGGTATGAAAGTTATTTCCAATAGGGCTTATGAAGAACAGCTGAGCAAGTAAGACCTCCTGACCTCAAAGTGTTTGTTTACTGGGAACTATATTCCAGTTCTCTACATTTAATCTGTCTTGGACCAGGCTGACATTCCCCTGCTAGATTTATTGTATCTGTAGAGGCTATTACAAACACAACATTGTCACTGCTTATCTAACAAAATGATAATAGGATTATATTACCCTAGTGATAACGATACATTTATGTTCATTTTTAATAGTAACAAACCAAAGTTTGATTTCATGTTCAGTGAAGATAATGTGTTACTGGGGGAAAAGAATAAACCATTCATAAAGTATTTTTCTTTCAATCAAATCAGTCATGGAAAATATTTTTTATTCCATCTTATTTGTAAATCAAAGCTTCAGTTTGTGTACATGAGCAGGCATACTATGTCAGTTTTACAGAAATAATAATAATGAGGAAGTCTGACTCGGAAAACTCTGGTTTTCCTAAATCAACAACTCTGGATTTTGGAAGCTTGTCATGGTTTTTCTTGTGTATCTTTTCCTAGAAGTTGTCAGACATCAAAAGGCAGACACAACAGACCAGAATTGCATTTCAGTTATATTTAGTTATATGCAAGGTGTCCACAGTAAATTAATTTGTTGTTGTTGTTGTTGTTGTTGTTGTTGTTGTTATTATTATTATTATTATTATTATTTAGTAGTAGTTGTAGTAGTAGTAGTAGGTTTTAAATCACAGCCAAGTTTTAGTTTAGTACTGTGTGTTTTAAGGGGAGACTTTTAAATGTATTTCTCAACTAGATTTAACTGGTTACTTTTAGTGTAATCAACATCTCTCTGTGTAACGTATGCTCTTAATTTATCTCCCAGCTGAGACAACAAAAATCAAATTCCTTTTTAACTTCAGTAAGTTGTACATTAACGAAAGGTTTACCTTTTCTTATTTTAGGAAAGCAAATTATTGCATCTCTCCCTTTTTTTTCCCTTTTTTTTTTTTGGTAGAGCTCTGACACTATAATGCTGACATTTACCAAATGATCCTATTGTTTTGGTGACCAACACCCTAATGACTTTGCTCTACTGGAGCAGATCACAGTTAGCACAGATGAAGCATGGATCATTTTTTTTATGAACAAGCAGCATATTCCTTCTAAAAAGTATTGTTATCTGATAGTTTCTTCCGCAATTTTTCACTGCAGGTGATTATTACTTTTCTTAAGTGGTGTTACTTAAAAGTAACCTGTGAAAATAGTCTGCTTTATGGAAATGCATTAATATATAACAAAAATTTAAAACAAAATTTATAATAAACAAGCTATTCCATAGGTATGCATGCTACATGGTGAAATTATAGTGCTAGACTTAAAGTGAATGCATGGTTTGTATTTAGAACTCTTAAATGTTATATAAAGTGTAGTCATCTTAAATTTTCAATAGGGCAGAATGGAGATTTGTTAAAATAAAGATTCCGCAACTAATTGCCTCATGTCAGTATACATTCAAAATCTTTTTATTAAAAATTCCTTTCAAAAATCTTTCAATGGACAAGACAATCTAGGCAATGCAGGCAATATAGACAATAAAGGACCACAATAATGGCAGTAGTTTTGTCTTTGTGTGGAATAGAGGAGATATGTTGATCCACATTGATTTGTGTGCTGTTCTTGTAAAAGTCTTTTCTGTCCTTTTGCACATAAAGTTGATGTTTCCTATGTCCTCTATATAGCTAAATTTCCAAAGGAATTAAATTTATTATTAATTGCACGGACAAAACATATAAAACTGAGTCCAAATTCTGCAACCAAGTATAGAAAATAAAAGCTGGTTCTTTTGTGTTGAATTATATTACTTAAGTAACAGTGTCTCTTTGTCAAAAGTTAATTAATTGCTCTCTTGATCTGCAGTAGGTTATGTTCCTGGGTACTAATTCTTCTAGCAAGCCAGTGATGAGGAATTTCCCCTAATACACCTTACTCCTCTGGGGACCTTATGTTGCTTCCTCTAAAATCAGGAAAAAATTCCTAAGAATGTCAATAGGAGCAAGATCACCTCCCATTTTGGCAAAGCCGAGACTTTGCTCAGGAGCATGCTATACAAAGAAAATGTTTCTGAAGCAATGTGCTTTACACTTTTGTGTAGGAAAGCCCAAGGACTGAGTTAGTGCCAGGATTCCTCTTTCTGTATCATAAGGAGGTTAGTTCAGGATTTTATCAGAGTAATGTGATGTTGATGCTTTTAGACTGATATACATACGTTGGTTGGAAAAATGTAACTATTTTTTCTGTGTTTTATATGCATGCATCTTTTTCTGGGCAACAATTACCTCACCCTTACTCAGGCCCCTTAAGTTTGAGATCAACTTACCATGTAGCCTTTCTACATTGCTTTTCCACGTTGCCCTACCATGTTCATTTTCTTTTCCTATGTCAGTACCCCRTAACTGGCAGAAGGGCATTGAATGACTGTTTTGTGCAATTCCCACACCAATCAGTATGTTCTATATGTAATGCATTGCAGGTAGAAGTTAAAATAAAATGAACATGACTGACACCAAATATTTATCATATGTAGCAATATTTCTTTTGGAATTTGTTTCCTTCTTCAGCTGCTTTTGCAAAAGCTGTTCATCTAAATCTGAACCAAAGTCATCCTCCTCTTTGCATTTCTATGTCATGTGAAATAAGCATGTAAAAATAAGGTATTGTACACAAACACTGACACATTCCAAAACCATTAAAATAATCTGAAACATATTCTTCAGCTAAAACATAAAAATTAAATCAACCCCAAACTGCTATGGGATGCTATACAGGTCCTTACACTTTGAATCTTTTGTGTCAATTCTCCAAATGGAACAGCTCTGTATTGCTCATGGTACAACCTATATGCAGTCACCCACTTACAACATCCTACTTATTTGTAAAAGATGGTAGTGATCGAATTTGCTCATAACTAGAACTGCAGCACTTTCCATTTAGCAAAATACTGTGATTAAAAGGACTTGTTCTCCACAGCATTTTCCAATGAAATTCATCTAGATTAAGTATCTTTATTGCATTTTACTTGGGTGGGACTTTGAAGAGAACTTGAAGGAGATGATTGAATTCTTCTGGGAAATAGGTACGTGAATCTTTTCAGCTCTTCCGAGAAACCCAGTCAGCACAGTCTAGCCTAAACATCTTAATGGAATTTATCAGGGCTAAAAAGTGGGCAAAAACTCTAGTGCTTAACTGAAATGGGTATCAATTAGTACAAATACATATGCACTGGTACCCTGCAGTAACCTGCCCTTTCTAACATTCACCTGATGTCCCAGTGAGATGCRACCACTTTCCAAATTACAGTACAAATGCTTCTGACAAAACAGACAGTAAGTATTCATACCAAAACAAAGTTTCTATGTTCCCCCAGGGCACTACATTCCCACAGAAGCCTGGAATTTGCTTCCGCTGAAGTATATGCAATATTCAGAATATCACACATATTCAGTTCATGGTTGATTACTAAGTTCTGCTGCAGAATATATCTTACGATTCAGCAAGAAATAAAGCAGTTCAGATTACACAAAGTTTTTTTTCTTCTGTAGGCAAAAATAACCACTTGCATTGCTGCTTATGCATTCCAGTTAGTTATCTAGTGAAGTGCACACAGCTAGGAGATGAATGCTGCCCTGAGAATCCCAACTCAAATATTTACAAGCATGAGGAATGTCATATTATGTTGGACTCGGGGTCCCTCTAGCCCAGTCTGTCTCCAGTAGTGACCAGTCAGAGAGGAAATATGCAGGGATATTTCTCTGGAATGCTCTCCCAGCTCCAACTACTTGCAGCTCAGGGATTCCTGAGCAGCTTCACTGCACTTTTATTGCATTTTACAAACATTATGGAAGCTCTCCAATGCAGAGAAGTAAACGCAACAAATGCAAGATGAAAGCTTAGACGGAGGAATAAAACACTGTAGGCTTAGCTGCCAATTCATTTTTACTTAAGTCTCAAATGTGCTGTTGCATCCACTGTAGTTTCTTTTGGCTACGCTAAGTAGTGTTAATGTCRCATTTAAATATCGCTCTGCAATGACAGTCCCATTTTATAGGTGTTGTATGTCTGTAATTCTTGCTAAATTCAGTGAAAATTGTGCTTAATTATCAACCCAGACTATAAAACTGCATGTCCTGAAATGGAAATCTCCCTAAAGTAATGCAAAATTTAAAAAAAACTGATCAAATGTAATTATCCCGCATCAATAGAGTTAAAGTCAGGGGCAGGCTCTATAAGTGAATCTAAATATCCTTAGCATGACATAGTGCATATATTTCCCTTTGCTTTCAGAGGTTCCTTATTAAGGGAAAAAAATTCCTTAAATCTAAGAAAATGCAAATTGACAAAAATATACTATAAATATTCTGTATTTGTAGGGGGATTTTTAATTCTTTGTTTTGTCTTTTTATATGAGACCTTTAAAGCAAACTAAGATGGCCACATTTTCAGCACTAAGAACAAAAAGAGTTATTTACATGTTTGTTTATGTTTCTTTATATATCCTGGAACTTAGTGGGCACAATGTACTAACAGATAGAAAACTACCTACCTACTGATGTAGTGTAGCTGATTTCTGTATTACGAGTGCTCTGGCAAGTTCTCATGTTTTAACATCCATGTTACAATGTCACAAATGTTAAGGAGCACACCTAAGGTCTACACAGCGTAAGAAAGTAAGTCTCAGTCACTTAAACACCAAGCTTTAGATTTACAACGTCACTAAGCATTCATTGGGTAACGATATAGACAAGTTTTTGATGATCTAACAAGCTGGGATACAGGGATACAGGACCATGCAGTATAAAGGTGCTGTATCTTTTTCTCCACATTTCTGAGATCCTGCAGAAGTGTGCCAGCAGCAGTCTACAAAGCAAGATGACACGGTAACCATGCGTTAGTAATTGCAAGGCAATGTGGCTTAATGAACATGGTAATCATGGTAATGGGTATGACATGGTTATATGATAATGAGAGTCAAGAAAGTTGCATTTTCTTTCTCTTCTGTCACTGATGTGTTGCATGACACTGGGAACTTCATTAGTCTTCCCATGATCAAGAATTTGGTTTTACTGACCAATACCCAGTACTTTAGGAGCCGATTTAAGAGCTTTCTGTCCCACTCATTCATTCCAGCTTGGCCCATTCAGTTCCTACAGAGTGAGGACCGGTGCGCGCCAGTGCAAGCATTTGTTGGGGCAGACTGTAAAACAGATAAGTGAAAGGATGGGGGTTAACATCAGTTATATCGGCATACCTGAGAGGGACGTAAATTGTAATGCAAGGATGGGGATGAGCAGCCGGGGCAAAAGCAGTGGGGATCTTTTTTAAATCCTGCTAATTTCACAGGTCCGTTATAGAAAGCTGTAAAAAAGCAATTGAACTGACTGGAATTACTGAGGGTGGCTCCCAGTATACCTAGGTTTGCGGAGCAACAATGACTTAAATGGGTTTGGCAGCTAAAAGATCAGATCTTGTAATGACATCTATATTCTTTTTTATAAAGCACTATAAGATCTACCAATGAAAACAGATATGTACTAGTTCTATGTTTACTACTTGTCAGTCTCATATATAACTTTTATGCTGTTCTTTTTGCTGTATTGTACAAAATGAACTCTTTACTTACACTAAACCAACAAGTAGGCTCGCAAGTTTTCCTTAAGAAAATAGTTCCTTCCTGCCATAATCAGTCAGATATTTTGAGGTCCCATTTCATGCCTAAATCATAAGGTTGGCATTACTGCTTTTAAGATACAGTACACCATTGATAGAACAACACTTTAAAGCCAATTAGATGTTGGCAATCTTCCTACGATTGGCAAAGGCACACTTGTTAACAGTTCCCCTTTGTGGCATGTTTGCTGTGTAATCACTGATTTCTGGAAAGCTTTTTTGGCACTTCAAGATATTTTAAAATATCTAATGAATTTATTTTTATTGACAGTTTTAGACTTTACTCGCCTTACTTTAAAGCATTTTACTTTAAAAAGTAGGGGTTGTATGCACTCAAATGAGGTGTGTATCCCCATTTTTAACACAAGGAAAAAATAATAATTTGTAGAACCAAGCCAGACAAATAATAGTTTATTTGCATTTTAACTAGCTAACAATTTCAGAAATCATCATATACAAATCTTTATGAAACACTATCTTACTAGGTGTGAGTAAGGAGATACTGCTGCTTTGTTGCAAAAAAMCAGATCATTTTTATCCTGGGTTTTAATATAAGTAAAAGCTTTCATTGGCTATTTACTTAAAACAAAAGTATTTTGAAGTTAACAAAGCTTTTTTCTTCATTTTGTGTGGAAAGAATGTGATTAGGTTGGCAAGGAAATAAGAAACACACAAACCAAAATTAACTAGGAAGGCTTAATTTATAGTGAGATAAACTTTTACGAAAGCCAAAATTATTTTTAACAAAATGAGCTAACTTTACTGTAAGCCTACTAAAAGTTCAAACATCACTAGAGGGCACTTTGGAGAAAATAAAAACCATAATAACACTATTAATTTCATTTTCTCCCTTCTCCTGCAAATGTTCTGCAGTATGGTAGCCCTGCACCATCTGGTCCTGCAAATGCTTCCTTCCCATACTGGCTGCCTTAGAAGTACTAAACTACTAATATCAGTTGTATCAGTGTTCATTATGTGAGCAGAGATTCCATTTAATCTAATCTCAGGTATTTCATCTGTCTGCTAAAGCATGTTCTGTACAAAAGCAATGTAAAAACTATAGTAAGGTAACAGTGGACATGTCTGTAACAACAGAGTTTATTCACAGGTGTGTTGGCAAAGTAATATAAGGCAAAGTCTACTTTTATCAATAGGACTCTCCTTTTTCCAGTTTCTCATACCTTGTTTGGAAGTGAGTGTAGTGTATTTTTATTATGCTGATACAAACTGAAATTCTCCTCATATACCTTTTAAACAAAGAATTATTTATACCTACATAAATAAAACCCTCTTAGACATGATAAAGGTCTAGAGAAAGATGCAGCTATGCAGGTAAAGCTGCACATTGTAATGAGAGTTAAAAATCTGAATACAAGGACCACACTGAGTGTAACATTCAACTCTTCATTTGATCCAGCTGTCTAATCTTAACCCCTCAGGAAAATAAAATTAATTACTTTTCTAACTCAGTTCAGACTTGATAGGAGTCTACAGCCAGTTGGAAAAGGGTCAATGACTCTGAAAATGTAAGGCAGCGAAGAATCAGGCTGGAAGGCAAAGAAACTTTTTAAAGTTCTGTGTGATTACGTGTAAAATTCAGGTTTTAATGACTTCCAAAGACCTTATTTGGACTACACCTCAGCAGAGATTTCTGCCAGCATAGCTGCATCGATGAGGAATCACACCTCTTCTCATCCCAACAAAATTTGTGCTCAAGATGGTTGTCAACCTGGTCACCACTGAGGAGAAAAGTAAACATAGCTCAGTAGCTTCATTCACTTGGCACACTTCAAATGGCATGGTGGAAGAGACAAGTGAGCTTAGGAAAATATTGGTACATATGAGTCTCTGGGACTTCAAATGTTTTGCAAAGTGCTAGCAAAGTAAAGGGTTTCTGGTTTTGTGTGTCTCTTTCCATTGCCTTACCTGCAGAGATCTTTTTTTTCTTCTCAAGTCGTACTCTGTCTTAGTGCTCAGCTGAGAGGCAATAAGAGAAAGAAGCAACTGGGTGACAGTATGAGATCAGTTTGTTAAGTGGGGTAGCACTCACTCAGGCCAGAGTAAAGCCACTATATAACCACGGCCTTCTTCACTGCCCACAAAATTCCTTTATGTTGAACTGGGTTAATTTAACTGTGTTTCATCCACTGCTTTATAGGGACAAATACACAAAAATATAGTGTGGTACTGATAGAAGAGCCAAGCTCATATATGGAAGCACAAGAAAGACATAGACCTGTTGGAGCGGATCCAGAGGAGGGCCACGAAAATGATCGGGGGGTGGAATGCCTCTCCTATGAAGAAAGGCTGAGAGTTGGGGTTGTTCAGCCTGGAGAAGAGAAGGCTTCAGGGACACCTTATTGCAGCCTTTCAGTACTTGAAGGGGCTTATAAGAAAGATGGGGATAAACTTTTTAGCAGGGCCTGTTGCGACAGGACAAGGGGGAATGGTTTTAAACTAAAAGAGGGTAGATTTAGACTAGCTATAAGGAAGAAATTTTTTACAATGAGGGTGGTGAAAGAGTGGAAGAGGTTGCGCAGAGAGGTGGTAGATGCCCCATCCCTGGAAACATTCAAGGTGAGGTTGGATGGGGCTCTGAGCAACCTGATCTCATTGAAGATGCCCCTGCTCATTGCAGAGGGATTGGATTGGATGACCTTTAAAAGTCCCTTCCAATCCAAACTATTCTATGATTCTATGATACATCAAGCCTATTTTTTCTGTGCTAACATAAAAACTGAGTGAATAGAGAGACCTGAGATCTATTCCTGATGACTGCATTCTCCCGTAAGTCTGTACATGATACTACATAACAGTTACAAAAAAAGCTCTGACCTAGCAAGAGTAACCTAATGACTGAGGGAGAACCCACCATTCCTCCACAATAAATTAAGGCAAGTTTTGCTGTCAAGAAATTAACTGTTTTGTTTATGAGAGAGAAACATGGCAGTTGCAGGACTGGASCCTTGCTCTGAGGAGGCAGCATTCGCGGGCCTCCAGCCTGCCCTCCCTCAGAGCCTGGCCTTCTCCCTCCCACCCCCGAAGGGCCTGAAGCTCTCCCCGGACTGCCAGCAAGGTCTCAGAGTCCTGTCAGGCGCTACGCTGTGGGTGAGCAGCACAGCTGTTCAAACACAAATTTAATCGATGTCGCTAAACCCCGTCAGGCCTTCGGGAACTGCGCTCTGGGCAGGATGAAGCCGTTCGTAAGTTCCAACGCTCATCTGCCACCTGACTAGGCAAAACCAGTACAGCGCGGCCTTTCCCCCCACCCCGAGGGCGCCGTTTGCACCATGCTGCGGGTACCTCAGCTCTCACCTGGCCGGGGCCAGGCCGGGCCGCGCTTCCCACAAACCGCCTCCGCCAAAAACCCGGCTCTGCCTGCCTTCCCTCCCTCCCCTCCGCCAAGCGGCCCTCCCGGCGGCGACGCAGGAAGGGGGGAGTCCGCAGCGGGCAGGCGCAGGCACGAAGGAGGACTGGAAGGAAACACCTCCCCGAGGGAGCCGCAGGCAGCGGGATACGGTTACCCACCG
The DNA here is from genome assembly GCA_030449065.1 of Oceanodroma leucorhoa. Taxonomy (NCBI): domain Eukaryota; kingdom Metazoa; phylum Chordata; class Aves; order Procellariiformes; genus Oceanodroma; species Oceanodroma leucorhoa. The sequence goes on along the minus strand of JASVER010000033.1, from coordinate 5,836,528 downwards.
CCCCGCCGCCAGCTCCGCTGCCCCAATAAGGTGCCCCAGCGCCTGCCCGGCCCCCGCCCCGCCCCGCCCCGCTCCGCGCTCCGGGCGCGGGGAGCGGGGACGACCCCATCCGTCACGGGGCGGCGGGCGGGGCCGGCCGGCCGCGGGGAGGAGACTGTGCGCTCCCATTGGCTGCGTCCAGCCAAGGAGCGTCTGTGGTTGGCTGCCGCAGCTGCCGCTCGCAGCGCGCGGGCGGTGGCGGGCGGGCGGCGGCGGCGGCGGGCGGGGAGGTGCTGGGGCGGGTGGCGGCGGGCAGGAGGTCACTCGGCGCGGGGGCGCAGCATGGCCGCGGCTGTGGTGCTCGGGGGACCTGCGGGCTGGTGGCGCTGGCACAGGCGGGTGCGTGCCGCCCGCGCGGCGATGGGTAAGGAGCTGCCCCTCCCCTCGGCTCGAGCGGCTCCGTTCTGACCGCCGGGCGGTCGTCGCCGGGCGGGGAAAGGCCGGGCCTTTCCAGGGGCTCGGCCGGGGAGCGCTGCTGCCGCGCTGCCCTTGGCGGCCGCGGGGCCTCCGCGCCCGACGGGCCCGGCCACGCGCCTGGCGGGCCCCGGAGCCCCCCCACCGTGCTGCGCCCCCGGTGAGGAACCCCCCTGGGGGAGCGCTGGGGGGGCATCGCTGGCACGGCGCGCTCCCGCGAAGCGGCTCCCGCTGCCGCATTATTTGAGGCCGTACCGGAGCTTCGGAGTGGCTTAGCTCGATGAGTGTTTTCACTCATTTGCTTAAAATAGCATGCGTGGAAATTATCAGAGTCCACAAGTGTTTCCTGTGGCACCAGTGACATGTTAGCGGTACCTGTCACCTAGATTTGGGCAATTCAACCCTCTCAATCATTGTATCCGATTATTTTCCTTAAACTGAAGGTGAATCCAGCGGCACTTCCTCCTGTTCCAGCTCGGCAGGCACTCACTTGCACATATGGTTGATTCATGAGCGGTGGAAGGAGCAAACACCTTTAAATGTCCTGTCGATGCAAGTGAATGAAGAATATACTTGCAGAACTGGAGCGCAAACCTTCTCCCTTTCCTAACTTGGAAATCACGCTACTATTTCCAAGTATTTTAGCTGCTTAAATAGATAATTGAAAACATATCTTCAGTAGTCTTTTCAATGTCATTTTGATAGCAGTCTGTTGCTCACGTATGTTACTGTATAGTTAGGCTCCAAACAGACGAATAGCTGAAGACTTTTCAAGTATTGAAGTGGAAGAAATGTATTATTTTAAATGGTATGTGATTCTAAAATCTTGACACTTAACAAAGGGTTTCAGGAATATTTAATTACTTTTAAGTAAGTAACTCCTTAAAAGTTGTAATTCCCCTTTAAACCTCATTTAAACTGATCGGTGAAAAGTGTTTTGACACTTAATTTTGAAATTAGCTTTCAGTGTTATTTTTGCTTGACCGTCTCTTCCACTAATGCATGATTTTTTTTTATAGTTGCAGCTCTGGTCGTGTGCTGAGGAATGGCTCAGGTGCAGCAGGCATATTGGTCACATGTTAGTAAAGTTAAATACAGGAGACCTGTTTGTGTATTTAGTACCTTTTGTGATACCACAATTGAAAGCAGTAGCTTTCAATGTGTTTTGAACTTTCTGTGTATGGTAGCTGTCAGATACTTCTGTAAGATCTTTGAAATCCACTGTCTTGGTCAATATTCCAATGGTCATGTTTAATGTAGAGAAGATGGAAGGGATCTCGTTTCTTGGTGTGAAGAGCAACCCAAAACACTACACTGGCCCTTAAAGTTGAAAAATATAGTTTGTCTTTGCCTGAAGGCCTGAGGGAGAAACGGTGACTAAGTCTAAGGAGAAACTGTGACTTTCCCAAGAAACTTCCATAGAACGGAATTTCACCCACAGCATTTAAGCTCTGACTTACTTAGTCAGTAGTGACTGCACTGAAAGTCCTATTGACTCTGAGTGTTTATGGGATGAAGGTTTAAGCATTAAGCCTTCTTAACTGCTAAGCTCTACTGCTTACTTATATGTCGAGGTTTTCCCATCTCTAATGCGTTTATTAGGTTTGCCATCCTTTTCTTTAGTTTTGAGTAGTCTCAAAGTTGTCCTTTGAGTAGTGATTTCATCAACTGTCATTCTGAGTGAAACACCATCCTAGTGAAGGAATTCTGCCAGCTCTGAGAGCTGTCCAGCATCACAGCTTGGTTAGTGAGTGGGCTTTGTTCACTTATTGAATGCTCCTTAGTTACTTGGTCAGTTGCTCTTTGCAGCTGGCGCAGACCATGATGGGTTGTTTCTTCTGTATGTTTATACCAGAGGCTGTTAAATCATCAAGGAGGAAAACAGCTGAGGGCAGATTTTGGAGGAACATCTTGGGTATGTGGGTTTGTGTATTAGCAAGTTGGATAGAGACTACGTAGTCTTGTGATCTGCAGCTGGCAGTCACTGGCAAAGGTGCTTCATGGAGAGGGTGTATATGACCTTACTTAAAAATACATTTTTGATGGATGTGGAGAAATCCTTCCTGGGGACTGCTAGGGAGGATGAAGGGGGGGTTAATGAGGTATCGTGGCTGAGAAAGTAAGATTTTCAGGTGAATGAAGATTCATCAGCTGAGGGAGCTGTTCATCAAAGAAGACAGTACCCTGCTAAAGAAGTAAAATGTCCTTACAAATAGTTTTGGATGAGTAGTAGAGACCCATTCAGTTGAGAGTTAAATAGTACTTTTGTTGATGCAGGAGCTGGGTTTGAATTGTCGAACGATTCCATGCTCTGATGCCGAGAAGCATTAATTACTAAACAAGGATTATGACAGAAATACCTGCTACTCTGAAGTCCAGCACATTACTTAATTAAGGGATCAAGGGTATTGATATTCTTTTTAGATGAAAAGTACATACTACATGTTTTTGTCTTTAATGTATTAGCAAAAGTTTAATGAGGTATAGATACAAATAAGAAAAATGAGGTAAAAAGACTCTGACTGTTACAAGATAGCATGTCTGGTTTTCATCAGCAGACCTTTACAGAGGCAAGGAAAGGCAAGTGGGATGTTTTCAATGTAAAGCTGGCCAAATTTAGAGTCTAGTAATCTTAAATTATGATTTTGGCAGAGTGCAGGTCTCAAAATCATTGCATAACCTTTAAAAGCCTGTGACCCTGGGGCAATTTAAATTCCATTGGCAAAAGCTTCTAGGAGCAGAAAGACCTGATTCTGCTCTTGTACAGCTGGCCTCTCTAACTTCTATGTTTCTCCATCTAGTTCCCTCCAGGATCTAGTTCAGTAGAGGTTTTATGAGTTTCCATAGAGAATTCTGCACAAAACACAGAAGCTCTCTCTGATCCTTTCTTTCAAAGCAGGAAGGAGAAAAGGGATTGTGTCTTCTGTTGTACTTGTACCAGAACTTAAGATGCTAAATTAGTGGCAAAATCCTTCATTTAGTGTCTCGAATTGTCATCATGTTTCCCTCTCCTTGTCAAGTTACTTCATATGCAGCTGTACTTTTTCATAAAGCCCTGAGCAAACCCAGCAACTTCAGTAGTTGAGCTTCCTCTGGGCATCTTCCCATGCTCCTGTTAAATCTCACCTACTGGGTTGGAAAAGAGCTCAAGATTCACTGATCCAGAGAGATCAGGAATATTAATATGACTTGTAACCACTCTGATTGGGAAATTCATATGGGACAGGAATATGTGGGCTATTATCCCTTGCGCGAGATTTATTGGATTCATTTGACTGTGGAGCTAGGGATCCCATCCCAGGAGCTAGACATTTTGGTGAACATGGTTCAAAATAGATTTTTATAAAGCTAAAAAGTAAGTAATGTAGTTGAGATTACAATWTGAGAGTTACTGGTTTCTCAGTCCTGTTCTTGGCCAGTTAGACTGTGCTTTCCTTCAGAGTACAAGCATATTGGACCCTTTCCAGCTCTACTGTCTGTGGTCCTATCCAGCTATGAGTTCCTTTTTGTTTGAATACAAAGAGATGTCCTCTACACTGCGTATTGTAGTGTCTGTGCAGTCTAGTATTTGCAGTGAATTCAAGGCACCACTGGAGCTGAATTCTTTCTTGAAGCCGTAAGAGTCATTACTTTGGGAGATAGTGTAAAATGAAATGTAAACATCTGAAATGATCTAAACTTGAAACTGTCATTGTTCAGGTTAAAAAGAAAATTGCTTTCAGTATCCTTACATAGAAGCTTGAAAAGACAAGTTTTAGGTCATTGACAGGCCAGGTATTCTAAGGACAGGATTGCAATCTGTGCATTTCTGAATTTACTTTCTTAATGGATGTGTTTTGTTCAAGAAAAGGCATGCAGAGATTCATAAACTCTTGCTGATTTTTTAATTAAATTATTTTAAAGGTAAAATTCTCAKGAAATTGAAGGTTAGGTCAAGCATTTCTATTGTAGGCTGACTTTTCAAAACAAAACATTTTTATCAGTATTGTCAATAAGCCCCCAGTATGGCAAGAGGGTCATAAATTGAGCCTCCTCATCAATGGAGTCTTCATAGGCATGGGGCTCTGCGAGYGCACGTTCCCTCAAGAGAATAAAGAAGAATCTCCTGGGAAAAGCCCAAATTCTTTGGAGTCAGTGTAACTGTAGCTGGTTTTGCTCACAATTAACTTGATCTATAGATTAACCTATGTTGCTGGTTCTGTTCCCAGTGAAGGAGAATTAGTTGCACGTGGTATCAACGTTTATTTTAGAAGTAGCTTCTATTGCTCCTAGTTCTGGTGTTCTGCCCTCTGTTAGAAGTTGAATATGGACTGGGCGTTTTTCCAGCCATGTGATTGTAGCAGGTTACTGTAGATTTTATGGTTGAAGTAAATGGACTCAATACCACAGGGACAGTTTCTGCAAATGCTTATACAATTGATGAGATTAGTTAAGCGTATGTGTATGTGGGTTTGCAGAATATCAATCCTTAGACATTTGAATTATATAGTTATTTCAAAACTGAGCCTGTGCCATGTATCAAATGGTAAACAGTGCCTAGATATTCAAGCTGGACATCACTTTCCATGATAGCACCTGTGGAGCTTCATCTAATATGAAGATGTGAAAAAACATGTCATCTTAAACATCCTCTGTTTGGCAAACCCCCACTGTCTTAAGTAGTCATTAAAAAATATGCCATGAGTCTAAATGCAATTGATTCAGATTTAATTGAAATCAGCTCTATTAGGTATATCTGTGAGCTAATTTCATCAGTCCTTTAAAGCAGTTTTCCTATATTTGAGTACCTGGAGATCTGGAGGTTTTTCAAAGCTGTTAATCAAATTATATAATTTTAAAGTGGCTAATTTAAGACTGGGCTGTGAGAAGCTAAGCCAAACTAAGAAGTCAGAAACTGAGTCAGGAATTGGACTATTTCTCTAACAGGTCCCAATTCCTGTGGATTTGAGTATGTTCTAGTTAGCACAGAACAGAAAATGGTCCCTGATTCATGACCTAAGACAAGAGAAATCAACAGAGACAGACAAAAGGGGAAATAATAGAATACAGTGACATGAAACTAGTAATACCAATCAGCATGTTGCCTCGTATTCCAGCCTAACTGTTGCTATGCCTTCTGGGGATATTGCAAAATGAAGACTTTTAAGGAAGGCCTTATAGTAGAAGAATGAGTTAGTTTCATGGATATTTACATTGTGAAGAGTTGCCTTAGAGAAGTAACAGAAATGCTTGTTGGCAACAGGCCTGTCATTGCAGTCCAATTACCAATTGATGTCTTAATAGTAAGATGTGATGATAGCCATGAAAAATTGTAAAAGCAAAGCAGTCTTATGTGAAATGGTAGAGAAAGGCAGGATGCAGAGAAGGAGTGACAGAAAGTAGCATGGGAAAAATGTCCTTGTCAGTTGCCAAAATTTCCATGAAGATCAAGGCAAGATTATGTCTGTTAAGTTGAGGCAGGTGGCCAGGTTCTGAAGTAGCTGAGATCTCAGATATGATGAAGGAGGAATCGATGAGATTTAAGCAAATCATGGATGGGTCTTGTAGGCTGTAGGTATGAGTGACAGGCATCACTGCTGGTGTCACCACAGATATAGAAAAAAGGTATCAAGAAAATTTTCTGAAGATGATTAAGAGATTTCTTGATGATTAGTTTGAGGTGCTGGTTAGATGTCCGTGAGATGGTGTGAGAAAAGATCAGGATAAAAGTGAAGAGTCTGCAAGAATGAGCCTAGATACAGTAGCCAGATTTGTGCTTCTGATGAGGTTACTTGGAATTCACAGAAACAAAGAAAACTGAGGTTTGGAAGCAGGGCTAACTTTAAAGCTAGATCAGGTTGCTCAGGGTGCTCCAAGGTTGCTTCAAGGATGGAAGTTCCACGACTTCTCTGTGCAGGATGTTCCAGTCCAGAACCTTTCTCCTCATCAGGGATGCTTTTCTTATTTCCAACCAGAATTTCCCTTCCTGCAGCTTTTGACCATTGCCCCATGTCCTATTGTTGTGCACCTCTGTGAAAAATCTGGCTTCATTTGCTCTGTAACTCTTCTTCCCTCCCACTCCGTAGGTAGTGGAAGACTGCAGTTAGCCTTTGCTTCTCCAGGCTAAGCAAAGACAGTTCCTTTAGCCTCTGCTCATACACCATGTTCTTCAGCTCCTCAGTCATCTTAATTGATGTGTGCTGGGCTGTCTGCAGTTTGACCACATCTCTGGTGTATTGTGCTGCATAGAACGGAATCACCAATTTCTTTGACTTGTTGGGTATGCTCTTGCTAATGTAGGGCAGCATGTAATTAACCTTTTGCTGCAAGGGTGCACTACTGACTCATGCTCGACTTCTTGTCTACGGGAATACACAGGTCCTTTTCTGCAGAGCTGCAGCCTGTCTAGCCAGTTCTCAGCCTGCAATGACATCTCCTGCCCCAAGTACAGGACATTGTGTTTGTCTTTGAACTTCCTGAGGCCCATTTCTCCAGTCTTTCTGAATGGTAGCCCTGCCATGCAGTTTTTCAGCCATTCCCCCCAGTTTGGTGTCATACATGATCTTGCTGCAGGTGCCATGTGTCCCATCATCACAGTCATTGATGAAATTTTTAAGCAGCAGCAGCCCCAGTATTGACGCATGAGGAACACCACGCATAACTGACCGTTGCTAGTCTTCGAACGACTGATCACTGTTGTTTAACCCCAACAGTCCAGACAATATTTCTTCCATCAAGCAGCCTTGAAGTCTAGTCAAGGCATACTTTCCCTGTTTGGCTACCAGGATACTAGAGGAGGCCATTTTGAAAGCTTTACTGAAGTCAAGGTAAATAAACTCCACTGATATTAAGGGGTAGAGAAAGAAAGGTGCTGAAAACCAGAACTTGAACCTCCACAGGAAGCTGGAAGCTTCGGGCTAGCAAAAGGAGCAATTTTAGATTAGTGTAAGTGATGTACTGGGGAAGAATGACTCATAGAAACTGTGAAAAGAAAAGACTCCAAGATGATTACTATGGCTGATGCTGGTGCTTTAGGCTCTTTGTTAATTTGTTTCCTAGATTTGACATCTAGCACTTCTTAAAAAAGCAATGTGCTCTTTTCCTGACTTATCTCAGTTTGTACTAAGCGTTTTCCCAGTGCAGTTTTCTTTTAAATTGTGCTACTTCTCTAGCTATGTAATTGCAGCAGGCATCTGTGGAAACTGTCTCAGACCAAAGTTCTCTCAACGAAACTGATTTATTAAATGTGGCACTTCCAAAGTAGTGCTGCAGATGAAAGAGCATGGCCATTGCTGGCTGAGAAGAAACTTAAAGTCAGAAAGACTTTAAAATGATTAATCAAGTGTTATTGGCCTAGAGAGGATTCTTTGCTAAGCATTGAGACCTCTTAGAGTCTAGATACAGCTTAGGCACATTTTCTGTATGTGCACTTGAGAGTTACAGTAGTTCCATAGTTGGTTAGCCTTGTTTCTGGCTGCTTAGTTGCCACGTGCCTTAGTGTTTATCCTGCATAACTTTTTCCTTTGCCGTAAAGGAGAAATTATTTTATGTAATTGGCAAAGAAATCTCGGTACTGCCAAATTGTGCTGCCCTTGGATTAGGAGTGTTTAGAGTGATGAGACAGTGATTGCGGTAGATGGATGCCTGCAACACAACTAACTGTCCAGCATTTGATACTCACTACCTACTTGTAAAAAGTAACTGACTCAAACTGTAGTGTTTTCTGTAGATTGTAGATGATGCTTTATAGTTCTGTCTTGATAGTACAGCAAATAGAATACAGTGGTTATTCCTGTAAAGACTTCATCGATTTGTATTTATAATCTAATTTGTTCTAGTTTTCAGTATTTGCTTTTAAACTATAGTGCAAGTGATTACATGGCTCGAAGAATTGGCAATGATTTATTGTTGAGATTTTTACTTTTAAGTTAGTGGTTTATATCTGGGTGCAGGATCAGAGGAGTCCAGCTATTATCTGTGAGGGGCTGCATGAAATAAAGTGGCAGCCTCGGTCCATTTCTAGAGAACAGGTGCTAAATTCCAGGCCTGCAACTAAAGTTGCAAATAAGGAGTCTGTAAAATATATGTAAAATTTGATTTTGCATTTCCAGTTTAGTATTTAGGCACATAACAAAACAGAGACAAGCCTGCATATTTTAAGTCTGCGTTTGAGCTCTTCTCAGGCTGAAACTCAGACCTTAGCTTTCAGGGGTGTTGCTCAAGTTTGATTATTACTATACTTTTTGAAACACTCACATTTTCCTAATTAAAACAATTTTCTTTGGCATGTAAAAAATYATTCAGGGATGGTATTTGTGGCCAAAGTGAGCTATAATCTACAGTTTAAATTATGTGGAATAGGAATCACATTTCTGCCCTTTTTAAGTTTAATTATTTACGTTGTCTAAATCAGTGCAAACAGATTACATGCTAGCTTTTGTTACATCATTGTTATACATTACTCTAAAATACAAATATATTGATATTTATTGTTTTGAAATCAGTGTGTTCTAGGGCAATGGCTTCCAAAACCCCAGTTGGATTCATTGGGCTGGGTAACATGGGAAATCCAATGGCAAAAAACCTAGTAAAACATGGATATCCAGTTATTGCATATGATGTGTTCCCAGAAGCTTGCAAAGAATTTCAAGACTCGGGTGCTCAGGTATAGTAATAAACTTCCTTTATTCCAACAATAACTGTATATATTGAATGGTTCTTGCATGTGATATTTTTAAAATAATCTGTTTTTTCCTTGGTTAAGATCACAATTGGAACTGAAACAGCTTAGTGAACCAATCTGAATCTGGGAGGTTTCGCTTGGAGCAAAGTCATGTCGTCTACCCTAAGTCATTTTCATGCTGTTAACCAGAATTGCTACCTTGTTGGACTTCTCTAGCTGGTTTTTTTTTCCCTCTTTTTATGAGAGTAGGTTGATGGCCTGTTCTTTCACCTCCTCCTTTCTCCTGCTTCCTCCTCCCCCAGGTCTAAGATGGCCAGTGGGCTGCTTTTCATCTGGTTCCTGCTCTGACCTTTTCAGGTTAGATGACCCTAGTTAAAAATTCCTGCTGGCATAGCTGTAAGGGTTATAGGGACATATGAGCTTTCCTGCTGCTTCAAGGTGCGGTCCTCAGGGGCAGGGGAAAAATCTAATTATTTAAGTGCTTATTCTCTTGGAGGTGAGGAAGGTTATGGTGAGAGAAGAGGAAGGAATGAAAAGGAAAAAGGAGGGAAGGAAATTGATCACATTAAGGAGGTTTACCTTCCTGCCATATACCCTGTGAAATCTTGGCCCCGTTCCAGTCAGTGCTGTTGCTTTTGTTGATCCGTTAATACACCTAGAAACCCATTCAGTCTCTCAGATGGTTGGGACTGTCTTTTCTAAGTGTCTGAAACATATTTGAATGTTTTTTACATACTTCAAAGCTACAGTAGTTTAGATAGTTGTGGTTGGATGGATAGGTGCATAAAACACTGAAACAAAAGAATATACTCAGGTAAGGAGAAACCAATGCAAAAATAATACTCTGATGTGACAGTGTAGAGGATAAGATGAAATTTTCCAGTGGTGGCAAGGAAACTGTAGGTAGACCTAGATAGAGGAATTGTATGACTTGAAATTTCGTCTAAACTGTTAGAGCTAATTGCAGCTGTTTTAAATAATGAGGTAACGTCAAGATTCCCAAAAGATAAAATTGTAAAGTGCACCTGATGATAATTAATTGCAGCTTCCCCTGAATAATTACAGAATCTTGGCCTTAAGTGGGAAAGTAAGATTTTCACCTTTTTTTCCTAGCTACTGTTTTTATTTTGTTAAAGCAGCTGAGACCCTCAGGCACGAACCAGACCTGTCTTGAGTAAGAGGCCGGGCAAATAGAAAGGAAGTCTGTTTTGAACAATTGGTTGTATTTTTAATTCATGTTCTGCAGTGGGATCTCTTTGCTGTGGCTGCCCATTTGGATAGCTTATTGCCATATTAATAGAATCCTTGGCATCCACTGCAAGACTTAACACATGATATTAAAAGTTAACTGCAATGTTTTTAAAAATAAAGCCAAAACTGTGTTTTAAGATTGTAAATCACTAAGAGAATACATGGGTAGGCTTAAATACAAATGAAACACACTTAAAGAAAATATGTGAACATAACTTCCTCTTCTTGATCTATAGGTGTAAATCCTACCCCAACATTTTTTTCAGGACTTGGAAACTTGTGGGTCCAGGGGGCCTTGTAGAAACTACTGTAGAAGGAACATTGGGCTCCAAGGGCTGCTTTCTCTTTGGTCTGGCTGGTAGGGTAAAACCATCAGAAGTGTTACAGAGATGAAAAGATGCCTCTCGAGAGACAGTAAATATTGTCAAATGTCCATTGTTTAAAGTCAGTGCTACTACTAAGGTATATGGAGGATGAGGGATGTTTGATCATACATCTGCATATTCTGTGATTCCACTTTCTTTAGCCTCTGAAGTAAAGAGCTGGGAGGTAGTATATGCCAGGTAGTATATTCACCATCAGCCACCTGCCTGCTGATGGTGAATAGTAAGGGGAAAACTGGCTGAGCAGGAGCATATAGAACCACTTGGGATGAAACTTGGAGAAAGTTGCAAGGCTACAAGCAAGGGAGAATACTGAACAGTGCTGTGAGCAAGTAGGCTGCCTCCATACTCTGCTGTCTCTTTCCTCTTCCTCATAGTTACCACTTTCTTTCTCACACAGTGGAGTGCATATATGTCACACAGTTACTTTGCATCAGTTTATGTATCTTTGAATCATATCTCAAATTTGGAAGTTTGAGAGTGTTACTGAAGTAATCTGATGCAAAAAGCAGCATAAAAATAGAGCTTTCTTCAGTGTATTCAGTGAGAATGGCATTTCAGGCAAGCAGAATTATTAATTGACTTATTGTAAATATAAAGAAAAAATAGGGAAGCATTTTGGAACCAATATAAGCAGATGTGCGTATTGAAGGGCATAAACCAATGACTAGTGTGAAGAAAAGTCTCCCCTATCCAGTTGCATACTGCAAAAGCTTGCTTGAACTGGCAAGTGTCAGAGCCAGTATGGCCTATGTTAGTAATCAGCAATTAGTATTTGGTATGTTTTTTAAAGTTACACACATATTCTTAATGATTTCAAATGCTTAATGGTTCTTAATAGCTTTCAAATCATTCAACTTTATTTCTGAGACAGGAAATCCCAAATAAAAAAAAAAGTTTTGTATGCTGCTTGTTGAACCAGGTAGGCAGGTTTCCTCTGGGATTATTAATCATATTTGTTACAGTACCAAAAAGCCAAGAATGACAATTCCCACTTTAATTCCCACTTTTTTTGCTACTTACTTCCTCTCTCCTCCTCTAATACTACACATTGGGACTGAACCAAACCAGAGGCACTCAGAACGAAAGACAAAGGTGTCATACTCCTATATAAAGAGCTAGGCTCTCTGGTCTCCAGGGAAGCAAGTCATAAAATTAACTAATCGGGTATAGCAGCTTTTCTGCTTATAATTGCCTCATTTATTCCTCCTCACCTTTCTTCTTTGGACTAGAGTATGTTTCCTTTTCTGACTGTGCATTATACCGGATGTTTTGTGTAGTATGAACTTACTCTTTCAAAACAAAAACTGCATGTTTCTAAGTCCCATCTATGCCAGTTTCTTTACTTTTTTTTTCAGAGCTTTGCTCAATGGATATATACAGTCGTCCCTTCTTTTATTTATTTTACAATAAGTAAAACAGAAATCAAGAAGTTTATGATGCTGTATTGCAGAAATCCTTCAAGATATTATTCAGCATTTCTTACAAACGTGTATATACCCTGCCTTTTTTGATGCTGAGACCTTATAAAAACGTTGTATGGAAAAAGATAATATATTTACATAAGTGCTTTTAGTATCAAAACTAACAAAAATGATAACAAATACCTGTAGTTAAAAATAGATAAGGAATGATGAAATGAGGTCATCAATTTGTTGATTTGTCTACATTATGGAAAGGAACCAATTTTTGAGGTAGCTGTTAAACTGCAATTTCTTTAACCTTAAAGCCATGTGATAGGGAAATTCTAATTTATTCACACTGACTAATAACTGCATATAAAATTTTGCTTAAGACATTTCTTAAAGTTTAAAAACCCAAGGCATATAATATTTCTAGAAGAATAGGTCATTGTAATATTAAGGTTCCTCTTCATTACTCAGCAACAATAACTGGAAAATAAACATTACAAGCCCTATCCACAGACAAAATCCACTTTCTGCTCATCTTGCTTCCTGCTTGGAACCTAATTCCTTCAGTAAAACTACCTGAATGAGTGAAATCAGATTTGATCCGCGTGTGCTGAAGATAAAAGAATAAGCTGTAGTTTTTTATTGCCATTTTCCCTGAGCTATGAATGTATTAACAGTGCATTTTTTAAAGAAATGAATTATTTAAAACTGTCATTGGACAAAAATATTAGTGGCAAATGCCTTCTGGGTAAAACTCTGTGTCCTTTGAGTTCACTGGCAAAACTCAGTACTTTAGCTGTCAGTATTTCACTTGCTGTGTGCGTATCTTAAGTACCATACTGCCTGCCTCTGAGAATAAGCTGGCCAAGGTAAGTTAGGTATGTTTATTTAACAACAAATAGCTAACAATGTGTTTTGAAATTTATTCAGACATTTTTGGTGAAGTATGCTTGAGCTGATAATTTTCTTTTTTTGAAAATGTCAGCCATACTATTGTGAGAATCATCAGTTGGTTTATCTGATTTTTTTAAAGGGGAGTCTCAGAGGTACATTAAGCCTTTTTTCTTTTTTCCTCAGTCTTCATCTCTTCCAATGCTGTATTTAAGCCAAGGAAAAAAGTGAGATTTTTGTCATCCTTAGTGTTGTCCCTCCTTAGAAACATTGTAGAGCGATATTTTGGATAGATGCATGGTTTATAATGAATTGAAGATTCATGAATGGGTTGATGGGATGCAAGCATCCCCATTGATGGTGGATGTTCTGGAGGAACTTCGGTGACATGACATCCTTTTCAATTTTTTTTGTTTTTCTGTTGCTGGATCCAATTAATTGACATTTGCATTAGGAGGACAGAGTTTGTCTTGTGTTCTAATTTTGTACCTAGCTTAGTTGTGACCAGTGACCTGCAAATACTAAAAACAAACTCAGCAAACATGGTTGACATTTCTTTTTCAGGAAATGTAAGCTTATATAATTTTTTTTTTTCTTTAAAAGGTAACAGATTCCCCAGCAGATGTAGCAGAAAGAGCAGACAGAATTATTACCATGCTGCCTTCTAGTCCCAACGCGATAGAAGTTTACACAGGAGCAGATGGAATTCTAAAGTAAGAATTTGCTGTAGTCTGGAGAATTCCCACTCCTAATCAAGGCTGTGTTACACAGTTTGTCAAATGATCGCTGTTGCTGTAACTCTTGCTGTGCCTTCAGGGCACTTAACTTGATGTTCTCCTCTGTTTTGTCACTATTGATAATTCTAATTACATGAGTTCTCTTAAGCTGTGCTTGCTTTTGGCTAAAGTCTTAATTTTATTTTCAGTGGAATAATAATTTGTGTCAATTTGAGACAACTTAACTGACTATTATCTACCTTCTCAGTTGCATGTTTCTTTTACCGTAATGTAATATACCACAGACAAGTATAACTAGAATATTTGCTGGCAACAATTATTTGCTCAAATACTTTTTTCTTTAACTTGAAATCCTATAACTGAAATGTTCTGAAGAGATGCCATTGTGTCTCATAATATTAAAGTGTATTAACATAGAATAGCTGACAAGGCTTTATTGATTTCTACTCTTATTATCTGTTTATTACACAAGAAAATATCTAAAGAGTCTGTTTAATCTGAAACAGTGTTTTTTAACTTTTGCGGAGGGATTTCCACTGAACCTAAAATACATAGTTTGCAGAATTCTAATACTCAGAGTTTTTGATCTTGCCAAATTAAAGAATAAATAGTATTTAAAAGGCTCTTCTGGCCACGTGTGCACTGCTCCTAGCAGGCTGACCAAGGCTACTGAATACCTTTGAGGATCCTGTACGATCTTACTGCTATCCAGGTTAATAATGTAAAGGAAGAAACATACAGCAGACAAAAGTACAGTAGATTGTCTAAAACTGGTGATTGTAGGCAATATTAAAGTGCAGTGATTAGAAAATGAAATAGAGGAGAGGGATTTTCTATTCTCCTTCCAATATAGAAAATAATAGTTGCTTCCCTCCCTTACTGTCCATAGTTTAATTCCCCACAAACTAGGACTGAGCAGATCTAAGTATCCGTAGCTTAGACCCTTCAGGGAAGAAGGGTAATTGGATCAGTCCCACAAAGCTGGGTAAACAGCTGTGGGAGAATTGTATCCAGGATGGCAGTGCTTTGAAGACCGATTGGCAGTACTTACTGATATAATACCGCCAGTTAATCGTTTGAGTACCTAGATGTGGAAAATACTGCGGGGAACAGAGGATGTGGAAAGCAGTCCTGTGCTGCTGCATTCTCAGCCTCCGTGTACAAAAGAAGGAAGTGTAATTTGACAGTAGTGGTTAATTGTCACTCTGAGTGACCTGGTCCTTGGTGACTGGTTTGACTTTGATCATTTTCTGAAACTTTTTAAGCCTTCCTGAAGAAAACATTGATGCTCTGGAGTGTTTAAGGGTTAACTTAGTCATCTCGCTGTGTTACGAAGGAGCTGGTGCCATTGCTCCTTGTTCTGAACATAAGGGGAGATGATGTAGTACTGTATGGGCCACACTGGCTTTCGTTTGCAAACTTAACTGCAGCAGCTCATCCCTTCTGTGAAAAAGGACGAGTTCTGTGTATGTGGTGCTATTTCAGTCTGGAGCTGCAGTGAGGTCCACAACTGTATGTATATATTGAGAGACTATTTCCAGCTATCTAGGTAATTCGATTCAGTGAAGTTCACTGCCAACAGCATGCAAGGTGCAGCAAGGCTCTTCATCTGTCGTGTGTAGCTTTAAATTACTCAGCTTTTTATGACTGAAAAATTATGTTGTTTGATTTCGTGGTGTTTGCTGGTCCAGTGGACATTAAATCACAGTGCAATTGAATGGAAAGAGCGATAAAAATATAATCAATTTTTTATTGCTGAGGGCATTAAAAAAATTTAATTGCATTTTTTTAAACACATACACGACTTTTTGTCTTCTACAGTTTGGGTTACAATTCTTCTGCCTAAATTTACTAGCTATCAGTGGGAAAACTTAACATTTTTCTCCATGCTTCGCTTTAAATCTGCAGTGGGCTTTTGTGGTGTTAGTTGTGATCTTTATGTTGAATAAATTGTAGCAATGATTAAAAATGCAATCAGGCTATTCTGATAAGAACTTAAGATATTGTATATATTACAATACAATTTTCTTTCTATATATATGAAATTTTAGGCTGTATCAACATTTAGTTCAGTTGCTTAGATTGCATCTTAGATGATCTGTAAATGATATACTGCTCAAACTTGCATGATGGCAGGTTTTACTAGTGCACCCTTTTTGTGTAATTTTTTTATAATAGTGTTTAGGAAGAACATCCTTTTTTGTGTTCAGGTTTTATTGTGTTTTGAGTCATTCAAAATTGTGCGGTATACATACTCAGGAGTATACATACTGAGCAGATCTTGCTCGATAGAGTTTAAAACTTTGTGTTTATTAGTGTACCAAAAAGTGTCTATATTTATCATGCTGAAGAAAGCCAGTGCCGTGGTAATAGTTGCTGATGTCTTGTGCAACAAATACTTAATAATTAATCTTCATTTTAGGAAAGTGAAGAAAGGCTCATTGCTAATAGATTCCAGTACTATAGACCCTGCAGTTTCAAAAGAATTAGCCAAAGCAGTTGAAAAAATGGGAGCTGTTTTCATGGATGCCCCAGTTTCTGGAGGTAAGTCTTCATTAACAGTTTACCTCATACTGGACACGTCTGTTTGTTTGCTATCTCAGCCACCAATTTGTACCCTTGTTGGTACATGTTGCTTTTCTTTGCTATATGTATGGTATCCTTTTTTTTGTTCCATTAAATTAAAGAAATATATGTTATTTTAGGAATATTTTTAGAGTATAGGAATATGCTTTTGTGTTAGATCTGGAGAAACTTGAGCTTTCACGTGGTATGGTACAGTGGCCCTTTTAATTTAACTTCTTTCAGAAAGTTATATTTTTATGCAGGTAATCACATCTCTTTAGTCTCCATCTGTTTCTGTCTGTTAGGGAAGGACTGTTTGGTTACCATTAAGCAGTTCTGCTACTTTTTCATTAATTAAAAAGGAGAGAAGGAAGAGGAGAAGAAAGGATTTCATTGTCAAGAAAAAACAGAGCTTTCCTCTGGTTTTGTAACAGTTGAAGAATGTGGGTGATATTTGTCTATTGTTGAAGCTGCTAACTATTGATCTTGTGAGTATTTCATCTCTTTTAAGAAATAATATAAAGCAGGGAAGCCTTTCATTTTGTGGACAGAGGAGAGCAGAAGCATAAAATTAAGGTTTTAAAAACAAAACCGTAGCTGATTGTTACTATCGTTGAATTCTTCTCTGAAACCGCTAGGATTGGGAGGTGAGAACAACGCATTTTTTACAATCCAGTCTAAAAATTGTAAGTGGCATCGTGAGAATTCTTTATTTTCCTATCTTTAATGAGGTAATTCAGAGAGTTATACCTGAAAGAGAATAAAAATGCAAAAGGTAGAAGAGAATTTGGCCTTACAGAGTTTGTCAAGGGTATGATGCACAAGCTAGAAAGAGGATAGCCTGAATTTCAGATCATGAAGATGAGTGTGGGTGAGGAGCAAAAACTAACCATCTTTTTAATTTTCAACTGAAAAATAAGGCAGGATTTGGCTACACACTAGATGCCAAAATTTTCTTCCAAATTCTAATGTGAACAGAAAGTAGGAAGACCTGGGTAGGCGATATTGAAGAATATAATGGGGAAGCCAAGATTCTTGCTTCCCAGCCAAAATATTAGTCCTTGTTTTACAAAGTTAGATAACTTGTCAGCCTGGGAATAAAAAGCACAGAAAAAAGTATGTTGTAGATGGATTATATATCTATCTGATCCTTTTCTAAACACAACATGGCCTTCTACTTATTGGTTGGGCAATTCTGACATCTTTTATGTGGTTCTCTTCAGTCATTTTCCACCAAATATGTTGTTTACCTGAGGGAATTATTTACATTTTGGAAATGTCTGTAATTTGTTTTTACCCATAAGTTTTTGCTTTAAGGCTGACTATGCTGTAACTACAAAGAAAGAAAGAAAAAAAAAAAGTTTGATTCCAGAACAACCCTAGCTGTTTTGGGGGTTTTTTTCCTTGACAAAATGGTAATGCCGAGACTGGGTTAATACGATAACATACAGTTGACTAGTCTGAATACAAATGGCTTTTTTAGTGTTAGTGGTTTATCTGAATACAAATTATTTGGTGTTTAGTGTCAGTTACAGATTGAGTGATATTCTGAAAGAGGGGGAAAGAATTGATACTTAGCTTTCTAGTACATAATGCGTTTGTGAATGCCAAGGAGCACTCTGTACCAATCATGTTTAAAGTGGGCAGTTGCTAGAAATGTGGAGAAGTTAAGTATGTTAGAAAAAGCTTTAACGTTATGCTTTGTTCTTTCCATCTTTCAAGACCTAAACACCCCAATACATGGGGTATTTTTGTACGTCCTGACTTCATTGTTGGCCTTTAGACAAAACACTAAATGGAGAAGTATGCTCAGCTCTTTAGAAACTGGCAGGCATTATTCTGTTGCTGTGCAATGCAGTAGACTTGGTAGGAGCGTGAGGGAGGGCGTTGTGGGACGCAGCGAGGAGGAAGAGAAAGCAGCATGCCTGAACTGTTGTCTTTAGATCTGTCTGTTTGTTTACTGGCTGTTATTGGCAGACAGTTCCACTTGTGATTTTAGGTATTTGGGTGTTGCCTGATGGATCTTGATGTTCATCTGCACTGTGAACAATTTATTTCACAAACTAAATAATATTTTGAAAATTGCTTGGTCTATAAACCTTATAGAGAAATAGTGATGATTTTAATCCTGTCTTGAGATTGCAAATGAAGTATCTTAAGGCCTAGCATTAGTGCCAGATTTTAGTGGCTTGTTTGCAGCCTGAAGGATTCCTTCCCTTGATCTTTTTCAGATGGGCCTGTGCACCAATGTAGCACTGCCGTCTTCTTCATATGATTGGCCTACAGCATTTACTTGCAGCTTACAGTCAGGACCCATTAAGTAAAAGTTGATGCACCAAGTTACTATAGTGTTATTTTGTATTGACTGACTTTGGAAAATACTTCTCATCCCAGTAGTTGCATGCAGATTATGCTGCTAATGCTGTCTAGAGGTAGCAATCGCTTTACCCTGGCATTAGGATCTCTTGCAGGTCCACATGAGAAAGTTGTGTCACAGTTCTCAGTGCTGCCCTGATTTGTGAGCTTTGTGAGCTTATGACAAATGAGGAAACATCTTCAAAATCTGTGTTTTTTTACTATATTTATTTTTAATTCTAGACGAGTAAATTTATCTTTTTGTGAAGATTGGATTTTGCATCTTTGTATTTACAAAAGGCTTTTAAAGCACACATTATCACAGAAGCGTATTTAAAACTGACGTCTGTTGGCACTGAAGACACTACTGGCTGAGCAAGGGATCTAAATTTAGCCTTTAAGAATTGTGTCGAGTTTGTCCTCCCACTGATTTCACTGAAAGTATGGTACAGACTCTCACCTTGCAGTCCAGAGCAAACTTTACTAGTAGTTTCACTGATGCTGCTGTAACATTTCTCTCTTTTTAATTCAGTATACAAAATATGCATTGTCTAAAGTACAATGAGTGAAATGTTTTTTTATTTCTGATGTGATGCTTTCTTCATTGTAAGCATTTTTAGTGTTCAGATATTACCTTTTCAACTTTTTTTCCCTTCCACTGACTCTTGAAATTACATCAGCTCCTCTTCTGCTCAAAATATGTTGTACTGCATTCTGCTGGAACTTCACAAAAAGATGTGACAGCTTGATTTGTTTTTCTGTTTTTGGAGTTACACATAAACTGTTTTCAGTTCTTTTGTAAGTATGGTTCTTTAGATCCGATAATGAAACTTGGATAGATCTTTCCCCTCACTGTCTACTTTAGCCAAGATAGTCATCAATAAAAAAGTCAGACTGCTAATTGTTAATAAGAGCTGTCATGTAGAGAACTGTAGTCATGCTAAAATAGTAATAAACAGTAGAGTAAAACATTTTTTGTAGGAACTGTGGGCTGGAGCTGGTTAGAAAAGGTTGGAGTTTCTGTTCCAGCTGTCATTTCAAACTGTTTCATCTTACAGTACTACTTCCATAAGCTCCAGCTAAACGTTAAGTGATGGAAAGAATATTAGTAGTAACACTGACAAATTGAGACTTCAGCTCTCTGGTAATGGAGTAAAATGTGAGTCCTTGAAGAGTGAATTGCAGACTTATTCCCTGTATGGCCAAATCTGTACTTAACATGGAGCAAAGAAAAAAAATGTTTAGAAATACTGTGAGGATCTTTTCTTTGATTTCCTTTCAAAGAGCAATATATTTCATGGTTCCAGCTTTAAAAGGACACCTTCTCAAAACTGAAGTGAATGTATTTCAATGGCATGATCTGACTGTTAGCAGAGATTAAATAGGCCAAACAGAATAATTGGCGAACGTGTTTCTCTTACTTGAACTTCGAAGGTTTAGTGCAGTGTCTTTTCCAAGGGAAGCAGAGGAGAGGGCCTTGCAGAAGAGTTAAGACTATGTCTATGCACACTAATGCGTGCAAAGATGATTTGAAAGATGTTTTAAGACTAGACTAAATAATAAAAAATGAGTTGTTCCAATATTGCAATCTCTTAGCTTGTAAATTCTATTGCAATAAGAAAGCATCATCAATATGTTTGCCAGAATAAAGCTGGTTAATAGACCTCTCTTCTGCGTTCATAGAGCTACTTTCTAATTGGCTTTGCTAGGTTGTATCTGCTTTGTTTCTTTAGATTTGTGCATTTTTAAAGAAATGAAATCTTATGACTTTATGGGAGTGGAAGAGTTGGTTGGTTGATTCAACATCTCTAATTTGAGAGATTATGTACTTTTTTAATAAACAGAAGACATGAAATAAGGAATCTCCTATATTCAGTGGTATAGAGGTTTTGTTTGGTTTTGGCTTTTTGGCCTGCTAATGCAGTGATTGGAATATCTGTTAGGATCCTTGAAACACTGTGAAGACAAAGCTGGTTCATGAATTTAGAGCTAATAATTCTGACCTGTCCCCCTCAAGGGCAGGTGTTCTTGTTGGTGAGGAAAAGATCTAAAGGCATAGCAATATTTGCTCCATTGTTATTTCTGGATTTATGCTTCTGTGCTTTATTTTTAAAGCCTGAATGCATGTACTTAGAATTGCCACAATGTTCTCTGTGCTCCTGGTACCGAGCATAGCATTTTCACCTCACTTCTGCTCTTCCCCAGTCACTCTGTGTCTTGCCTGATCTTTTGTTTCCTGTCATGTTCCTTAATTTCTCTGTTTATGTTTTTGCTGAATGCATCTGATGATATTAATTTTTTGCAAAGTTTGTGATCTAGGGATGGTAGTAGAAATTACAATGTACAACCTTAATGTTAAAGGTAGTATGAAACATGTTATTGAGATAGTCTGAAATTTAAATGAGGTAAAAGTACTGCAGGAAGTAACTGATAACAAAAAAGGGAAGGATTGGGTGAACTGATTTAAGGAAGCTGAAATGAGGACAAAGAAACACTTTGAGATCTGAGATGCTTAAAAAGCTTCTCATTCCTAATAACTTATGTTTTAAACTATTTAACAATACTTACATTTGTCAAAATAAAGCTAGTTTAATAGACCTGTTTTGTTGGAGAGAAGATGGAAAGGAATGAAGATCTTGAAAATGTTACACATTGGCAAAATGCTTATTTTGACATTGGGGAGGGAGGAGTATAAACCCTGGGCAGAAATCACGAAGTTGGCAGCAGCTGCTGTTGCAGAAGAGTTAGATAGTACATTTACTGATGTGCTGACTTTGCGAGGGTATTTTTCTTCTGTGAGTCTATTATGCTTTTTATTTTATTTTATGGAGAATGCAAAAGGTAGCAGAAGGCAAGGAAGAATACACAGATTTGTTTAGAGTGTCATCTAAAAATGTTCACTGGGGTGGAGGCAATTGTTCCTATAATGACTAAAAGGGTGGAATGACTGATTTTATTAAAGTATAGTGTATATTCTGGATATAAAACTATGTGTAGTCTGGCCAACTAGTGACCGATGTGTAGGGAAACATATCTGTCTCCATTTATTCAAAGGTGTAAAGATGAGTTATTCAGGCTGGCCCAATAGGATATAACCAGGAATAATACGCTGGAAATTATTAAGGAAAGAAAAATGCATGCTGTGTCTACCAGGAAAAACTTCCTAACAACATTCTTCATACACTGTGGAATAATTTTCCAACGGAGATGGTTGAAGCCAAATATCTCAACATGCTTTAAACTGTACTGGGCAAAGCTCTAGGAACTATACTGTAGGGAAAAATCTTTAACTGGCAGGAGGATGGCTACATGATCTAATAGGTCTTTTCCATCTCTAATGTCTACAATTCTGTTGTGTTCTCACACATGGTGTTCAAAAACAGTTAACAGAAAACTGTCCAGATGGAAGTTAAAAATCCCTGTGGCACTCTTTGAAAAAGAGTAAGGGATAACTGCAGAATGAGAGCCAACATTCCTTTTCTCAGTAAAACTGGTTCTAATATCCACAGCTGTATGTGAGCTGTTACCGCATTCCTAATAGCTGCTCTGTTTGCTTGTGGTTCTTTAATGCTAATATCTGGCTCACCCTATCAAGTGTTCTGAGATACAGAGAGTAAGAAAGATCTTCAAATTTCAGCCTGCCATAAGACCTAGGGAATAAAAATTAATTTAATTTCATTGTTTAAATTTTGGTTGCTTCTTCTAGAGAACTTTTAAAGTTAAGGAGTTGCAGGTGGTGTTTGGAAATGTTTCTGGAATGCAGTGATGGTTTTGAAGCTTTCTACAAAGTTTGCTTTGGTTTTAAATGTTCATAGGCTTCTTTTTCTCTCTTTTTGCTCTTTAAACGGAGCCTCTTGCTTAAAGTGTGTATTTTTCATTTAGTCAAAAAGCCTAGCATGACTCCTGTGCTTGGGACAGTAGGGATGATGAGCACCAGACCTTAATAACGCCCTGACTCCTTCCGAGTCCTAATTCTGTACTATGCTAAATGCGGATGGCACACACATCGGCGCTGAGCCCAGCACCACAGCACACCAGAGCAGCAAGTACAAACTGGAAAGCACAGCACAGAGTAGAACTGGGAGTGCACTGTGCCTGCACAGCAGCCTTCAGTGTGGGGACAGTCCCCAGCAGCTACAAGCACTGGAGGTGCCACTGGAGAAAATGCAATTTATTCTGAATCTTAATGCAAATCAGTTGTACTTGCAATTCAGTGTTGCCCTGAACAGACTTTTTCAGTCTGTGGGTGCAACTCCTGCTGTTTAAAAAAAGAAGTCCAGAGAAACCTGACTACTTAAATGGATTGGGCCACTGAAGACTTAGAAATTACACATTTTATTTTGTCTCTTATTCAGCAAGGGAGATCTGCAGATCTTACACCAGACACATGAGAAGAAACATTAACATCCTAAGTACCTGAACCAAAGTCTTAGGACACATTGGTGCAAACTACTCTGTGTTGAAGAAGACTCCTTTGTAGGCTCATTAAACACTTAAACAATTTTAAAGGAGTAAAAAAAATAACCCAGATGGGGGAAACTTTGCAGGCAGGGACAACTGCCCTTGTCTTGTAGTGCAGGCCTTTGAAAGTAAATTGTTTGTTGATCCCCTAAATGTCTAAATCCAGGATCAGTAGGAATGAAAGCTGATCTTCTGTTGACCCCCATCTGGATGATGCTAGTATTCTGGGTTACTTGAGTTTCCTTTTTAAAGTCATGGTGATGAGTTGGGGAAGGATGGGATTTATGTGTGACGATATTATCTGACGATCCGGAGCCATTCTAAGTCACTGGTTCATTGCAGAAAGTTCTCTTATAGTGGAGGGCATCTTTATGTTTTGACAAGTCTCTTAAGTTGTGCTAATAAAAAAGAGGAGAATGTTCTAGCAGAAGTACTGCCTCTGTGCTTTAAACAAATACCTGAAAATTACTCCGTGTTTATAGTGCTTACTGTAGTATTGCCCATTGTGAGACAATTCAATAGCTTGAGCTTTTGTCCTTAGCAGGACTGCTCCTGGTTAATCCACAGAGAGCACATAGAAATATCAAGATTTCCTAATTCTTCCTCCTCCAACCACATTTTAAAACCCCATGATTTATATCATTCAATAAAAGTGTAAGGGAAATAGTATTGCCTTTTACTGTTGATAAGCGTTTAGAATTTAGCTGTGAGCATACAAAATATGTAAACGTTCACCTTTCAGTTTGTCCAGCAGTATTTAGTCCTGTTGCCTTACTGCTTCGACCTACTGAAATGGAGAGGACAGAGGAGAGTCATGCAGTGCCAGAGCTGAAGAAAGAGTTTTTAACTACAGTTCTCTTCATGCCAAGCACAACATAGGACCTGAAGTGAAAACAAAATGACTTACTGCACTGTATTTGACCTACAACTTTAACCCTTAAAATTTAGTTATCGTTTTCATTCCTGTAGTTTCGCTGGAACACAGTGCATGGAATTTTCTAGACCTCAGACAGCTTTAACCTGTATCTGTTCATAAGAAGAGTTAAAGGGTGCCTTGACAGGAACAGAGTAATGCATGGAAATGTCACTCTAATGCTGACCCTTCAGTTTCTGTTCCTGGTTCTGTAAGCAGTTGTGTTTTAATTATTCTGTATTGTGAAGAATGTTAAATTTGTCTGCAGTAATAATGGGGAAGGAGGTGTGAAACAATGTGTAACAGTTTATTAAAACCTTTACGCATTTTAAATAAATCCACATAATGATTTGCTAGTATCCCTTTATGTTGTTTAACTGTTGGTAAACTAATGGGATTTTTTAATGTTTAGTTTAGGTCATTGGCAACAATACTTATCTGACATGCAATTATTATCTATTTGCTTTATTTGGTATGAGTTGCTGCAAGCTGTGTAAGATCCTAGTTACTCAGTAACTATATAGTTTAACCATATGCAGTCAGAAACAACACACTTTTGCTGTCATTTTGTTTTCAATCAGTGTTTCCTTTGCTTTCTGAGAATGAATGGTGGGAATATGTGGCTCGTGGCTCTTCATATATTTGCCAGTGGGAGTGCAGAGAAAGTCACATTGACTTTTAGCTCTGGCTGAAGAGCGTACGGCTTATGTTTCATTGGTGTTAGATTTCTTGGGTTTGCTTAAAATCGTGACTTTTCAGAAATGAATATCAAAGTAACTTGTAGATAATCTGTACAGGTATATGACTATACATAGGTAGCTCTTCAAACTTGGTTGATTTCTGATGTGCAACATTTTTCCTATTAAACTATTTCCCAGAATTGCTACAATTGCTAGTAGTCCAAAAGCAGTATTTGGGAGTAGCTAAATGCTTTTTGTTTTGAATAAGGCATTTTACGTTGAGTATGCTGGAAGAATAGAGATTTCCTCTCACTTTTAAAAGTTGGAGGACAATTGGAGAAAGGAATTTTCGGTAGCATTATCAGCATGTGAAACATTGTCATAATAGAGCTCTAGTTAGAGTGAACTAGGCATATGTATAGCTTTCCTATTTCTGCAGATACTCATCTTAGAATTTATATTAGTGGGGAGTTAGGGGTGATGCTGGGGCAGTGGGAAGGTTTTGTAGCGGAAGCGCTAAATGAGACGGTGATGTGAATTTGGCAAGCAGGAGAATTTCCTGAGACGGAGCATCCTCTTAGCAGCCTCAGCCCGAATCCTGGCTGCCTCTGAGGGCTCCCACCCTGTCCAAGATGGAAGTTCCTGCGGAGAGTACAAATAGCATCCCTCACTGCCTCAACATACCGTGCTAAGGCGTGGAGCTTGACTACTATGAAACAATGCAATAAATGCCTCCCAGGGCCAAAGTGAACATACCTGATCACCTACATGCATCATTCCTGTGCTAGAACAAACAGGACTATAGGAAGGCATTTCTATTAGTGGTGCAGCAACTGGCACACCTAATAAAGGAGGTGATTAATCTGTTACTGTTTGGTCACTGGCACTTTTTTCCCACTGTATTAGTATGCTTAGCAATTCTTAACACTAAATGTGACTATGTGCACTTACTTAGTGTGTTGTTTTCCTTAGTGGACAATTATACCAATCTTGAATGGAGCATTTTTTGGTAACTGGGTTAAAGGATTCTTAGAACACTGAAACAGTAGGCAGCAAAGCTTGTTAAGGAGTTTTTATTTTACAAGCCCTCAAGAATTCAGAATATGGCTTGCTTACTACTTAAAAAAGTCCAAACGTCCCTTATAGACTCGATTTCAGAGCCAGCATCAAATCTATGCTATACTTGTCTAAAAATCCAAACATGCACTCTTGGCCGTTGCTGTTTACTGAATCAGAACCCTACTGTTTCCACTTGCACTGTATCTAATTTATCGTAAGTGACCACAAAAACTAAAATTATTTATATGTTGGCACCTAACAGCTCCACTATAGTTAAGGGTCTGTTGGCATTTCCATTATAAACCTTCCCTTTGAGAGGTTTATAACTTGGCAGTTTTACTTTTGCTTCAGGCTCAAACGTGCCATTTTCATCCAAGCACAAATTCTTCTACAGAATTTCATTTAGATCAGTTTGGCCATTATTTATTTTAGAACGTGTATGTTGGGGAGTGGAAGGGAACACGCTATTTAATTTTGGTTTCAGAAGCTTTTTGGTCAGACTATATAATGAAAGAAAAATGGTGCTTTTTATTTTATTTTGTAGGTACTTAACCCTTCCTTGGATGTGTCAAAGTTACTAAAACCRTGCTTTTTCAGGTTGTTCCTAATGCTCGCGTGCCACGCATCCATTCCCACCCACCCACCCACCCAGCTGCCTCACCCGCCCCTACCCAATGACGTGCTTTGAGGAAGCGTCCCCTGGCTTCTGGCAGTGAAAGGTTTTTGGGAGAGTGGATGCAATAACATACAGTGGATGTTCTGTTGAGAGGCCTCAAGCCAACCAGTCCAACTGAGGAAACAGATGGAGCTTAATTGGAAAAAGACAGGCCGAATGCAGTTGTCAGTCAAATGTAACCCTATGTGGTTAAGAGTGGCATTTCCTATGGCTCTGCCATTTCTTGTGGGATGTGTGTAAATTACTGCTTGGGTGCAGTAATCCTTGGAGTCTAGAAGTGGTGTGAGTTGTCATTTTCCCTTGCGCCTGAATGCTGAACCACAGAGGAATTTCAACTCTTTTTTAGTCATAAATTCTTGCCATAGTATTGTATTATTATGCTAATTAAATTATTGCCACATGAATAATACATATGATTCTATATCTATAACGTTTCAGTACTAATCATAGTAACACAGTACCAGTGTTCTTATACATCATGGTTTAAGAATATAGAGAAGGGAAATTGTGTACAGAGGGGTAGAAGCTTTTATTAGAACAAATAATACAGCTGAAAATAGAAGCAAGTTTCTGAGTCAGTTCTTTCATCACATTGCGCAAGAAGCAGTAAAGTACAATAGCTTTTTTTTTTTTCCTTTGCTATTGAATTAGAAGAAAAAGTTACTCAATGGAAAACAAAGTGGAGAGAGGATATGTGGTTTGGGAGCTTCTTGTGTACTCATCATTTTGGGTTCTTTTTTTTTCAGGTAGTTCATGCAGATTACTGATTGGACAAACAAGTAATAAAATTGCTTTGTTGTATTTTGTCTTCTGTTTTATTAACAAGAGGGAGAAGGGAAGCATAAGTATAATTAATTATGGCAGTGGATACCAACAGCTTATTGAACCATAGGGCATTAGATCCCATTGAAGCATTTGAAAGTCTTCTCCATCTTGCTTTTTTTTTCCCTAATTCCAGATGTTAATGAATTAATAGGTCAAACATTCCAAATCTTGAATGTTTTGGAGACAACTCATTTTAAATTTTATTAGATTATTTTTAGTTTGTTGGCATTAACATTTAAAAGCACTGAAGGCTAAACTTTAGTATATATTAAAACCTGCTATTTTCAGCTTTGGACTCTGGAAACAGAAGCTTACAGAAACAGCAAATGTCACAAGACACATGATTAGTTCATCACTATCAAAACTTTAATTTTAATAACATTTTCACTGGTATACCTTTATTGCTAAGGATCAAGAAATTTAAACTGTATGCGGTTATGGGAAAGAAAATCATTAGAAGTACCTTAATAGAGCACATCTATAAAGCTCCAATGCAGCATAAAACACTTAAGCATCTACTTAAGTCCATCCATTTCAATGGGAATTCAGTGTAAGTTGAAGAGGTGTGTCCTCAGTGTCTATTAAGTGTCTGTGGGGTAATCTGTCTGTCTTATACTACTGAGTTACTATCTTTGAAACTCAAGGGTTTCAGAGCACTATGTAGAGCTGGCATCCTGGGCATGATTTGGTTGGGCTTTTGATGCAGCTATAAGCTAATTGTTTTAATTATTTGGAAATATCCTTTATCCCAAACTAAACATAGAGGATTTATTATTTGGTGTCACCTGAGTTCAAGGGTTTATTGTTTGCTATTTTCAGCATCTAACTTTATTGATATATTATTTAAACCTTGTTGAAATATAACTTAGCACAATGACTTACACTCCTTTCTGCCTTTCTTGGAAATGGGATAGTACTGGGCTAGAATACTTTATGGTTATTTTCAAAGCAGCATCTCCTGCAAACATGAACCTTTAAGCAGAACTATGTATTTAGGCTTTGCGAGTTGTGTTTCATTACTACTCTATTTATGTGTCTTCAGCACAACAATGGCTGACTCACTTTAAATGCTGTCCCTCACTTCCTAACTCCCTAATTGAAGCAGAAATAATGTCCATTTTTCCTCTCTCTTCATCCACTCTAGTAGGTATATTGCTGTTTCTCATGAGGTTGTAGCTGGGAATGAGCATTCTTGAGTCTCTATCACTTTGTTCTGTAACAACTTGAGTATCCTCTACACTGGCTGATGAAATAAAACCCATTTTCTAAATTCCAGTTGTTGCCCTGGATTTCCAGTGACAAAATATACAGGATTTTTTTGGGGAAAAGAGAATTGGAGAAGGTTTATTAGCTGAAAGGTACTTGTCTGTAAATACCTGGCATAGACTGCAGTTGCAAAGGAGTGTTTCTTGTATTGGTGCGTGGCTTTAGTGTAGAGTTTTAACTGTTCCTAATGCTCATGTAGGTTGCTGAAACCACTGAACTTTGTCTGCAACTTTGCCAAGTGTTATTAGAATATGTACCTATACTGACAACTCTCACTAGGAAGGTATCTACCTGCTCTTGGTCACCTGCGTGTGTTGCTTCAACTGGATGTGAACTTCCCAAGCTGTGTTTTCAGAGGGCAAGACAACTTGGGTACCTTAGAACTCTGGAGCTAATTTGTGCAGCCCATCATTACTTTGCCTCCCTAATCAGATAGTTCCTATGAAAGCCAACAAATTTAATTGTCACTATGAATAAGCACTCACTATGATGAGATAGAACTCCATAGTTTTTATGTATTTAAATAAACTGCATGGAAATTAAGCTTAGGGAGGGGGAAGATTAAGCTGGAGAAGTCACAGTTCAGGCATGAAGGCCCTATTTGTAAGTGTTGCACATGGGCTCTCAACATTTTTCTTTTCCTTAAAAAATAAACAAAAGCAAACAAACTAAAAATGGCCAGAAAGATGTAAACATGCTCCCAAAAAACAGTCCCTGATTTTCTTTTCTTGTGGTAATTTTAATATATTTGTGGAAACTTCTCTAATTTTTCCCAGTAGTTAGAAATTGTCAACATTGGCTCACACTTAGACCTGTGTTTTAGTGTACATATTCACTATAGAACGATTTTCAAAAGTGCACAAAGTATATTACATGCAGGTGTTCCTGTTAACTCAAATGGGAGATTATTTCAAAAAATTAAAACCTGTGGCTTAATCTGAAGTTACAGGAAAGACATACAATAAATCTGGTGTATTTAATTGATGATAGTGGAAATGCTATCAATAAATATAAATAACTGCTGTCCCTTTTAAAATATAAGAGATTATAAGAGAGTTACTTACGTTATTATGATACAGTAAAATCATATAACTATATGAATTAGTGTTTTAGTTATTAACAGTTAATATTTGAATGTTTCATTTTCTCCTTCTTTACATTGACTCCATGTACAGCTTGGTCAGCAGCAACTTCTTAGTATGAGCTTCTTAATGAACAGAGATGTTGCAAAATGAGTTTTATGGACTTTTTTCTTGCTTTCCCTAGTACTGTAGTATATTTTAGACCTCTTATTCATGTAGAAAAGTAAATAAGGATTTAATTGCAGTTCTCCACTCAATGCTAAGCCAGATACTTGGCATACAACTGTCACAAGGGTTTCTTTTCTCTGTCTTGCAATGACCTTAACTTGACCTAAAACGACCAGTTTCTGTAGGGATTGCAATGGCTCAGACTCAGAAAGGTTCTTGTCTGGCACTTGGTGGTTGCTTCGTGTGTGTGTGTGTGTGTGTGTGTGTTTTACATGACATCACAGTGTCTGTACTATTAGTTTCTAACAAAGACAGAAAAATTGGTTCCACATATTTTAATGCAGTTTGCATTAAACTGCTTCCATATACTCAGTGGAGCAGCAGAGACATCTAGACACCGTGTTTTTCTTTTTAAATAATATATGCTGGAAATACAGTAAGTTTAAGGTATCTGTCTGTCTGTTTCATTACAAATCCATTTAAAATACTAATCATAATTCATGTTCCCTCATTCTTTCCACATTTAGGGGTGTTACCTGGGTTTGGAATAGCCAGCTGTCTCAAACACTATCCGCATTTTTAAAGGAATAAGAAGTCTTGGCAGACACTGGAACAATTAATTGGCTTTTTCAGCCAACTCAGGTTAGGAAAGTATTTTGTGGGGAGGGGGCCGAGTGGGAGGGGAATACAACCTCCTGGTTTCAAGTTTGAGTTCTATTAACCCTTTAGGAATGGTAGTCAGGAATTTTGCTAAGCACAGTTCTCCATCTCTGACATTTGTGAAATTTATTTCTTAAGTGAAAAGATTCTAAACTATTAATATACAGGACAAATACGTTTTATTAGGGGGAGATGCCTGGGATGAGGTGGCAAGTGCTGAATCTAAATCATGTTGGATTTAAAAATCTCTGAGATGAAATAAGCATTAGAATCTGTATTAAAGAACTCTAACCTTCCCCTAGTATATACTTTTAGAACAGAAGAAGCAGGAAGGTGGCATCTGAGGCACAGGATGATGCTATCTTCCTGTTGAGTCAGGATAAAATATTTCAGTGTTGGACTTGCTGACTGCATTCCACACCTTGACTTAACSACAGATGCTTAGTTAACATTCAATTCCCAGCTCCATAGATTTGCCTATTTTCATTCTAAAACCAGAACAAGTACTAAACATGAAATTTTAATTACATGTATGTCTTTGCATTCCTGAAACGTTTTGTTTGAAGTATTGGAATTGTTATGCAGTCTGCTTTTTCACAATTCTGTGTACCTTTTGGTGCCAGTGAATCAATTTAGGGGAAAGAATTTTCAATGCAGTTGCTTTTAACAGTTGGATGCTCTTGTTCTGAAGACTGTTTGTTTGTTTCAGTTGTCCTTTATGGAGTAAACTACTAGTAGTTTAGACTGGAAACTGTAAAGTTAAACTTTTTGGAATCGTTACTGCCCCAAGTGGGAATATAAACCATATTGAACAAAATTTATTTAGCCTATTAAAAAGTCAGCCTAAAACTACATTTAATTAGTTTACACTATTACATCACTTCTAGTGGGGAGTAGAACTTATGCAGAGTTAAAGGAGCTCTATCAGGTGAGCCGACTGTGGCCCATATGGGGCTTTAAGATAATGATGAGTTTAAATTTCCTCTTAGAGCTAAGTGAGAATAAAACTGGAGGCAATAAATACTCTTGGCCAAAGCCATTAAATGAAAAAGCTGGGAATTCTCCAGCTCTTGACTTAAATTGTTTGTTTATCAGCTGGCGCCTAGTCTGGAGTCAAGAGCTGGAGATTTCTATCTGTGACAGAACTTTGAAACTCTTGCAGGACACTTTCATTTTAACTTAAGGTAACTTGAGTTTATAGCTTTGGCTTTAAAGATTACTAATGATTTACTCATTTCCTTACCATTTAACCAGAGAGGACTTTTTCCCAGGAAGGGATCTGTGTTTATTTAGGGCCTTTGTCTGCGGAGGGATTAAAAGGCAGCCCACCAGCATTGTGAACTTGATGGTAATAAAAGGTCACCAACACACACCATAAAAACGTTCTTACTATGGAATTAATTATACAGTGTAATTTTACAAAGCATTTCAGTAACCCTCCTTTTAGACTTCTGCTGTATTTGATTTTTCCCTCAAATGGGGAAGAATTCAACTTTTGGCATTAATTGTGCGAATTAGACTCCGTGTGTATGTGTACAACTGTTTACAGTATAACATACTCATCGGCAAGTTCAACTCACAATTGAAAACAATTGTAAAATTCCAGCTGAAGTTAGATCTGGACATGTGAACTTTAAAACTTAAAATACCGCAT
Source organism: Oceanodroma leucorhoa (assembly GCA_030449065.1). NCBI lineage: Eukaryota > Metazoa > Chordata > Aves > Procellariiformes > Oceanodroma > Oceanodroma leucorhoa. Next base: position 5,804,375 of record JASVER010000033.1, on the reverse strand, counting down.
ACTGGGAGCAACAGAATGAAAAAGACTTGTTAGCTAAGAAATGCAAATTATTAACTTAAACATTGTTGCCATATTTGGTAATTTTATGGAATATGGCATATTTTCCAAGCCATTAAGCACTGTTCAAACAGAATCCTGTTACTTTTTCTAAGCCACCAGGTGGCATTGCAGCCCAGCCTGCTCAAAATAGGCTATATTATCAATAGATCGATAATTTATAAAGATTTGTACAGAAGGCATTTCTTCCCTCCACCCCATTTATTTTCTCTAACTTTTAGGGCTTAATTTAGATTATCTGATAATGATGAATAATATTCCTAAAAAACAAAGTGATTTAATTCTAGATTTTGTTTGCAAAGGTAAAAATTGCCACGTCAGGGTATTGGCAAAACTTTTTTTGCTTTGGTAAGGTGAAGCGACAGAATTATGTTCCTATTTGACTTAATAAATGAGCCTAGATTCATCCACAGTGAAGGTCACAGTAATTTCTTAAAAGCTGTGGAGTGAACAGGCGTAGAAGAATACGTAGAGGAATCCATGTGGTTTTCCGTATCAAGTGCAAAGATATCTTGCTATATTCAAAATAAAGATGAAAAAGTACAATTATGAAGTTGGGGGTTTTTTCCTCTTTTGCCTTAAAAAGGTATCTTTCCTCCATTTCCAATTACCATTTAATCATAGCTTCCATACTCCCTTATAAATGGACAAAATAAAGCACATACCCATGAAAAATAACTAGAAAATCATCTTTCACCAATTAACTAAATTATTAAATAGCTAGTAACATGTGTCCTGTAGCCTGTTCGACAAATTTAATACAGTAACATAGTCAAAAACATAGTAAATCTCTAGTTTGAGTAAGGGGGGGGGGGTTTTCCCCAGTTTTGTATTTTTTGAATGTGTACTTTTATGTTTTCTCCTGAAACGGATGAATTTAAAGTGCTACTGCAGTAATTTATCTGCAGTTATACTAAGTGCCACTCGTCTTGTGCTGTTGCCCTTTTTCTTAGGCCATTTAATGGGCATAACCCGTTTTAAGAAATGTATATGTTTTCAAAGTAAGTGTCTCTGACCTCCCACCTTGTTGAAGGCCAAACATACATGTTTTGCTGTAGTCTGAGTATCTGAGCTGCGGCATAACTGAAATACTAAAAATTCAGATGCTAAGGGAATAAGAAAAACCCCATGTGGTAATTTAGGTAATGCTTTCAGCAAACCATAATTTTCTTAGGGAAGAAATCAGTGTTGAAGTGTGGTTTGCTGAAAGCATTACCTAAATTATCACATGGGTTTTTCTTATTCCCTTAGTATCTGAATTTTTATGTTACTGTTTCAGTTATGCTGCATCTCAGATACTCAGACTTTAACACTGATTCCTTCACTAAGGAAAGTAGTAGTAGAATAGGTAATTGAGGCTTTTGACCCTGGATATTAAACTTTTAAACTTGATACAACAGTCTGCCTCTAAGCTTTGTTGTATACTGATATTGCTACTTACTTAACATCAAAAAGCTGTGGTAGTTTGCCTTTATAGATTGCGCCTGTGTTCTGGAATTGCCTCCTGCTGTCCTTGAACTGTTTCTTAGTTTAACGTGTTAAATTTTCTCATCAAAGCTTTTAAGCATGATGTTTAGTTAACACTTGTTCTATCAAATCTGATACAGTAGACTGGTTTGGAATAAAACTGTTCTTTTCATTAACAAACACGATAGCTTGACAGGCCTCTTTCCCARCACATCATGGGTTTTTTGTGTAATGATATGCACATGCAGATTTTACATTGCATGTAATCTTTATGTTTGCCCAGTTTGCAGTCATCGCTCTAGGACTAGAGTAAATGACTGTTTTTTGCCAAGATTCCAAAAGTAAACTAGCCTCATTAAAAATAATGGTTGCTGAGAAAAGAATCTCTGTAAGTTGAAGCAGTTTGCTTATAGACCTGTTTAACCATAGCACAGTTTTGATTCCCTGTCTACTGGTTCAGTTCAGTATGACACTACTGCTGCTGAGAGCTGCTATGGGATTCACAGCACAGAGGTGAAAAACAAGAACAGCTGGATAAAGGAAAAAAAAATAGAATAATGGAAAAATAAGAGTATCCATTTAAGATCCGATGCATTGCTTGAGCTAGCTAGATAAAAATTGGGGGGTGGGGGAAGGAGAAGAACAAAGTAGTAAAATGTCATTTAATGACTTCAGAAAACAGAATTTTCTTTGACTTTTCATTTGACATAATATGTGTATATACATATTGTGTCAAAACCATGACAATATTGTGTATTGCTTTGCCCATTTTTAAAGTCTTTTGAGACACATATTTTTTAAAATAGAAAATTCAATAAAAGTGTATAATGGGAATGTTTAATTACTATAATCAGTTACAGCTAGAGTGGCTGGATTTTATAGTATTTGTGTGCTTACTGCTTTAAACTTTACAAGAGTTATTTCCTACATAGATACTTCTGATTTTTTTTCTTCCTTCTGTTTGTAAACCTTTTTGACTAGGGTCAGTAAAAATGGAAATGCTTAAATATGCAGCATGTGGTCTTTAGAAAATCTGAAAAGTGTTTGGCTACTTTCTTGTCAAAAGTTAGGTTTTCTGAAGATACATCTACATGTACACAAAGGATGTGGCTATGCATATGATTTTTTGCAGTTTATGTTCCTAGTAATATTTTGTTTTAACCCTACATGAAATTTCAAAAAGTACAGAAAGGCCTTTTCTTAAGGGGAAAAAAAAGTCTCTGCATATTCCCAAAGACTCTCAGATTTGTGGCAGATGTACTGGAATCCCACTACTAAAATAAAACAAAATCCATTTTTTTTATTGTTTTTTTTTAACAAAACACTAGTTAGTGGCAAAGTAAAGATACCACACTAATGGTAACATATGAAACTCCTAACCTCTGGTTTGTACTCCAGCGCATACTTCCTTGGAAGTAAATGTAGAGGAAGAAATTAAACCTGTTTCTGTAGAAAACACCCTCAAGCTTTTAAAGTAGATGGACTTTTGGACCATTGGTTTCAGCATTTTCTGGGATTAGAGAATTAGCATTTTGTAAACTGGGTGTAAAATGGATAAGTAAAGAGATTGTAAGGTTAAACCTTAGAAGCCTCAGCGAGTTTCAGAACTGAAATCTGCAGAATCTGCTTTAGAAGCAGAATTCACAGCTAGTGTATGTTGGATAGTGGAGCAGGACTGGGAAAAGTTAGGAAGTGTCTTCAAGAAGCGTAGTAACTTTTTGAAGGTCAGTCCTGTTACTCATTTCAACAGTCTTTCTCCCATAGTTATGCTTTCCTCTCTCTTTGCTCAGGGCTGTGCCTGACCAGATAAAGTGTGGCGAGATTGCAGAACTTCTCCCTCCCAGGACACCGAGTAACTCTAATAAGAAAAGCTATTCTGTAGGGAAGTGGAGTGTTGGCTGGAGTGTTTGTGAAACAAGTGGTTGCAGTGTTGAACAGTGAGGGGAACACGGCTATTGGAGTAAAAACTATTCAAGAGCAACTGGAATATAAAATCCTAATTCTTTTATGGTCTTCTTGTGGCCCACTTCATTTGACGAGAAAGAGGGAAGAGAAGGTGTCAGAGAACATCTTTTTTGTGTGTGTTTGGTTGTCTGTTTCAGATTATTACTCTGTTGAAAAAAACTAAAAGAAATACTCATTAGAGCAGCAGGCGAGGGGTTTCTTCTCTTGGAGGAATAATACACATCCTGGAAAAGCATGCATTTCTGTCCTTTGCTGGTTTGTGAACAATGTGACTGATAGAAATACTTTTGGATTTTTTTTGTTTTCTTAAAAATAAAACACCTATTAAATAAGGTAACAACCAGTTTTATCCATATTGCTAGACTGTAGAAAACTTGTTATCATTTTGATGGTTTTGAAGAAAAATTAACCAGCATAGTACAAGTTGTATCTGTTACATTAGATGAAACTGCACTTTGTTATAGAATTAGATTTTATTATTTAATGCTTAACAATCTTCCCTATGTTTTTCAAGGCTGACTGACGTGAGTGTAGAATGTGTCTGTATTCATCTGTTAACTTTATTTTTCTTTTGAGTGACACACTTGTGTCCTATATTGTGAAAATAACCTGTATCCTTTGAAGACCGATAGAGGAACAGTAAGAGTAATGAACAGTAAGAGTATCAAACAGTAGGAGTAATCAATACCTTATCCAGGGCATGCATGGGAAGCAACTAGAAGATAACAATTGAGAGCTGTAAATATTGAATGATGATGAACTACTGAACAATGTGGTTTTCTTCTACTGACAGGCCAATTTGAATGTCTGAGGGCATGGATGTGTATGGTGAAGGAGAGTGAGGATGGAAAGGTATGTGCTTTCCAGTAAAAATGGACAGACAAGTAAGGTATTGGAGACTGTTTTAGAGGAAAAACATTCTCTAAAGGCAGGAAGTCAAAAGGTGAGAAGAAATAAGACTATCCTAGAAGTCTTAGCTTAGCCTAAAATTTTCTCCTAAGATTTCTTGGGGAGCAGGGGACACTTGACTTTTTTGGGGGAAATTTTTTTTAAAAGAGAGAGCAGCGTGCTGAGGATGCTGCTTTGCTTCACCTGTGGGTTTTTTCATGTAGTCTCAGAAGCATGCAGCTCTCCTGAACAGGTAGACTCTGAAGAAAAATATCTAAGTAGAAAATGTTGTAGTGAATATTGGGAGGAGAGTGTGACACTGCTGGACTGTGGACTGCCCGCGAAAAAGCTGAAGTTTCATCCATATAGGTAAGACAGATCCAGAGTTACTAAGTGGAACCAGGAAGGGAGCACAAGGAAGAGAGGGGACTGTACGCGTATGGGTGCTGGCTTGGAGAATTCTGTACTGATGAACTCGAAGTGCCAAGGGTTTATGTCTCTCCAAATGAAGAATGAGGAGCTTTTACGTCTTGTTTTTGTGGGAGGAGTTTGTCTGAATGAGAATATTATACCATAAAGGAATAGCTTTGTTATGTTAAGCTTGCTTTGGCTAATAGAAAAGCTATAGACTTACTGGATGAAGAATGTGATTTCCTCAAGGCTTTGTTGTGGGCACAAACAACCTGAGAAAGCATTGCAGAACTAGAAAATCTAGAAAGCAATGTTGGTTAGCACAATCCCAGACTACTTCTTGCACTCCAGGGCTGTTCTGAAGTCTGGTCTATTTAAAGGGGATGTTTTCTGTCACTCATTGGGAAAGGAATACCAGTGTGCTGTCCTGGTGTCTCATTTTCAGAGAAGTCCTGATTAATAGGGACTTCTGGAGGTCATCTAGTCTGGCTTCCCCCTTGAAGCAAGACTGGTGCCAAGATTGGATGAGGTAGGCTGTGGCTTTCTTCTGCCAAGTCTTGAAAACTTTCAAGGATGGAGATTCCACCAACCCTGTCTGCTTAACCGGGTCCCATGCCACCATCACATCCCAGCTAAGAGGTTCTGCAGCCAGTGTGCAGAGGTCAGATACAGATGCCAGAGTCATATCCCAAAATGCTAGGGAAAAGAAGCACATGGAAGAATGAAAACTCTTTGTAGGTACACTTTTCTTGTCAGTCCTGATATTTTTGAGGTGTGACATGTTTGAAACTTCTGTGTCTTGTTTGATGAACGCTGTGCCTTAGACATGTTTGGAATTTTAAACGTAACAGCTCTGAGAGTCTCAAAATTGGTCTGAACATATTAAACAGTGCCAGTGATCCAAAGACATATGTAGCTGGACTTCAGATTCTCATTATCAAAGTAGTTTTGAAAATAGGCTTTGCATGTCAAGTTGTGTTTGGGATCCAGAATTCAGACAAGTTGATACATGATCCTATAATTTCTTTGACCATGTGGTTTTCACTGCATGGATTCAGTCACAAATTTGGTGGCTTGTCTTTGCCTGGATTGATGGTGACAAAGCCAAAGGAAAGTAAATAGGCGAAATATAGTTCTTTTTCTAAGTCTGCAGCCTTCAGGAAACTGTTGACATATTTAGTCAATCACCTCCTTGGATGCTTCTGTGAAAATGAAAAATGATGATATGATTAGGATGTCTATAGGAAACCCATGAAAAAGCAGTTGTTAAATGGGTCTTTTATTGTCTGATCATATGTAATCTTTTTCTTAGGGGTGGGTCATTTTATCACAGTGAAAAAAGCTTCTATTCTTGTTTGATCAGGGTTTTTTTGTGTGCTAGCATTAATAAGTCCTGGGAATTCCTTAAGAATGGAAGCCTAATAATTATCTCTTTGCTGTCAAAGAGCTAGTCTAGTTGATGCTTGGTTTTTGCAATGTCTAATGTCAAGGTTCTATACCAGTAATTAGTACCAACACTTCCCACATACTGAATTTATGGCACTGTGACCACATTTTTACATATGTTGAGGGATACTTCAGTAACCCTCTTAACATGAAGATATTAAGAAATATGCTCTGTTATCTCTCCCTAGAAATTTAGTTCGCTGCATTTTTGGTTTTTTGCTGTCTGGCAGCAAGTGTAATGAGATCAAATTGTGTTATTCTGTAATGCTTTTCACCTAATTATACATGATATTTAAAAGAAAGGGCCTTGCCATGTTGCCATTATAATGTGGAAGTACAAAACAACTTCTGGTGAAGACCCTTTTGACTGTTAGAATCATAGAATCATTAAGGTTGGAAAAGACCTCTAAGATCATCAAGTCCAACCATCAACCCAGTACCCATGCCCACTAAACCATGTCCCGAAGTGCCACATCCACACGTTTTTTAAACACCTCCAGAGGTGGTGACTCCACCACTTCCCTGGGCAGCTGTTCCAATGCCTGACTACCCTTTCAGTGAAGAAATTTTCCTGATATCCAATCTAAACCTCCCCTGGCGCAACTTGAGGCCATTTCCTCTCATCCTATCACTTGTTACTTGGGAGAAGAGACCGACACCCGCCTCTCTACAGCCTCCTTTCAGGTAGTTGTAGAGAGTGATAAGGTCTCCCCTCAGCCTCCTCTTCTCTAGGCTAAACAACCCCAGCTCCCTCAGCCGCTCCTCATAAGACCTGTTCTCTAGACCCTTCACCAGCCTTGTTGCCCTTCTCTGGACACGCTCCAGCACCTCAATTATTGTGCAGAAGACATTAAGTGGCCAGATAAAGCAAAAACACTGTCCTGGAGGCCTGCCAGAATGCAAGTAAGCTATTGATATTGAATCTTTGACCTCATGGTATTCTAGGAATGGATGAACAAAGGAATCACTTTTTCTCATGAACTGGTGCATGAGTAGTCGATGAAAGTTGGATAAAAATAATTTTTTTAAAAAATGCTACCTGGGAGCACTTCTAGTAGGGTCTCAGAAATTAATTTCTGTTTATTTCTGACTGAACTGGAGTTAAAATATTATAAGAACCTATTTTGAAAAATGCCTAGCAGAAGCACTGTCTACAGCACACATGTATGTGTTGCCAGTCTTACTAGCCGCAGCAATGTATTTTGCTACAGGTCAGACAGTCAAGCCCTTTTCTGACTGTGAACAATACATGAGCCATAAATCCTTACGCTTAAATTTCAGTGTTACAGACCGTCCTCCTCTGTCCATTGCCATAATAATTGAGCTGCTTCTGCTTTATTTTTAAAGCAGAAAATATAATAAGTGTCTTAATTTGAAGCTCGCTTAGCTTATAAGGGTTTATTTTTATTTATATGTGGGGAAAACCACACAGTCTATTTTAGCTCAGAATGCATTGTAGTTAGTGGGTGACTTCATATTCTTTTCTTTCATTTTCTTTTCACAGGATTGAAATCCATAATCTTGGAGTAGCTGCCATACAGTTTCCATACCTTGCGTACATACATCTACCGTTGGTAGATGAATGTGGTAGATGGTATTTGTTGGAGGCTGTATTTATCAATGGAAGGGAATGTCTCTTGGATAGCTAGATCCACAATTAGGAACATCTCTAGAAAAAATGGTAAAGATTGTGAAATCAGCTTAGCTCAGTGAGGAACTAATGCAGTGGGGTACTATTGGGAGAGGAATGGGCATGTTTGCGCACAGCGTCTTATGCTACTACATAATTTTTTAAGTGTATTTGAGTGTTGGTTGGAGTTTCTSCGTTGTGCTGTGTGGTGGGGACTTTTTCTGTGGCTCTGCTGGGCCTTGTTCTTTCTTTGCCACCACCTCGCTTCTGTGACATGGGAATTCTGGCCTGATTTGTATCTGCAGTGTGCTATTACAGTGTGTCCAAAGCATGGTAGACCGACAGACTTCTGGCTAGCCACACATTGTGTGTATATGTTCTGCTGCCAGAGGTTTGGCAGGATTTGGTAGCTCTGATAACTCTCCTTGTCTCCTCTACTGCACTCATGCCGAGGAGTAAAGGTTCATCAGATCGTTTCCATATTTTGATGACTATAAATACTTGTTGCTAGTAGCATTTATTTTCAGTCAGCTGTTTTTCATTTGAGCACTGATTCTGGTTTGCCTCCTTTTAACTTTGAGAAAGGTGGGTGATTGTGAAGAATAAATATAAAGAAAATGTAGTTCTGAGCTTCCCTTTACATATTCCTGGTGCTTCAGCCTATGCTGTTTCATTGGCTTTCCTACAGATTGTAAATACTGTTTGAGTGAGAGCTTTAGAGGATGACATTTAACGTCTTATATAAATGGTTGGTGCCTTCTTATTCACTGAAAAGGGCAAGGAGTAGCAGGAGATAAGGGTTAAACTCATGGGCCTCTCCAACTCCAGAGTTGAAGTACAGATCATAGAGATGGTTCTTCATACCTTGTGATGAAAAGAGTTGGTGTCTGTCTGGTTTGATGACATCAGTACTGCTTGTTCTCATGGGAAATAATCTCCCCAGCAGATCTGTAGGAAGGAGCCTAGATACCTCTTCATCTTAATATAGTCAGTGGTATGCATAGATATATACTGTAGGAGTTTCCAGTAAAGAAAACTTTGCTTTAGGGGGTTTGAAACTCTTGCTGGGGAAGTAATGCCTGGGTGAATGTTGTGACTCACTGGGGTGATGAATCTTAAGGAATATTTCAATTCGTTCCTCCTGACGTAGCCTCCAGTTCTGGTACCTGAGGTTCAGCAACATTTCCAGAGTACCTAGAGCACAAGCATCCTTCTTTACGTAACTCATACAATTTTAGTGTGGGAGCTAAGGTGACTTTACCAAAGTTCATCTACTCCCTTCTCTGGTGGCTGGGGAGATGTTTATAGAAATGCTCCTGTGGGTTCCATTTTTGGCAGTGGCTCTACCTTATCACCAAGACCAGCACTATCAACTTTAAGTCATTAAACGTGAGAGAAGTGGATTCAGTATGAGGGCAGATTTGGAATGTTGCTCTCGAGAATGAAGGGAAATAAGTAATTAATAAAATGTCCATCTCCGTTTCCATCTCTGTCCTTGCTAGGAGTGCAGGAGAGCATTTATTCTAATGATTATTATCCTCTTGCACTTGCTGCAATTATTGGAGTATCCAGTGTGGCTTTGGGGGGGGCTGGCCAGAGCAGCTATTCTTTTGAATAGATTCATCAGCTAATACAGCTAGAGCAGAGGCTTGATCAACATAAACAGGTTGACAGAGTGACAGGACAAAAAGGAGGACATGGCTGCTCTAGTGAAAGGGACAGTATCAGGCCACCGTTATGGTGGGCCTATTGCAGTAGAGGTTTGGGGAGAGTTGCAGGCGGCTGGCACATGGTTTGTTGCATGGTACTGCTATCCCAAAACTATGACCCACAGTGTGTGTGTTCAGCAGAACCTTAAAAGGGACTGTGTTAAGCAGCAAGAAATTTAATACACTGTTTCCTGCTTTGAAGCTAAGATGATCCTGCTGTAGGATTTAATTTTGCTTGGAAACTGATGTAGCAGGCTGTAGCCCACAGCAGAGTGGGAGCAGCCAGAGTAGAAAAACTGTTTGTAACATGTGACAAAGCAAATTGCAAAGAAGCCATTCAGGGGGCCAGAAGGAAGCTTTCTTTAGCTAGAATGATTGAAAATTGTGTCTAAAAAGTTCCTGCCTGTCATTCCATGAGATTAAATTCCCTGATCCACCATCCTTTTTTTTTTTCCCTACTGGGTTATCTTATCTGTGGTATAGCTATCACTTTGATGGTTTAATTGTACGTGTCTCTTGACCGCCTTAAAGATAGCCCTCCGTTGGCCCACTCTTCCTTGCCTTGACCAGGTGGCTGTATGGCATCATCTTAACTTCCTCCAGTGAAGTGTTTCAAGAGAAAGTGCTTCTCCCAGGCGAGAAAAACTTGCTATAGTATAAATCTCTCTCCTTCGTCTCCTTGGGTCTCCTATTTGTGACTTGGGTCTCCTGGGTCTTATTGTGACTCTTCACTTTCTTCCTCCCAGTCTCCTATTTGCACATCTGCTTCAAGCCATCTCTGTAGTTTGCCATCATCTTTTATTCCTGATACTGCAGGGATTTTTCCATGTTTGTCTCCTGACTCATAGGTTTTGTGACTTGTAACTTCTTTTCTACAGTTCATCAAAGCTCAGCAGCAGATGCTGGGAGCAGCGGAGAAACTGAGTTTCCTTTGCCATAAAGAAGATATGGCTTGTCAGGACTGGGAATAGTGGCTTCACTTAAATCTTCCTACTTAATGCTGCCCATTAAACTCAGATAACAGCCTGTTTGGCCAGAGCAACCTTGCAGAGGAAAGTGTGACTTGTAGTTTTTGCTCAAACAATGAAAATGGATGCTAAATCCGAATTTCTTAATTTAGTTAGCATAAATATTTTTTCATATGAGACCTCAGAGACTCTGTTTGAAGCAGTTGTTGTTCCAGAGAACATGACTGAAATTAAAAAGAGGTATTTATGATTGGCATCAGCCTCATAACTGGGTGACGTATCGTTTGTCCTTTTTTCATCAAGGTGATAATCCTACCTGTTGTTCCCAAGAATGCTCCCGTATGCCTGTATGTCTGTTCTTCTGCAGTTTATATCCTGAACAGAATTACAATTTTCTCAAGATAATTCTTTTCAGAAGGAAACTAAATGCATTTTGGGTTGATTGCGTTATTGGTAGTATCTGAAGTTGTACTTACATGTCAGACTACGTTGTACTACATAAATACCTGAGCTGTAAAAAGGAGCAGAACTTTATGTTGCTCTCGTTGTTCATTTTGAGTATGTGAGTTAACTTGTTTTGTAGTTGGCTTGTTTGTCTGACATGAAGTGTAGATTGTGCTGTAGACATGCTCAAAGCAGAAATCTAGTGACCGTGACACGAGATTTAAAACTGGAAAATAATTCAGTATGATTATGAAGTTTTTATTACCCAGTCTTGATAATATTTAAATGTAAAATCAAAGGGCAGAGCTGAAAGAAATTAAAAGTCTGTGTACAGAGTGAACTTGTGTATTTCTTGCCCAGACTTCCTTTTACAAAGTAATAAAGCAGCAGTAGTGGTGCACTATCGTCATGTCAAAATTATACAAATAAAAGTTTGGGACAAAAATAAGTCAAGTTCAGAATTTCATCAGGCAGATCTGCATCACTAGAGTGCATTTTTATTAAATATTCATTATTGTAATAAAGTCTGTATCCTCAGAACAATTTGCAGAGATACACCTGTAGTAAATGTTCTTGTACCTTTGTGGTTTAGTCTTTTTAAATGTTCTTTTTATGTAGGTGGAATGGAAGGTAAATGTAAATATCAAATTTTATGGAGAAATATATGGAGAAAAAAAATCTTTCCCTGGATGTTAACTTAATGATAAAGGAGGGAGCAACTCCTGATTCTTCTGCATATTAAAGATTTGTATATATTTTGGAGGGAGCCATTGTAAAATTTCTTTTTGTTTTCTTAAATACATTGTCCAAATAATTTTTGTCCATTGCCACCTCTTTACAGGTGCCTCTGTTAAGCCATGTCCTTGCCTATGTCTGCGATTATTTTTTTTTCTTTCCAAAGTGTCAAGCCTACAGTTCATCTTTTGGCAAGTTCTGTGAAATGTTGGGAAGTGTTTATTATTTATTCTTTTGCTTGGATCACATGTGTTAAAATCTTGCAGATTAACTATATTTGTGGGTTTTAGTGCAAGTTGGATGGAAGCTTGCTATATGGAAATAACGGCTCCCATCTGTTTTGGAATAAATTACTTGTCATAGTGTCTTTCCAAGGTGAACACTTGTCATAGACATCCTTCTGTTTCTGCCTTGATTATATATCTGACTTGACCACTTCAGTTTTCAGAGAACTTGAAAATTGCTGAAGAATGACCTTACAGACTCCATTATTAATCTCACGTACTTAAAGGAAGGGTTTTCACAGAAAGCATTCAGCACTCTGCTCATAATGAGCTGAGGCAAGGAACATACGTGTTTCTACTTTGTTATCTTCTTCCTTTAGCTTGTATTTTGATGGAAAGTTTTTATCTTGTAAGAGAGCTAGATTTTTGCATCAAATTAAATACTGAAAGAACTACATTCAGGTCCACACGTATATTCTCTTCTTCTGGGCCCACTTGATGTCTGCTCTTAATACTTGTGTCTACTCTTAATTTCTTTATGAGAACAGGCTCTGAGAAGCATGGTGGTTGCTGGGAATGTTTGAGAGGTACAGCAGATACCCACCAGCTGCTGTTAAAAGGATCCCAACACCATGCAGAAGCCATCTTCAGTGCAAAGGATCTCTTCTCTCTCAACAGTGTTCCAATGAGCCCAGGAAAAACCCTGGCTGCCATCAGTAAGTGGCTGGATGCGACAGGCTGGGTAGCCAAAGTGAATCATTACAAAAGGAGAGGACCAAACGTTTTCTGGCAGCCTGGATGAATGGAAGCTCTTGCTAGACATAAAGATTGCTCTTTTTAATGCTTTAAAATGCCCTTTAATCCGTGGCAGTGGCCCTAAGTGAACCAATTCTGATCTAATGAGAGATTTACTTCTCTCATCTCTCTGAGATCTGTCTCTGCTTTCAGAACAGGAAAACTACAGCTATCTTATTCTTCCTTTCTGTTCTGCACCTTTCACTACCTGCTGTCACTCTGTGAATCTAGAAATATTATGRGTGGTAGAGTTCCCTCCCATCCCCACAATTTCTTCTCCACATTGTGAACTGGTTATCTGGAAAAAAGGAAAAAAAAAGGTTATATCTTTTACAAGTCATTCAAAATTATTTTGGTTACTTGAGAGTAGAAAAGACCAAGATACATTGGCTTTTTTGGGGATATGGTGACAAAAGTACATTCGATAAATTGTAAGGCAACAAATTAAGATACGTGATCAAGCAGCATGGAGTCAAATACAGTTCAGTGTTGATAAATACAAAGTGGTACTCACTAAGGAAAAAACACTTGATAAACTCCTCATTGCTACCGATTTTGAATTATCTGAATGCACTTAAGACATTTTCTTTTTTTTAAGCCACTCACTGTATATCCTTGCATGCTAATTAGTGAAAGCTTCTGTTTAATATGGATCAGCGTACAAAACAAATAAATGTTAGAGTATATGAGAAGCAGATCTGAAAAAATAATACTAAAATGTAAATCCAGTATAGAAGTGATGTGCCACACGGCTTTATGTCTAACATATTCTGGTTGTACTGCTTTCACAAGGATGCAGTTAAAATGGGGAGACTTTCAGACTCAAATGGAACTTCAGTTTGAGTCTGAGACTTTCAATTTCAGATGGAATTTGAAACAAAGGAAACGGATGAAAATAATAATAGTTTCCTTTTTAAAATTAAGTCTCCAAAAGTAGATAATGGTGGAAGTATACATTGGCACAGTGTAGATTGAATAAAGAGCCTGTCCGTGTTTGGCTTTTCTCAAGGTATGATGATAAAGGGACATTCAACCAAATTCTAAGGCAACAAACTAAAAGCTAGCACTCACTCTTCTTCTAATGCAGTGCAGTATTAGTCCATGAAATGAATGCACTGACATAAGTTATCATTTAGGGCAGCAGCTTGTTAGGATTAAATTAAAGAATTAAATCAGTATATACATCTACCAAGAACACCCACAGCTTCATTAGACACAATTAAAAAAAATCTAGGAGGCATATACATTTTCATACTTCACTGCATCAGGCACCTAGGAAATGACAGAGGTTAAGAATAAATAATTTTCATGTTATCCTCATGTAGGATTTTGGCCTTTCAGATTGAAAAAAAAGAACCCCCTGACTCTTCTTAACTCTGGAATTTTTTAATGTATGTGGGGGGGAGACTAAGCTGTTCAACCAGTTAAATGAGAACCTTGAACCCTGTGAGCCTTAAAGCTGATGTTTCATCAGTGCAGAATCCTGCATAATGCAGGAATAAAACTTGCTGTGAGAATTGCATGAACAGACTTTCTGATTTCTTTGGAATTTTGGAGGAAGACCACAGTGCTTTTGTAGCTTGGTCTAGAAATACCTGTGCGATGCACCTCTTCTTATTTCTGGTAGGGAACAAGAGACTGGCATAAAAAAATCGACAAAAGGAGCTATTTCTCCAGTGTCTACTTGCATTCATTCTCTTGGTGGGAAATAGTTATGCCCTTTTTCTTAGCAAGAAACTGGACTATTAGGAGCTTGATTGTCAGTTCTGCGACTAAGGAATACAGAAGGTGAAATTACTAGTTGATGTGGTTAGGGTGGATCGGTACTGGATAAAACCAAGTGATGGAATCCTATCATCTTGAAGATAATTCTCAGGTAACCAAGTTAGCTGACGTTAGATTTTCTCCATTTTATTGAAATACCTGTCTTTGGATTATCTGTCCGTGTCTTTTTTGCCAATGGAATGTGGGTCAGTATTGCTTCTTTAACTTCCATTTATATAGTTGTATCTTGATTTGTAATAAACAAATGTTAATGTCACATAAATAGAGAAGAATAGCCTGGGTCTGAAGGTACTTGCATTATTGTTACAGAAATTTTGTAGCAAAATTGACTTGGTTTTGTCAGACACCAGTAGCCTGAGGGTGGTGTCATCAGAGCTGTCCATGTTGTTTTGTCTGGAAGGTGTCATTCAGGATTACTGCAGTGAAACAGCTAATTTATCCCTGAATAGCGATACTGTGGTTTTGTGGATAGAAAGTGGAATGAAACTCATTTTAGATTTGGTATTCTCTCAGACTTTCCTAGTCTCCCATTTTTTTAGAAAATGCTTTTTCATGCCACCTCCTTAACAAGGAGAGGATGGGGAAAGGGATGTGAGTTCAGCGCACATCACTCAGTTGATTTTCACAAGAATATCTTTGGCTTCATTAGGAATGAGGCTCTTAAATATCCTTCAAAAGCAATGCTTCTAAATCAAAACCAGATGTGCCAATAGTGTGCATTTCCATTATACTTTTCTTTCGCTCTTTTTCCCCTCTACCGCTGCCCAATTCAACAAAAATAATTTTCTTTGGGAATGGTAATCTCTCTGACTTCTTTGAGGTTGTTTACACCATTTGTTAGTAAGGCTGTTAATTTTTTCTTAAGTTACCTTGCTTAATTGAATTTGGGTACCTTCATAAAAAATGAAGAATAAACACGAGGCTGTTTCAAAATCACTTTTTCTGTCTGTAACAGTTTTGTTCTGAATTCAAACATCCATTTTCTGGTGTACTTGCAGATGTGTCTTATTTTCTTTATCATGTGCTCTGTTTTGCGAAAACATCTTTCCATCTCCCTCTCACCATTTTACAATCTTAGAAAGGTTTTGCTGTTGTACAGTTTTAGTCAGCTGTGTCCCTCCCCATCACTGGTATTTTCTCTTTCACACTCCAGTCCCACTATCATTTTTGACTTTTGTTTCTCTTTTTCCAAGAACATTGGGTATGTTCTAAATATTGCAGACGTTTCACTTAGATTTGTTTGAGAATCTTCCCATACCATTGGTATGACCATGGTCCATGACCCAGTTATCTCAGGTCTTGGCAAATTGCATATTTTAACTTCTCCTTGGCCTCTCATGATCCTTTGTCTCCTGCTATTATCTTTCACTTAAGGTCTTCATTTCTTGCAGTCTGCTGTAAATGTGTTCCTGGCATCCTTTTCCTGGTTTCTGATCTCTGTCTGCATCGCATATCTTCCCCTTTCAAGACTTAACAAAACAATGCCTCTCTCTCAAATATATCTTTCTTCCCATCTCCCTCGCTCATGCCAAGCATTCTGCCAGCATGGT
Source organism: Oceanodroma leucorhoa (assembly GCA_030449065.1). Lineage (NCBI taxonomy): Eukaryota > Metazoa > Chordata > Aves > Procellariiformes > Oceanodroma > Oceanodroma leucorhoa. Next base: position 5,788,301 of record JASVER010000033.1, on the reverse strand, counting down.
GTGCTGTGCCATTTTTCCAGTTTCTCCCAAAGCTTGACTCATATCTTCCTTCACAACAGCTCAGGTTCCTAGGCATTAATCAACTCATAGTCTTACGATTACATCTTAATATTTTTCCCCACAGTCTTCCAACACTGATTTTTTAAAAATTTGTTTAGCAGTCATTTTTGAAGACAAAACCTTTTGAGGGTAAATGGTAAGTTTTTGAAGTAAATCTCCCCCCAGTCTTTTTCTCTTTACCGAAACTCACTGTTGAAGGGAATCGACACTTAGAAAGGCAACTTCATTCCTGTGAAGGGAAGGAGAACTAGGTTAGAGAGGCTTGGCTTGATTTGTTACCATCCGCCCTGAGACCTGAACTGTTTTTAAAGTACACTGCATATTAATCTAGTTAAGTAACCATGCTGTAGCCTTGTACTCAATATAGTTGCATTTTTTGCTTTAGAAAACATCTCCAGTGTTCTTGTTCACTACCAATATTTCTTTTCCTTGGTGGTAGTTTGAAAAACACAAATATTTTATATTTGGCTTATATGCTAGATACAGATACTTAACACTAGTTTGTTCTAGCTAACAGTGGTTTATGTGCTAACATTTCCTATGTCAGCTTTTGAATAACTTTTCAAAATGAAGGCATGCAATTTCACAATGATGTTTTGAGCAGAAACTTTTATTTATATACTGAGCAAATCAACAGTACGATGCTTAACTCTTCCTTTCTAAATCTTCACCAATCTTTTCTATTATACATTGTTGCATTTACATGATGAATTCTCTAAGTAAAATCTTTCCTATCTCTGCATCAGGGGAAACTACTAATAGCTCAGACTACATCTAAATTAGATTCAGTAAATAAATATGTGAAAGAAATAGGTGGTTATTGCTGCAGCGGTCCTGCTAGTTGAACAAATCTAAACACCAGCATGCTAGATAAAATCAGAAATCTCACTTTTCATTACCTGTACCCCTGTGTTAAAGCAAATACCTCAAGCACGATTCACTACTTTCCTGAATATTCTGTTTCATGTTTATTTGTTTGCTTTTTAAAATACTCGTCACATGAGCTAGAATTCTGTCAAAGTTTTATAATTCCTGTTTCTAGTGGTAAATTATGTAGGTAGTGTGGCTTTAACTCATGTTTGATTAGATGCTGTATGTTTTTAAATTAATTTCTCTCTAAGCTCTTTGCAAGGAATAGTAACCCACTGCAGAGAGGTTACGGTACTATGGACTCTGTCTGTTCTGCCTTAATGATACAAGGGAGTAGTTGAGCAAGAATAAATGAGGTACTTTTGGTGGGTAAAAATGTGAGCTGACTGTCAGTGTGAGATTGGTTCTAGGAGCAGTTAGCCAGCAGTAATAGAGCACACTTGAGTAATTGAATTTGCATAACAAGGCTTGCTGAAGAGATCTGACAGGCCCAGAGATTTGTCTGGCTGGAGATCTCCAGATGGACGTGACCACACAGCAGCTGGGTGGCACGTTTCTCAGCATGGTCAGCAACACCCAGACTGTCAGCTGGCCCCTGCGATTGCAAAGCCCTGGCAGGCCAGCTGGTGGCTTCTGACAGCCAGTGGCCCCGTTAGAGAATCTTTTCATTCTGCCTGTCAGGGTATAGGACCTGCAGGGACCAGTGGTAAGATGTAACAAGTCACCAGTGAGAGTTGTTAAGATGCTTCAGAAACCTGCTTCTGTTAAATAGCTGCTGCTTTACCGCTGAGAGTGAACCTTCTGAAAGCTTTTTCCATCCTTTAACAAGGACAGGACAAACCTGTTTTCCAGCATTTTGTTTGGAAATCTATCACTTGGTGTTAGTTTGTACATGTTTAGTTTCAATACCAATATTTCTGCATCTAACCAAGCATGCCCAGTCAGTGACAGAAATGCATTTTTATGCGCTTAATACATTTGTAAGACGAAATACTGGAGCTTTTCCCCCCTGTATTCCTTCCATGGGTACTAATATTGCTGTATTCTAGATTTAGCAGGTTCAGTCAAAGGGAGCCATTTATGGAAATACACTCTAAAGGAAAGTGTTAGTAACAATCAAGGAACAACTATTTTACTTGGGTAGTGTGCATAAATATTCTGTATGGGTAGGAGAAGAATATACATAATACTGGAAATCTCTTCCTCTCTCAGCCTCCAAGAAATGATGTAAAAAATGAGGACTATCCCTTTCTTGTTTGAAGTTGCTTGGTCCTAACATACCTGAGCCCCAGACACTGAGCATTAAGCTGTTGGATTTAAACTCTATCCCCCCTCCCAAACTTGGGAAAGTTCCTGTTCATCAGGATTTTAGAATCCAGGTCATTCCACTCCCAAAACAGTAATAAAACCACTAACGGGAGTTATATACTCTCATCCGCTTATCATTTCTGTCCTCATTGATGTTACTTTTCCCTGGTTAGCAGGTGACGTGGTCAAAACCAGCAGGTGCCTGCTGTCTAACATACAGGCCACTGATTTGGGCAGTCCCTTTTCTGATGTATGCAAACCACCACAAACCAAGGGAACTAAGAGTGGGTTTTTTATTGGATGTAGTATCCCTAGACATCCTAATTTCTTAAGGATCTTCTTGCTTCACTGAGTCTATTAATTCACTTTCTTTTGGGCAGGCTGGAGGAGAGACCTGTTTTCTGCTGTTCAAGCCTCAGTGTCTGGATTGTTCCTATGGAGTAGTCATCCATAGACTTCTGTCAAATCAGTAGCCCAAACTTTTACCTTTTTACTGAAAAATTCTATGTCAAAGTTGAACAGTAGTCCCTTCCTTCTTATTGTGTTCTCTTTCTTTCTAGCAAGTAGTGTTCAGCCTTTGTAAACCTGACCTGTCAATTCTGCCACCAGGTTTTCTGCCTTCCTCAGTTGATTAGTCCTGTCACTATGACTTATCTTGTCACGACCTTTATCTAGTCCCTACCTTTCACCTCTGAAAACTTAGATACCTTTAAGTGTCATATGAAATTCTACTGTTACCACTCTCAAGTCAGGGCAACCTGGCTGTAGGCTCTTCCCTACCCACTTCGTAATTTGAAGGTAGCAAGGGGATCCCTGTAAGACTCCTTATCTAATTTAATGGTTCATATCTCTGCAGGTGGGCTGGGATTCCCTGCCTGGACTTCTGCATGCTGGCTTTAATCAGGCTGGAGTCTTCTTTTGATGAAGGAGGATGTTGTACCCAACTGAGTTCAGGATACTTGGTAGCAGCAAAGGCCTTCTGGCGCACAGAGGACTCTGTATTGGCAAGAGCAGTGTGAAACAGCCTCAGGAAGCATCCCATTCATCCAGTCTTTGAGTCTGCTTTAGCACACTAATTTAATGCTGGGTCCCTATTCCATTTCTCCGTAGGCTGGCTTGAACTCCCTGCCTGAATTGCTGCACCCTGGATTTAACAGGCTGATGCCCCTCTGACACTGTCTGGAATCAGCTGTATAATGTCCTATTGTAATTTATCTGTTTAATCTGTCTTGTTCTGTTATAGGGTGTATGAGTTCCCTTTTGTCTCAAGAAGAGATAGATTAGACTGTTAAAATAAGACCAAAAACTTCACAATTTGGAGGGATGAATAGGTTTCTTTTTATCAAAAACATTTTGATACCACCTCAGAGACTATCCAGAAAGGGTTCTCTCTTTTAAAAGAACTCTGTATGAATGGAAAATGAATAAGAGAAGTTGTCACAATGAAGACCACTTAGGTTGTTTTATAGGCTTTATACATTTTTACTTGTACTCTTTCTTATTGACTATAATAAATGCTTAGCGTGCAATAAGTGATTTACAGAAAGTTCCACTGTGAGAAGTGGGGTAATGCCATTAAAGCTTTTAATTAATTTTTATATCTGTTCTTCAAAGAAGTCTGAAGTAACAAGTTATAAATTTTGTTGAGTCCTGTGATGCTGCAACATAAAACTCAAAAGATTTGGCTTGTAGAATGGGAACCTCAAAGCATTTCTGTTCAAACAGCAATGATGTGTCCATCAGATTAAAAAAATAGGCATGTAGAGAACATACTCAACAGAACTGTCTTCACTTGCAACCGTGATTTTTTGTTACATATGTTGTTTTGGGATGGGGAATTTTAAGTCTGATGTGTATATAATCCCTGTAAGTCCATACGCTAAATAAGCAGAAACCTTTTGAGTGCACTTTTATCTAATTCTGGAAATGCCCTTGTTAGGACATTAACCTATCATTTAAAATTTTTTTGCATGAATTTAAATATAATATTATTGAGAAATATAATTGATCGACCAGTCTCTCCTGGCACAGTAGTGCATATCTCTAATCAAAACATTGAACAGCTACCTCAAGAAGGGAGACTTGGCAACGTTTGGAGATGCTTACATAATCATTTTATTGTTTCCTATGTTGAGTTCTAGCTAACCCTTGACACAAGATGGAAAATAGCCTTTTTAGAAGTAAGTGCTGCATCTTTGCTTCCTGTAGGTGATTCTGATCCCTTTCCTTTCCATTTTTTGTGTGTATTTTGCACAAAGAAAGTGAGCTATATATGTACTTGAGACAAATATATAGAGGCTGCACAGAGACAAGGAGTGTAGTCTAAAAAACTGTACTCTACACACAGCAAAAGGAATTGTTGGAATGCCAAAGTGCACCTTATATGTTTAGCCAAAAGTGATTAAGGTGCTGGTATTTCAAATGTTGTAGCAGGTAGGCTGTGTTTAGCAGATCTGATTACTGTCTGTGTATAGTCTGTGCCAATTTTAGTAATTTCTCATGTGGATGCTTTACTTTTATGCCAGTTGCTCAGTAGCTGGTTCAGGCATTTAATTTTTTATGTCATTTTGAATATTAAATTCAAATTTGGAATAGTTATTTATTTAAAATTATATAGAATTAAATATGCTTTGTAAGTTTCTCAATAAACAACTCTCTTCTCTCGTCCTTCTTTCCCCCAGTCTCCAGGGAAAGGGAGATGCAGGTGTCATCAAAGCCTCTTTTTTGAGGTTTCTCAGTACAGAGAACACAGATTGACTTCCCGCTGAGACTCTGGAAATGTAGCCAGAAAAGTTTATATTAAGTATACTGACCTGATCGTATTTCTGTATTTTCCCTACTAAAGCCCCACTGAACTGTGATGTGGTGATAAATAAGGGATACAGCAGGAGCCAGAGCCGTACTTCATGTACATTATCTCGCCTGTTAATCCAAGAGAGGAGGCACAGTACAAAGATTAGGAGAAACTTTGTTGTTTGAGGGTGTTTATCAGAATTAAGTCGGTATTCTGAAATAAATTGCATTAGTTCACTTGTTCTTTCCAGTTGACTTATCATTCTTTATGAATGAAAGCCCAAATCTCTGACTGGGCTACATTTGGGGGCAAAAAAAGAATGCCTCCTAGTTATATATTCTGAGACCAGAGGAAGCAGAGAAGGATTGCAGGATAACCTCTTAAAAAACTTATTTTCTCTGTTTATATCAGGCAAGTGCTGTTTTTTCTTCATCTACATTCCTGTGTTCAAGTTATTTTGGAACTGTAATGTTATCTGCCTATGATGGCAAATGTATTTTTTTCTTTCAAATTAAGAGCTTTTAAAAGCATACTTTAAAAAATTATTCTAGACACTTTTTTTCTCTTTTGCTAACATTTCAGAATGATCTTGGGCTTTTTATAGATAGCTATAAACCAAGTAGAAGACATGCCAAATTACACTCTTTATTCCAGGTTCTTGCTTCCTCATGATTTTTTTGTGAGGAGGAAAAAACAGTCCAAATCTATTGAACCAATTACATGCATGCCAAAATATTCTAGAGAATACTTGAAAATGGGAGGTTTTGAGCTACTCTGACTTCTTTCTTCAATATTAACAATAATTACATCTCTTCAATGCATATAATTCAGTGCATTTCTAACGCAATATGGTTTTTGTAAATCAAAAATTTTGAAAACAGAAAATAAATGAGGCTCAAGATGAGAAAATTGTTCATCCTTGAGGATGGCTGTTTCTTTCGTTCCAGTGTATGGATCATGGAGGTTTTACTAGTTCTGAGGTTGTTTTACTCAACAAGTGGCTTTTGAAAGGATTTGTTATTTATTCAGATTTTGCTGCTAATACCTTTCTTTCTTCTCTTAAGAAGGAGTGTTTCTGTGCCCTCGTTGGTGGCCTCCTCCTTGTTGCTTTGACTGCTCTAAGCAGTAACAAGTAATTCTTGCCCACTACTAAATTTTCCATGCTTAATTTATCTCATTTTTTGGAGCAGATTTATGTGCATCGGGGTTTTTTCCCCTCTTATTTACTGTTGTTAAAGTTGCTTCATATGGATTGTATTTTTATTTCATAGTTATGGCTTTTTTTTTCCCCATCTGATATAAATTCGAGATCCCATACTCCAAACTGGTCATCTTCCTCATCTTTATTTTCATCATCTGTGAATATGTGTGTGTGCAAATTTATGTGCAGACATCATCAATGATTCAAACTGATCTCTCATCTGTTCCTTTAAACTTTCACCATTCTTTAGTTTTATTTAGGAACAGGCAATGCTCTGCTGAATCTCTACTTCATTTTTGGTCCTTCCTTTCAACTGTATTCCTAGACAGGATGCAGTTCTGTCCTCCATCCTTGGCTCTCCACCTCGCAAACCCTAATTCTTCCTTTCCTTGATTACTACATGCACTTCCACTCTAGAATTGATATCTGCAATTTTACTGAGTTTATTTACAATATTTGAGTTGCAAATAACATCTTTCTATCATATTTTAGTTGTCTTGTTCTCTTATATGCCCCTCTTACATCATGAGGAAGAGTAGAAGCAAAACAAAGTAACACAGCAGGTAAATAAAGTGGACTGAACTACACAGAGTTTGGAAAATTGGATGTATTCGGTTGTCATTTGCCTGCCTTCAGGCAAGAATGGCAGGTCCCTTTTTTCTCTAAGTTCATCGATGCTGTCTTCCATGTTGCCACTGTTGTGGTAAGCCACCACCACCTTCAAGATATTTCTAAAATGGTTTGGGAATCTGTCTGTCCAACATAGGAATTCTGGTTAAACTTATTTAATACACGTTGTATCTTTGACACCCTGTTTGTATGCAGAATCTGCCACTTGATGTGACTTGTAGCATCTACCCAATACAGTCAGGACTGTGGAGTGTTGTTACCTTAGTCTCAAAGGATTGCTCTTTTGCTGGACTTTGGTTGTGTCAAGGAGCTATTTGCAACGGGCTTAAACAAGTCCCCACTCCGTTGTTCCTCTTCCTCTCCAAGAGGCAAAAGTGGTGAAATGGAGTTTACTTGAACAGAACAAAAATGACTATGACAAACAGCATCTTTAAAAGGGCTCGTAGAATGAGTGGACAGTGAGGAACCACAGAGGCAAAGCAGCTTTGGATAGCAGAAGAAGACTACATAGCTTTGTAAGAGCAGAAGATGCAATCTAACTGCAAGACTCATAGGTGAGCTGATCTGCAATAGCATAAGAGGGGCACCATGGTTGTGAAGGTGGTCATCAGTTACAGATAACGGAAAGGACTTTGGACATCCTGGCAGACAGGTGTACAGTTTGTGCTTGATGGAGACCTAAATACAGCCTCTCTGTGTTAACGCTTCTTATTACAAGGCCTGATGTTTCCAAGAGTGAGTGTGCTGTGGCTGTGTTAACGTATGTCAAACCCCTCTTTCCCTGTGTAAGTTCAGAGGAGGAGTGCAGAAGAGGTTTTAAACTGCTGTCAGATACTGTTACCCATTCAGGCACGCTGCAGCTAGCAGTATTTGCAGCTACATAGGACAGCCTTTGCAAAACAAGCCAACACTTACTAGTCAACTGGCATACGGGAACTGTTTGGTTTCTGAATGGAAAAGCAAAGCTTAAACATATGTCTGTGCTGGCAGCATGAATTACTTTCCTGCCTAAGTGTCCAGAATTCCTTTATTCCTTCTTTACATTTCCAGCCGAGCTCTTAACTGGGAGTTCAGACATCAGGGTTCGTGTTTTGTCCAAGTCAGTTTGACATGTTCTTCTTTCCTTGGCTGCCAGTTGTTATAAGTCAATACTTGGAGTGATCATTCTCGTCTCACCCACAGTCATTCCATTCATATGTGGGCAGTTTTGGGGATTTCACTCAGTTCTTTTCCAGTCCCTTGTCCTGAAGATCACTTAACCCTTTCAGTACCAGGTGAACACGATACAAAGTGAGGGGTGAAACCATTGCAGTTTTCATTTTAAAAATAACTGCAGCAGTTTTCACTTATTTTGCAGTACTGYGTTTTAACAATAAACCATAGTAGCTACTATGCTTGTGTCAGTTAATATAATTTGACACATAAATGCCACGTAGTCCTACCAGCTTCAGTCTGGGTTATTTACATACCGTGATGTACGGAATCCTGAAAAGCTGGCTTAAAAGTTCTGCATTTTTTTAATAAGACTTCTAGCCAGGTTAAATTAAAAAGAGATGTGGAGAAGATATAGCAAAATTGTACCAATCTTACTGTGACTGGTAAAAGGTGGGGTTTTTCTTTCATGGTTTATTCTCCATGGAGAATAGATAAATATATAAAAATTGTGTTGAATGAGGCTGTATCATGATAAGAAATTACATCTTCACTGAAGGAAAAATCTTCACTGTAAATGTAATAAAATCTGGGGATTTTCCCCTTATATTCATGAATATAACTGGCACAAGTTTCTAATCTTCTTGAAGTATATTGGTCTTACTAAGCTAAGGTCGCTTTCTTCTATGAGCTATGCAGCATCACTCAAACTGTTTCCATTTTACAGATCGGTATTTTTATTGCCTCATTGACCTTAGAAAAGCAAGAACAATTTCTGATCCTTTCCTGGTATGAATTGACACTAGCAAGTCCTACACTAGCATATTCTAATTTTTTTCTTATTTGTATCAACCTGGGGTTTGTATTTGGACAGCCATTTTGAAATGTTTCACTGTATATCAAAATAATAGGTCCTAATGGATTGCTTCCTGCTTGACTAGGCAAAAGTATTTATTTTAAAAAAAAAAATTGTGCCTTAGCAAGTTTAAAAGAAACAGTAGAGCAAAGTAAAGTACATTTTCTGTTAATGGCTTTGCTTGATCAAGTGTTTATATTCTGTGTATGATTTTATTATATATTAAATTGTGACAATAAGGTAGCTTTTCCTCTCTGAGGTCAGTAGTGTTCAGATTAATCAGGCTGACATTTCATGCCGGTGGGTCATGAACTGTTGATAATAGCATTAAATGGTGATTCACTTGCTGCGGGGAGCACAGCTCATTATCCAGTCACTATATTAAATCATCGCCACAAACAGCTAGAATCCTGTGTGTGTGCACGCACGCATCTGCACACTCACACACACATGGGAAAATCAGGGATGAGGATCTCTATCCTGTAGCTATCCATTTCTCTCTTTATAGCAATTGTTAAAGCTGTTTCCAGCATACAAGGATGGTGGACTTCTCCCCATTCGGGAGACTGGAATAGTTCTCTCTGAAAAAATCCCTTTATATATGAAACAGGCCTATGCAGTTTATTTTCTAGCTTCTCTCTGATAAAGGGGCATAATTTTTGCAGCCAGTTCCGTGTTAGACAAAAGCGAAGAAAAATACATGCACATCGTTTCTAAAATGTTAGTGTTGGAAAAAGAACAAGATGCAAAATGAGAACAACTAAAATCTAAATTGCTTGTGTTCACTGAGTATGGATTTTTATTTAATACTGTTTCAGGGGCTTCTATATTAGTTTCAGATGTGCTACTTCCTGTTAAAAACATTCATACTTAAAAAAAAAAAAATTAGCCACTGCCCTAGTGCAAGAAAAAGCATAGCTATCATAATGGAAAATTTTTAAATAGAAGACTGTCTAAATAGCCTAACAGTGGCTTAATTATGTTGAATGAGGGGAAATTCCACTCTCTAATGCTTAAAAGATTTTGCAGTTATATGCAAATCTTACTTAAATTTAAGTTGCATTCTTTAAAAATGAAATTTTACTTAAGAGTATTGGAAGGCATGTGTTTAGCAATTAATATGAAATGTTGGGCTTTTTCTCCTACCTGGAGCAGAGAATTGGGGAGTTTTCTCCCTCCCTGTCCTCTGCCCCCTCCATCTGAGCCAGTATAATTTATTTTAGTGCAAAACTGACTGTTGTTCAAAGGCAATGCTTCGAGGCACTTCAAGTAAGCCTTAGTATCTTAAAGTGAAGTATGAGCTTCTCAAGGTCTTTGTAAGTGACACTGGAGAAGCGATTTTTTTTAATACATATTTTTTCTAGAATACATTATGTTTAATCAGAATATAAATATTAATTAGCATGAGAACCATGTTAACCTCAGTATTAACTTTAAAACTGAGAAGTTGCGGATTTTTTCACATATATGTACATTTTTGTACTTTTATATAAATGGTTACAGAAAGGGAAGCCTTTTTTGAAGCAATTAGCACACTATATACTTCAAGAGAAGTAAAAAAACAGGAATTATGAAGGGAAACATTTTAAATTCCTCAAATTGCCTCTTCTTTTTTTTTTTTTTTTTTAGGTTAAATAGCGGCGAAAACTGCCAAGAGAAACAAGATAACATGAAAAAACTGTAGGCCACTAGAGGTCACTGTTTGGTAATCAACTTCTAATGAACCAGAACTGTCAGGAAGGCCAATAAATTACACTGTGGATTTTTCTAATTACGAATTCCTATTTAATCATTCAATGACAAGTTAACTGTGGCAGAGGTTCTATGTACTTTGCATACACAGTTATGTTAATGTACTATTATATTTCTTAGGATGGAGGTCCTCCATCATTAGAGCAGTTCATTACCAAAGACTCTCTTATCTAATCATAATTACTGATTATGAGAAATAATTAACTTTGTTACCCTCTTGATTCTGTTCATAGGCAAAATGCACTCTTTTTCTTTTCTTTTTTTTTAAATGCAAGACCAGGGCAAGTATTTACTTTAGATACCTTTACATTAAAGAAAAAAGGTTAATTTGGTTTTGTGCAAAATTGCTTAAGTTGTAGTGTTGGAATAGATACAGTTAGTGGGGAAAAAACAGGTACAGGAGTTATTTTATAGTGGGTCTCCTTAAGTTGTCATTCAGTACAGTTAAATGTGAAAATGTGTTTTGTTTCACGGAAGTGCAGCATTTGGAGCATGTAAAGATTTGTAAATTTAAACCATATGATTGCATATTTGCCCATCCTGAAACAATAAAAGTAATAATAAAAATAGTATCTCTTTTTAAAAATATTTCCATACTAAACTTAGAATTAGTTCACACATAAAGAAGTATGACTTTTAATTAAATTACAAGGGCTTGAACTCATTGGATAAGTGGCATCAAGTACATTTGAGAACACTGAAAAGTACATTGCATTTTAGGCTGGAGGGCAATGCTAAATCTAGTTCTCTGAAAGAGATGTACTATCTGTTTTGCAGAGGAGTAATAATAGAATTATGTGCGGAGGATCCCTAAACAGGAAATAGAACTGGGAAAGGCCTTATAACGAAGGGATTCCTTAAATGGAAGCTCTGTATCTTTCCAATTTAGGCTGCTTTTCTAGCAGTTGTTGTCATCTTGCAGCATTATACTGCTTTGCCTTTTCAGTGCCGAATAAAAGCTTCAAGAATTAACTGTGAACATGCTGAAATGAGGCAGCAGAAAACGCTTTGTTACTTTATGGATATAGCGTTAGGCATGCTTAAAAATAAGTATATATTTTAAAGGAGAAGCTGAAAGATAGACTGTGTGGGCTGTTTACTGTGTCCAGAGGCAGAGTCAATGCCGAAGCGCGTGCAGAAAGGACAGACATATCTGAAGCAATGCACTCTGATAGTGGTTGGGATTATCAAAAACATTCTTGGTCTCATATCACTGATGACACTTTAAGGGACAAGGTTCAAAAGTTCGTTCAAAAATGTTCAATGCAGTCTTCAGTTCTATTTGTTAAGCATTCCTTTCCAATTTCAGTTGGTAAAGCTGTATCAGTTGTCCTGTCATAGACTGTACCCGGAACAGACAGAATTAAAACTCGCAGCTGGGCAACTCTCCAGCAGAAAATGGAGATGGATTTCTTCTAAAATTACCTGCCTGACACTTCTTTCTGGCTATACATTGCTGTTCTATTTTAAAATTTTGTTAGATTGCTGCTATTAAATATTAGATACTTTTAAAATGTTGTAAGTGTAAATATGCTCCTACTGCTTGGGATTGGGGTATGGCATTGCTACATCTTCAGCTCTTAGATAAACCAGAAATGCTTAGGAATAGGTATGCTATCCTGTTCCACCCCATTTTAATGCTTTTTGTTTTATTTTTCTGTGTTTACAATGTTTTTATTTTCTTACATACCAGGAAAGGACTAATGAATGTGTCGATAGAAATTTACCTGCATGACTTTAGGCTTCTGCAGCTGGCTTTCTAAGAAGCAAACCTTTTATTAAGCAGAGCACTTGAACCCGTACCTGTTGAGCAATGCAGTTTAAATGCATACCTCAGTGCGATTATTTATTGTTTTTTTTTAGCAATGTGCTTAATGCCTTCTTTATTCAGCAAAAAAACATGCAGCAGCGTTTTGTTGCTTTTGGGGGCCTATATGAAGGTAACATGGTAAAGAAAATCATAAAGGACTAAAGTGTTTCAAGTATTTTGCTTTTGTAAAAGGGGATTAATATCTTGTTACGGTTGTACTAATACTGGAGAAATATGTAAACAATAATATCAAAAATCCCTGGTTTATTTTTCCTTCAAAGATTCTTGGTTTTCTGCTATAATACAGGGTTTCAGCTATTGTATATCTGTTCCACAATGCTGTGTAAACATACTTGCATTTTGCTGTGGAGGTAAGGTAGAATGCGCAAGTATTTCATACTTTGCAGATAGGGACATACAAGTCCAACTAGCAAAATCTGCAAACGTGGTGGCGCCTGGCTAACTGCTTTTTGTCATTTACAAGGCTCGGAAAAGTTGGCCACACATCTGGTTTTGTTGGTCATGAATTTGCGTGTATGTTGCTCAGTCAAAACAGATGAGATGACAAGCTGTGATGCCAAGGTGGACTGTTGGTTCTATTTGTGGCTTTTGCTATCCTGCACAAACGTTAGGCTTTTGGGGTTTTGATGTTGTTGTTCGTTTTGATGTTGTGTGTGGATTCTAGTTAGAGCAGACAGAATAGCTGTTCTGGGATTTTACCTTTTTCTAAGGGGACATTATAAATGTGCGTCCCTTTGAGCTTTTTCTCAGATAGTCCCATAACATTCCATTTTCTGGTTGCTGATCTTCTGCTTAGAGTGGAAGCTTCTAAAGAAACTGGGTGTGTGATGGCCTCGGCAGGTGTTAAATATGCACCTCTGTCACCTTTCTAATGCCAGACAAAAAATATTCTTGTTTTTGCACTATGTGATTGAGATGAAATTTTATTTCTAGGACTTGAAGCCTCGTCTGGGCAAGATGGGAATTGTGCTAGAGCCTGACTGCTGAGTTTTAGCTGTGTGAAGGGTTAACACTGGTCCACGTAGTTGAGAAGCTGTGTGCATGTTCATGTTTCGATTTTGGACTTCCCCTAAAAGACTCGAAATTCAAACATTATTTTCTTTGTTTCTCTTGTATTTGATATTTGTCTTGTATTTGATGCAGTGCTTATTCAGAACCTAATTACGATTAACCATATAGCTTAGTGTCATGTGCTTTACATTTGGACTGACCTGAAGTCTGCTTTGAAAACTTGGTATCTTGGGTAGATGGAATATACTGCTCCCGTTCTTCACTGGCTGCCCAGCCTTCTTGCAACGTTCAGATAAAAACTGAAATACTTGTTTTGAACTGTGCTAAGCTCTATGCAGTTAATTTTGCTGTCCAAGACTGTAGATACTTGCAATCATTGTGGGTAAGTTTTAATATTTCTGTATAGGTCTGCAGCCTCACATGAGATTTAGACGATGTACTATTAGGGATGGATAAAGGAGTAGCTAAATTTGGTACTCCAGCAAGAACACCTAAGGGCTTTTTCTGTTGTCTTGAGCTTTTATGGTGGAGTATGGGTTAAAGGGAAAGAATAGGAAAGATGACTGGCATGAACTACTGTTTTAAAACGTTTTTGATACAGTATTTTGGGTATTAAAAATAAGCAAATAATTTAATCAATCATACTTTATTTCCTTTGTTATTGCAGTGCTGTTAACCTTTTTACTTGGTAACTTTTCAGGTGCTTTGATATTTCTCTTTGACATTACAATGACTAGAACTAAATGTAATGCTTTTAAAAAAACTCCTGCAGACAGAACGGTCTCATCAGGCCTTTCAGCTTGTACTTCTGTTGAAAAAGTTAAAGTATCTTCTGTGTGTGTTTGCCTTTTGCAACTTACTTTCTTTGGCTAATCCTTTTGGAGGCATCAGTTGCTACTTAATACTGTCTCGTAAAATTTTCCTGGTGCATTCCCCTTGTATTAAACTGCCTTAACAACAGCTTCTACTCAGTTTTTGCATGATTTATTGAGAGGGCATATTCTTTTCTGTGTTTTGGCGTCCTTCTATAATACATCTAAATCAGATTGAACATTTTTATTCCAGCGTCCATGGCCAAGTTCAAGTATTAATCCCTATAGAATTCCACTCAGGGTTTCCTTTAAAAGCATAAAGCTTCTCATTACCGTTTTGCCTATTTTGTTTAATTGGTTCTTTATCCTTCCCTCTACACTACCTTCTACCTTCAGTTCCTGATGATGTTTACATAATTTTTTCTGTGCCCAAACCTCTGCTACTATAACACATGTATGTACCTATTGTTTACATACATGTATCCTCATGATTCATGTAAATCCCTAAGTATGTTCTCCTTGAGGCCCGCGAGGATCCTTGCATGTACAGCAACACTTCTCAGATTGCCATGTGGGACTGGAGAGTTTGGTACTGTCTTTTGTCTTCGGACAGCACCTAGCAAAATAGGGACCTAACCGTGACAGCAAGGGGAGTGCTAAATAAACGCTATTAAAGCATTCTCTAGCTGCATCTTCTGCCTTCATATTATTCTGGGAGGAAAAAATCTGTTTAATTACTGCCTCTCATGCTGGGCTATCCAGAACAGGTAGCATATTGCACAGCTTTCTTGCATCTTTCTTTCAGACTCTGCTACTGCTAGGAAAATAGCTGCATGGAGCATTAATGCTGATGCACACAGTCTGATCCACTCTTCTTCATTCCTGCCTGTGCTTGTGGGAGGCGGGGGTGGAGGAGGAGGAGGGAATTATTATTCTGCTGCTGACACAGGGAGAATGAGAGTGGCTTGATGCAACAGAAGATTATGTTCCCTGAGGATAAACAAACAGAAGGAGATAAATTAGGAGAGAGGATAATCCTGTTAATATGTGCATTCCTTAATTCTGATTCAGATTTTCAAAACATACGATTTCAGAGAGGTTAGAGATTTGATTAGTACCTGTAAACCATCTCTTAAAGTTTACCTTTTAAATTGTGGAGTAATGCTTTGAGTTGGCGTTTGAGATACACAAATTTGCCCGTAAACAGGAATTGTAGGTCGTGATACGAATATCGCGTGAGGGAAAAATAACAATGTGCGCATCACCATCCCTTCCTCAATTAAAAAAAAACAAACTTTTGCTCTCTGCACTTTTTCACAATACTGTTTGTTAAGAGGTCAGAGCAGTTTATTCCTTGTAGTCTTCTGTTGCTTTTTCAGCAGAAGCTGGGCCATTGTGATATTTATCTGAATTCAAACAAGGCTAATTAAAAGAGCTGCTGACAGTTGTTGTGATCTGACTTTGACTGGAGCTTGATGGTCATTATGGGTAAATAATGAACCAGGTCTGCAAATGTAGCAGCTGCCAACTTGGGATAGAAGAACAGCTATTGCGTCCAATTTAAGGATCTATCGACCGCTTCCCTTCTCCCTGCAGATCTACTTCCTAACAGAAAACTAATGTTTTCTACTGCTTTGTTTTGTGGTTTCAGCTATTTCTGATATAGTCTATAATTTCCTCTTAAATATTTAACCTAGTCCATTATTAGCTTTCAGAATTAACAACTTTTCCATTGGGCTTTCTTTGCATTTTTATTTTGTTTTGTTTTGTGGGTGGCTTTTTTTGCAGTTTGTTTTTATGTACAGTGTAACTGCTTAAATAATGATGGTAATGTGTATTTAATTTGCCTGTTGCTGCAGAATAAAAATCCACTAGGCTTTTTTCTTTGTACAGCCATAATCTAACAAATTGTATAATTGGATTATGCTGTAAAAGAGGCGCTTCTACTTCCTCAAGCGTGCTTTTGTCTGGAGTAATATTGAGTGCTCGTTGTATAAATCTTCAAAGCACTGACCTGAACSTCCATTTCCATTTTTGTTCAAACATCACTAGTTTATGAGGTATGGTGTTGCAAAGCTCTATTTATCAGAAGAGAGAAACAGCAATGACTTTCATTAAGGTGCACTTCCAAGTACATTGTCGCTTCATCATGAGCTTTGCCTTGTCCCATTAGCAAGCAGGAATGGGTGCGTTAAAGGGAAAATGGCAAATTTTAATAATGGATTAATTCAACTTTCTTCTAGAATCCCTGCCATTATAAATGCAGTATAGGCATTTAAAAGCCACCACAGAATTTGATATATACAAGAACTTAGCGCATCTACTTGGCGTTTGCTCAGCTGCCATTAGGAAAGGCAGCGTGTAGTATGTAAAATGTACGAAGGTGCTTGTGCATAGTGCGTAATGCGGCAGAACTAGGGATCTTGCTGGGAAGAAATGATCCCAAGCGTGCCCCTAAAAGACAAGTCTTGCTTTGAGATATAATGATGAAAAATTGCCCATTTATTTGTGTCTTTCCGTTTCAGCAAAAACGAAACTTTGACTCGTTGTCTGTGGTGCTGCCGCAGGGGTTTCGTGCATGTATGTGTGCGTCCGCGTGCACGGGTGTTTCTGTTCTTGCTCTGGAAAGGCCAGGAATACGTTAACAAGGGGTTATGTTATGCTGGTTTATGTTAAACCAGATCACCCCCTAACATGTGCAGAGCCATTCATCTGTGTCACCAAAACCCAAGAGAACATCTGACATGGACTTTGAAACAGAAACAGTGATCACTTACAAATCAAACATGGCACGCTCTAAACCGATTGTGCACGGCAATCTTTTTGAGAAAGGACAACTAATTGAACATGATAAAGTGTAAAGTTAATTAACACCCTTAAATTTGTTGATTACTTTCACGGGATTATATTGTTCGTTGAGGAGCAGCTTTCCATCCCAGCTGTCGCCTTTTTAGCGAATGTCGCTGGTAAACAATAGAGACACCATAACAAGTCGTAAATGGTCCCTGTGACAGCAGCCCCTTGTGAGGCTGCATCTGTAGAAAATGATTAGAACAATTGCATTTTAAAGACGGCTCACATTGCAGCCCAGTCCCATCGGCCCTCTTCTTTATCTCCGCTGATGGCAGACTGGTTAAAACATTTAAGTTCTTTTGAGCAAATTAAGTGATTTACTGTGTTTTAGTTATACGACGGGAGAATAGCTTCATAGGTCTAGCTTTGATGCTGATTTTTATAATAGGGAGAAACACAAGCCCTTTGAGTCGTGTTGTAGGGGTTTTTTCCTGACAGTGCTCTATTTACTTGTTTTCTGGAAATAGGTTGAGGATGGCAGACATTGTCTATGAAGCAAGTAGAAAAAAATGATACACTATTTATATTTTATAAAATAACTAGTCTCCTCATGGTTATTTTAAATTTATGGTATAATTTTAAATATTCTGCTTTTATTTTCAGTAGGGACTTGGAGCTGATTTTGCCTATGCATGCCTTTTAATTGGTTTTGGATTTATATATGTAGCAAAACAATAGTAACCTTTTCAGTTAATCTTTCCTTGTGTATCTTGGTTTAACTTTTTGTGAGTTGCAAAAGAGAAAGTATTTCATGTGAGCTGGCAGGTACTTAAAAAGAACTGCTTAGTCCTTAAAAACGCACACACGTACGCAAGATACACTGATGCAGGCTCTCAAGTTCAACCTATCTGAAAGAGAGCAAACATGACAAGAAACTGCTTGTTTGAGGCAACTACAGTCGCTTAAGCTGCATTTTTGCAAAAATATTGGAATAAAGGACCAGTGTTCCCTTGCACTTCCCAAAGCATAACAGGCAAAGCCTCAACTCTTATGCTTGAAGGTGCAACGTTGTAAAATAGAAGAGAGGATTAAACCTCTAGCACTGTTTTTCTTGTTTATTTTTTTATCCAGTTTAGATCACAAAATTAGTTGTTAAAATTCTGCCTTGCTCAATAGACTACATGTTGAATAGAAAAATGACAAAATAGGTGGGTTTTTGCCTAAGCTTATCGATGTTATAGCCCTCATCTCCAGTGTGTCCTTCGGAGTCTCTGAAGCAGCTAGATGCTGTTATATTCACATTGTTCTAGTTTTTCTTCTCAATTTTGTCAGCAACAAATTTTTTTATCTGCAGGTGCAACGCAACAGTGGTTTAAATATTTTGGCACGGCGATATGCTTGTGTGCTCTGTGTTTTCAGCAGTGTAACTGTTTTCAGCATCACCACTGTGATGGTGCTCTAAGGCATAGCCTTTAGACTTCTTTTAACTCACCTGCACTTTGCTCCTCTTACGAAAATGTAATAAAACTGAAACCAAAAGCAGATACTTTCATGTTTCATCTTTACATTAACATCTTTTTTTCTAGCAAATTGTATTCTTAAAAATAAGCAAACTGGTTGAAACCAAGCTGCTTTAATGATGTAGCTATAGAGGTAAGACCTTTTTTTTTTTTTTTTTTTTTTTGGAACTGGAAACATCAGTGGCAAATTGCAAGACTTTTTCCAACATCTTAAATACTGTTGTAATAAGTACAGAAAAGTGAATATGGAAGGGCAGGGTGGCTACTGAACTAGGCTGCCTGGCCTGGAGGCTAACACTTGAGGTCAACTGTCCCAGGAGAGCTGCGACGAGTTGCTGCTGTCGTATGAGGGCTCCTAAGCCACCATTCACATTTTTGTCTAAATTTTTGAACTCGGGAACTGCTCTGCATCAGGTTCACTGAGCAATCCATTGGTGATCAAAGTGAGAAGCACGTGGATTGAACTAATCCTTGCCCCACAAGTAACTCAGCCAGGTGCTACAGGATGCTTTGAAGAGCAGTTCTTTATTTACCTTTTCTGATAAAAGAAATTAATTTTTCAGATCTTAGTCCAAAACCACCTAGTATGCAAGTGGGAAACCCATCTTCAAGTGGGTATGCCATACTGCAGTGCTACTCTGTAACTTCTCACTATGCTTTTTCCCAGTTTCATTTTTTTGCATGCCTCCTCACTAGCTAGATCTGTTATCATATTTATCTGCAAACCTGTTCCTGTCAGTTTATATCTCTGGGAAAAACTCTGATGGTGCTGTGACCTACTGACTCAGAGTTGAGCTATTCTCTAGGATCTGCTGGCATGACCTCCTTGAAGGATTCTGCATGCAGGTGTGGGGGGATCGTCCTAGAGAAACCAAGTGTAGGACTGCAGCCATGGGCTCCAGCAGTCTTGTTTTGCAGCGGAGGAAATCTTACACATGCTAATCACAAATACAGTTTCTCAGAAACCATTTCCTGAGGATGAGAAGAGGCTTTTTGTATTTTAGAAAGAACAAATAGATTCTGAAGGACTTTTTACCCTAATCAGCAGTGGTACGTAAAGCACTATCTCAGGTGGTAAGAGATCTTTAAAAAAATCAAAATATGAAAAATAATCATTAGCTTTTTAAAATTACATTAGCTGCTCTGCTTTCGCCATTGCTCTCTTTAGTGTTAGAAGCTGATAATACTTTATTAGCTTGTGTTGTCGGTATGGAATCTGTGATTGTGAAATAAAGCTATGCATTCTTGTCTAATGATTTTTTATTTCTATTTTTAGCTGAAGTTACAGTTCTTGTACTCCTAGACTCCCTGCCAAATTTTTTTTAAATTGCCAGTGTTATAGATTTGCTGCGTTGCTTGTTTAATTCTGATAAAATAGCTGATAGTTGGCAAGGACCCTAGATAATAAAATTTACCATGAAGTAAACAAGTTTTTGTTTTTAAAAAGAGAATTTTCCAAGCCTTCTGCATTATACAACAAATTGCTCTTTTTTTCTACTTAACTAATTTATTTTTTCTACTTGAAATGTAAGTGTTTGAACAAGTGAGAGAGTGCAGCTGTCAGAAGATTAACCAGCTGAAAACTATTGTCAGCATTAATTTTGCTCTAATAAATGACTCTCTGAAGCTATTTAGCAGTCTGTAATCTAGATACAAGGCTATTGACCTATGATGGATAGTACTGGATTTTGTTTGTAAGCTTTGACTTAAATTGTCTACTTAATTTGCTGCAGGTCAGATCACAGGATTAGTGGTAAAGGCCATTATGTGGTTTGAATAAAAATAGCTGGAGGAGTGGAATGAAAATCATTGTGTTTATTAATGTAGCAATCTTTGCGGTCATGTACATAGTAAACTGGTAGCCAACAAGATGACAATGACCTGTTTGTGTTAGCTCTAAATCTAGGCTTTGCTCTTAGCCCGGCTCCTGTGAGTTGCCCGGGGAGGAGTTGTTCAAGTGAGATTAAGGATGGGCTGCAAATAGGGTGTCTCTCAACCTGAGCAGGAAGATCTTTATCACTGTAGATATTTCAGTACCTCAACAGTGTTGTATATATAGACTGATTTTTTTTAAAACTGTGGGTCTGACTGAGTTCTTCGGGATGCTCCAGTTCTGGACTCACTGGTACAAGAAAGGTATGGATTTACTGGAGTGAGTCCAGCTCAGGGCCATGAAGATGATGAATGGACTGGAGCATCTTTCATACGAGACTGAGAGAGCTGAGACTATTTAGCATGAAGAGAAGGGTCAGGGGGGAGCTTATCAATGTATATACAAACCTGATGGGAGAGAATGAAGAAGAGGGAGCTAGATTCCTCTCAGTAGTGCCCAGTGACAGGACAGGAGGCAATGGACACAAATTAAAACACATGAAATTCCATCTGAAACACAAGAAAACACTTCTTTACTGTGAGGGTAGTCAACACTGGAAGAGGTTGCCTAGAGAGGCTGTGGACTCTCCATCCTTGCAGATATTCAAAAGTCGGCTGGACACGGTGCTGGCCAACCTGCTCCAGCTGACCCTGCTCGAGCAAGGGGGGTTGAACTACATGATCTTGAGAGGTCCCTTCCAATCCCAGCAATCCTATGATTCTGTGATTCTAGGTTGTAATATAGGTTGAGCAGCTACTTCATCAGTGGGAGCCTCTTTCCTCTACTCTGTTGCCTATTTTCACATAATTGGTAGGTGTTTACCATTTTTGAGACTTTGATCTGTCAAATTTGTCTGAAATTCTTCAGTGACTTCAAAAGATGATGCATGTTAGAAGGCAAGATGGGGGGAATAAATGCTTGCCAAATACAGAAAGGGTCATTTGTAGACAGTCACACAGAGCAGTTGCACAGAGACAGTGCATCAATTGAAATTTTTATGGGATAACAAACAAAAATTCTTCAAATTCATCAGTGTGAGAGGCTGCAGTGTAACTGTCCTTGATGTTGGAAAGGAAGTCCAATGCTGACCACTTTAGCTGTGGTACAGCACTTACATGGGCTTAAGGCTTTAAGTTGAGAGAAGCTCTGATTAGCCTGCTATGGTTGCCCACTTTATCAGAACTTTTTGTGCACAAACTTGGTTGCCATGGTGGCTTAGTTGTGGCCTTGTTTTTTTCTCTTTCTATTCTTTTTTATTAATGGGGAACAAGGAAAACAGAAATGTCTTGTTTAAGTGGGATATATTTCTAACAGAATAACTTTTTTGCTTTTTAAGGGTGCATTTTCATTTGTCTCTACATAACATCTAGCTTGGTGAAGGCAGTTCCAGTTACACTCTGGAAACTATTTCAATAGAAACATTTATTAATGTTTATTATGGTAGCTAGTTGGTGACAAAGAACTGTGAACCGTAGCTGGAGAGCAGCCTGACTTACTGTAGAAACAAAATGATCTGCCACGCGGAGGAAGAACAAACTGTTTCACTTGGACTTTCTGTTTGTAAGAACACTGTACCTAGTTAATCACGTTAATTTGAAAGTAGGTCATTAGCTGCAGTTGTACATCCTGACAGGCTAAAGTTGGATGCGTAGCACAGAAAATTTATAGTGGCTATGCTTCTTGCTGAAGTGAAAGATGGTGAGGAAGCTGATGTGTTCATCAGTTTGGGGCAAATTTTCCTAGCAGTTCTACACATTAAATCTGTTGAGAATGAGGAGATTAAGGATATATCAGTAATTTATATTAGAGTTAGGCTTCTTTTAAGAACTAGAATATTTCACGGAGATGATAAATATCATATGAAAAAATTGATGGTTTTGTGCTTAGGAACTGTATAATCAAAGAACTATGGTGTGTGTTTACTGACCTGTGGTAAAGACAGGATAGACTTATAGGAATAAAACTGGGAATAATGTGTTTGTGGGTGTGTGTAAATCATTTTTACATAGTTCTTTACGTAGTTGTAGATGTGTTAAGTTTATGTGTAGGAAACTAACTCAAAGTAGACTTTTGCTTCAGATTAGAAACATCATAAACTGCAGAGATTCAGAAGGCTTGGTTTTATATACCTGTGTCTTTTAGATGTTCAGTTATGTGAAAATCAGCAAACATTTATAAAAATTAGCCTAGGTTTGGAAAAACTGATAAATGCAGAGTTAACTCTGAGCCATAGTTTGTCAATAGTTGTACGTGAAAAGTAGTTCGACAAAACAGAAATTTTATTTAGTAGTTCAGATACACTGAATTTTCTGGGGTGCAAAGTTGCAGGAAGGGTTGATTGTTTCTTCATATGAAACTATAAAGAGTGACATTGCCAGTTTTCTGTAAGTCTTGTGAATTGTTTATCTGCCAGTATTCCTGAAAGAAACAGCCTTCCATAAGGTGGCTTTATCTTCATCAGGTGTTTGAGAATTAAGATCTCTGATCCTGTAATAGGCTTACTTTTACATAAACTTTGAGGGGTTCATCATAAGTGAAGTATTAAGCACATAAATTTTACATCGTCAGAGCCTTACTGATAAGATAAAGTTCTTAAGGTTTTTACAAATAGTGGTATTAAATCCAACGTTGTCTTGATTCAGGTGTTGGAGCTGCTCGAGCTGGAAACCTTACTTTCATGGTTGGTGGAGTGGAACAAGAATTTGATGCTGCCAAAGAGTTGCTGACATGCATGGGTTCTAATGTGGTCTACTGTGGAGAGGTTGGAACTGGACAGGTAATGCTTGCTGAGGCCTTATAAGTTATCTCAGTCTTTTATTTTTGTAGCTTTGTTTTTCTTTAATGATACCTACTCTTTTATTCCAGAACTAAATGCATTATAATGTATCTTCATACTTGTTTGCTTGTTTACTTGTCTTCAACCATGTGTTTATAAAATAACCTCATGGCACTCTTCTCCAGCATGTTGTATAGCTCAGCACCAAAATGTCTGACCTGGTGCTTCTCCACATTGGCTTGTTGAGATTATACTTCTTAGAGGACACAGATTTTAGTTTTGTTTCTTCTAAATTTAGATTTACTGAATGTTCTGGACAAAGAGCCCCTACATGCCACATATACTAACTGAGCCACTGTACTACGAAAAAAAGTATTTTCTAATCTCTAAAGGAACCATAGGGCAGCTTTCATTGACTTTATATTATTGTAGATCTGTGCTTACTGGTGCTGCCTTTAGAAGAGAGCTGTCAGAATATATTTGATGATACTGTCCCAGACCCAGTTAAAGAAGATTCCTACATGTTAGCTCTATGAAAATGCAGAAACTAATTGACGATTTAACTTATTTTCAGGCTGCAAAAATCTGCAACAACATGCTCTTGGCCATTAGTATGATTGGAACTGCTGAGGCTATGAATCTTGGAATCAGGTTTGTTTGATTTTTGTATGGGATTGAAGCATTTTTTCTGTGTTAACAGTTTTTGTGTTTTACGGTTGACTTTCACTGAGACGATGATGATTAGATGGCATAGATAAACTTTTGCCAGAAATTCTCTTTTAAAGCCATTAACATGCTAAAGGGATTATTTAACTGAAGTAGGGCTCTTCAGAACAGGAGTATTATCTTGTATTGGCTGTATAGATTGTTGCATTCTGCATCTGAAGTTAAGAGTTTATTTGTTCTGCTGTAGTGCAATGTACAATAATGTTTGTCTTGTATTATAAACATGCAGAGGTAATGTAGAGGTAACTTTTTGTTTGTATTCTAAGATAATGTACAGTGTATTCAGAGTATTATACTCCTATATGGCTCCTGTTGGCTTTGTTTACTTTGTGAAATTGTTCCAAAATATATTGTAAAGTAAAACTTCTAGTACAGTGTGTATAACAAATTAAGATCAAAGCATAAAAAAGAACATCTACCTTCCTGTTTGACTTTACCACTGCAGTTTGTCCTAATTGCCAAAACTCCTGCTTTGTCAAAAAGCTGGAGTATATTCCACTATACTCTTGTCAATGCTAAGACTACTGTTTCTCTTCTAGCAGGTAATGCATCTGATTTGTAAGTGGCAGCATATTCAGACAAAATTTTTTTTCCTTTCCAATTGTAACCTATTTATTTTGCTGTGGTCTTTGAGATTTTGTTTTGTTTTCCAATAGAGTGCATGTAAGTAGCAGTTCAGTATCACAGTATTTGAACCTTCATAAATTCTCTTAGCCAGATCTAAACCATTTGCAAATTTATAGACAGAGAAGTCCTCTGTTTGAAAATATTATCTTGCAATTGTGTATCTTTTAAGGGCTCTTCATGAATTATTTATCTGCACAGTTGCATCCTTAAAATTTGCCTGTTAAAACTACAGATATTGTAGATACTTATCAACTGGGCTTTAGACCGTGTGTTCATGTGGATTTGATACACTATAAAACCGGCAAGAGGGCATCAAATGCTTAAATAAATAAAAAAGAACGCCTACATGTGCGCACATACACGAGGCAATGTAATGGATTCACATTTCCTCTTAATTACCATATCAAGATGCAGTTGTTTTATTGAATTGCCCTTGTCTCAGATGTTAGACTATCTTGACCTATTAAGTTGTCATGTTGTAATTGAGATAAAAGAGGAATTTGCTTTGCATCAGTGCTAATTGGTTTATCAATATCCTGTACCATTTACATTTTAAAATTGAGAGTCTGTAAGATACTGAAGCATGTCTGCATCAAGCCACAATAAAAACAGTAGCATTGTATACAACTATTGTAATCCAGTGTAGTGTAAAGCTTTCATCAGGTTCTGGTTTAAGTCGTGGTTCACTTAAAAAACCATATGCAACTGATTTTTCATTATATTTTTATCTATATGTGTAGGAATGATTAGACTTAAAATTGAAGATAAAATAAAATCAAGAGGTTTGGAAGACAGATATTCTGGGCATGTAAGCCCTGTGCAGAATGAGTTGATGTCTGCAGTCACTGTAGCTTGAAGGTGTTTAGAATTTTCATTTTTCATTTTGTCCTTTTCCAGTTTAAATTTTGGCTGAATTTGTATTCAACATTTGTGAGCAAAAATCCAGTGTGAAAGTGGCAATATACAAACCTTCCTACCCTACAATTGTGGTAATCAAGAAGGAACTATACTTACTGTAGAAGAAACCTGATGATTGTAACCCAAATTATACAAAGAGCAGAATCTCTTTTAGTCTGAAACTACATGAAGTTTAAGATAGAGGCAGCAATTTAAAGCCTTATGAATTAATTTAGAACCCTTGCATTGATTTTAATGTGCAGTGATTTAAATCCTGGAGAAGATGACTTCTGCTTATAACTACAATAAGAGCTTTCCACTTTTGGTGTGTACAAATTTCTAATGTACAAGTTAACAGTTGTAATTCTAATTATTAGAAGTTTTGCTATATTAATAATTTTTTTAGATTTTTTTTTCAAGTCTAAAACTCAAAGGATAATGTGGCTCCCTAGTCTGAAGAGTGTAGGAAGCTGAACTTGATTTATTAGATTGATGCATATCTGGTAAAGAAAGTCTGACGGTAGAGGACATTGGAAATCTGAAAAAATCATAATAGGAATTGTGGAGCTTAGACATGTTCTTAACTTTTAGATAGAATATAAAATATCTTCATGTCATACATTGTGTAGATTTGCTACATCATTTAAATCTTGAGTTTTAGGGACTTTGGATAATTAATTATTCAAAATATTGCTGACTGAACTAGATGTAACTATAAAGTCATATTACAGCACCTTCCAGAAACCAATATATACTCTGAGCTTGTCTTCAGAACAGTGTGATATTAATTCTATTAATAAACCACTTCTTCTCTGATGTTTTCATAAACCATGCAGCCTAAATTCTCATTTTCTGAAGCAGAGAGTTACTCTTTTATTCATTTCAGATTTTTAAACGACATCTGCTATTGTTTTATTTATTTTATATTTGAAATTATAGAATTTTTCCAAACTTCAGCATAAGTAGCAAATAGAATGTGGTGAGGAGTAAGGAAAACTGGCATTAATGAGCAAAAATTCCACAATAAACTCCCAGAAAAATAGGCAATATTGCTATGTAATTTCTGCATTTATATTCCACTTGCTTTTCTACTTTACTCTAACATCATCTTCATTTACTAATCATCTTCATTCACTAATGAAGATGTCTGTTTCCACTGGAAGTGCTTTAGTTTAGATTCTGTAACTAATTGAAAAAAAAAAAATCTGTCCTGAGTTCTAACCACTGAAATACTTGGGGTTTTATGTTTTGTTTTTTCCATTAATTTCCTGATGCTTTATGAATGTTGCTAACTGAACGTTGGAAGGTATTGGCAGACATTCTGGAAATTAATTCACATTTTCATTTGTATTTTCTTTTTTTCTAGAATGATAGTACAACTTGTCAGTAGAAAAATCTTGAGTAGATTGTGCTATAGGGTTTTATGGATAATGTGCATATTGCAAAATACTGTAGTGACTTACTGTGTCAAACCAATACACAGAGTACATGTAAACTTCGCAAATAAGAAATAAAAACATTAAGTGATACTGTCCACAGCCAGAGACTATGTTTCTTTTTCCTGATCATCTCAGTGTCAGTAACTTGCTTTTACAGAGCCCTGAGTTCCAGTTTGACAATGTCTAATACTAGCAAAATAAGGCTTGGAAATGAAATACTGCTGATACCTGGTTTGTGTTTAGGTCAGATGGAAGTTGCTGCCTGTCACATGTTTGCAGTCCCTTCAGAACTTGCTTGAACAGACTCAGGGAAGGGCTTATGTGGTGACATAAGATAGGACAAGGTTGCTTAATATGGTCGGGATATAAGGGAGCGGGAGAGCAATAAGGGCTCTATGGCAATAACCTCACCCAAAATCACTTCTGTACTTCCAACAGTAGAGAAAGTCGTCTCTATGAGGACGGACTGCAGTGGCACCCAGATTTATGCCAAAAGCTGCAAATACAGCTCTTCCCTAAGCAATTTTACTGTATATAGATTTGTGCTTGCTAGCTACATAAAGTGAAAAGATGGTAAAAGAACTTTGCCCTCTGATGCTAAGTCTAAACATAGTTTCAGCCTCTAGACCTGGTTTCTGTGAGCACCCCTGGGCTGTAGATGGAAGACATGAGCAGAAAGGGGAGTCAACAGCATGGAGGGGAGCATGTGCTGCAGGCTGAGGGGTGATTAACCCTGGGCACATCCCCACTGCAAATTTTAGAAAGAGTGCCTTGAAAAAGAATTCCTCCAAGAGCACTGTGGCTCTGCTGTCTTCGGCATGGGGCTATGCTAAGTCTTGTGAAGGTTAATAATGACACTTGAAAGCACTTACCTTGTTTAGAACACCAATGGCAAAGTAATTTTTAGCTGTGGTAGAAGGGTCCTAAGGTTCTGCTTGAATATTTGCAACTTCATATGGTATTTATCCAAAGCACCTTGAAATGGGAAGCTCTCAACTGTACAGCTATTTCAGCTGTTACACCTTAAAATAAGATCAGGACGTATCTTTTTTGTGAGATGCTATTTCAGTTTTTTCCAGACTGAACTCTTGGAGGAGTGTATGAAAATTTCAGTACGTGTTTTTATCAAAGCTCAGCAAAACTTGAGTTTTGAGCATTGGCTCGAAGCGTTCCTATTTTAACCATTTTTTTGGTAAGTGTGACCGTTGCTGAGTTTCTGCTGTTCAGTTCATTAGGAATGTTATTGAAGAAGCATTGATTTGAGGGAAGCAATTGTTTTTGCTCTATTATAAGTACAGTTAATACATGGACTTCTTTTCTGCTTATAAGGGAGAAGAACATTTTGGTAATTGTAAATTCACACGCGCATGCACAAGCTCTTGCCACGTCCAATGGCAAGTTGTTATGGGGACTGGCAGACTGTCATCATTTTGATAGCTTGAGCAGTATATCTCTTGAACAGCAATGGAGCTCTTATGCAGAGAGTATCATATGTTCCCAGCCAATTTACAGGGAAACAGCAATAACATTTTATCATGGTTGAGAGCCCAGTAGCTGCTTCCTATTAAACTTGCCCTTTCAGATACCTGTCTTGGATTAATTTGTTGATTTCAAATGGAAACTCAGTCTTCTCCACTGAAGCATGACTTTCTAGGATAGACTCTTGCTGAATGACAATTACTGTATATTCTAGCTGGTTTCAGACCATTACAAGCTTTGGGCTCAGTGGAAGACAGAGGACTTCTTCAGTAACTGATTTTAATATATGTCTAATTTTAACTGTCAGTTATATATGCACCAGTGGATGAATCCTCAGAAAGATGAAATGCAAAGCACTTCTAACTTGCTCTTATTAATGATACACTTGCTGCAAAGGAGGAAAAAAAATAGGTTCAGGTCTCCTGAAGAGAATCTGCGTGGTGTTTAAGAGCACTGAAGTTTGAAGAAGCAGGGATTTAAACTGACACAATCTTCCTTTTTCTTTTCCTAGAGCAAAAATATGCCAGATCTAGTGCAGGCAATATTTTATATATCTGTATAATACACACATATCTTTTAAAGTATACTTTCACGGAGAGGTATTTGGAACACTGCGAGAACAGCATTTTTCGTGAGGGTTATATGCATTTTGAAATAATAAGCTCTCTGTCTTGCGGTATACTCACAGCTGTAATTACGGGCCTCTGCATGCAGCTAGATATGGCACAAGCAGGCACTACATTGCTAAAAATACTGACCTGGATGTAACAATCATAAGGAAACAAACAAGCCAAGAGATTTGTTTTGGCCAAAAAAGCAACCTCTGTGTATTTGAAAGCTCAGGCGTTGTCTGCTCCCAGTGCAGGTTTTTGGGATGACAACAATTAAAGCAGTTATTCAGAGTGGCTCTTGATGAAGACTTTGATGCATTATGTAAGATAAAAGTACAATTCAAATACTGTGAAAACATATTGGTGCTGGAAAATACATTTTTTTTTAAAATGGCCGTTGAAAGTATTCAATTGAGTCAGAGGGTTGGAATAAGATGGGAGGAGAATAAAGCTTGATCCCATTCAGGCCAGCAGGGGACTTTCCATTGAATTCCAGGGGCTGCTGCAGCAATTCATAAATAAGACTGCACAGCAATAATRCTAAAAAGCTACCTTTGCAGTACAGAAAGTGATCTGCTTTGCATTAGGAGGGCAGAGACATGTGCCATCATGGGAACAAGAACCATGCTTTAGGGCCCAGTGTCTTAAATGTAGTTATTCAAATCCAAACTGCCTACTGGAATAAATAGATATAAATTTTAGCTGTTCCATTGGTAATGAGCTTTACTTATCTACAAATTAAAACCTTGAGCGCTACAGTGCCTGGAATCGGTGTTAGGATCCCCATGGCTATGGAGATCTGCAAAAAGTCTGTGGTGTAAGAGCTAATGTAAAAAGTGTTCTCTTCTATGAAGGTTAAAGCTCAGCTGGAATTGTGTGGAAAAGGTGTTTTATTTTTAACCTGTTTGCTTGTCCATGGCAAAGTAGGTTGTGATATATCCCTTTCAAAATGTCCTTTTCTCATCTTGAATTGTTCCTGGAGATAATTCCCTTGCTTTCTTCTTTGTCATGAGTGTAGCTGAACATTTGTACAGGGCCGGATAAACTTCTGCTGCTCGTTGTTGGTGTAAATGTAATTGGTGTAAAATTACAGTTGCAACTTGATATCAGCATAAATGTGAATCCATGAGAGGGTTAATTTTCTATAGTATTGAAGTACTTTCAGGGTCCACATTGAGGAGCAGTTTATGCCATCAGCTCCGTGATAAAACAAATGACGTTTCTACTTGGACAAGCTTTGTTTTATCAGGATCAGTAACCTTATCAACAGTTGACCCAGAACTATAATGTATGTTTGCGAATAGATAACATATGTCACAGTGAGAGGCAGACTTGCCTCATAAGCAAGAGAATATAAAGAAGACTTAATAATAGCAAAGCAAAGAATGTACAGATGTATACAACAGTAATATTTTTTGAGAAGTGTAGCGGTTTTGTTCACTTATTAGAGCAGGATCATTTGCATTATCTTGCTTACATCAAAAATTCACTAGTGTGCACATATAAACACATCGCACAAGTACTTTCACACTGCCACACTTGCTTATGAATTTTCTGCTTTGTTCAGCTTTACAGAATATAATTTTGATGYGAAGAACAAGCATGTGACCTAGTAGGCAGCAGAATAGAGAATGCGTTTTAGTATTGAAATATGGGGGAACTGCTGTTCTCAGAGGACCTTTATTTTGCTTGCACTTTCAAAATTGCTAGGTGGAGGGAAAAGGAAAAAAGCTCTGAAAGCCTACTGCTTAAGTGGTGGATTGATGCTCTTTAATTTAAGGTATAGCATCCCTACCCCCAATATTAATATTCTGTCATTTTTCATGACTTATAATAAAGGGAGAGAAATGATGGTCCTAAGATATAAAACAAATCACCCGTGGCTTGTGCATTTTGACATTAACACTTCTGTTCCTTGACCTTTGACAGATTAGGCCTTGACCCAAAGCTACTGGCCAAAATCCTAAATATGAGCTCAGGTCGCTGTTGGTCAAGCGACACGTACAACCCTGTTCCTGGAGTGATGGAAGGAGTACCATCTGCTAATAATTATCAAGGTGGCTTTGGAACAACACTCATGGCTAAGGTATATAATACGTGCATGTATAGTATGTACAGTTGCTTCTCTCTGGGCTTCTCGCGAACGTTCTTCTCAGTGAAAATTTGTGATTACAGGGAAATATGTGTGCATGAACAGAGGGGAACCCAACCTCTTACTCTGAATTAATGAGTTGTATAGGGGGCTTTTCCTTAGCCTCCAGCCTCTTTCTAGCCACTGTTATTGCTGAGCCACTCAATGAGGTTATATGCACTGTCTTTTTGAGTTCTGCCTTAATCCAGGAGTCCTGATGGACTTGTGTGTATGGCAAGTGTTCAGCAAGCCATTTTAGGTGCCTCTTGCATGACTGCTCTAGAACTTAGCAGCCTAAGCTTGAGAGAACAATTTGGGGAAATCCAGGTGACCTGATCAGGTGCAAATAGTGGCGTAAGCGTCTAAGATATTGGGCCCAATCTCTTCCAGATGCCTCATAGTGTGCTACTGGACATGCCCTCTAGCATCTCCTTCCTTGCTAAACCAACTGCTTATGGGCTTGTCCTTCTGCCTAAGGCCATTCCGCAGAAAGCAGACAGGTTTCAACCCGCACCCCCACAGACTTATTTTCTGCAGGTACCTGCACCATGCTGTAAGGTCTCCTGAACTGTTTTGTTGGTGGTAGAAGTACTGCTTCTTATGAGTAATAACCTAGTAATCTAAATTATTTGTCCACAAAGTGGGAGATCTGGGTTTTAGGTCCTTCTCAGCATGAGGACGTTGTAACCTACAACTATCCCATCCCAGGAGAGTGCATTTACTGCCATGCTCTTGGCTGTTCTAGGAAAAGCAGTGTCCTGAGTCACTCTATGGTCAGGAAAGCAAAGCTTTTAGAGGCCAGAGGAAAGAGGCAAGGAGGTCAGGGCTCTGCATCCCACTGATGAGGACACACAGGTGGAGGAAGGAGCTATAGAACTCTGACTCTTGAACTACTTCTGCATTTAGTACAATGATTGCCTAAGGTAAAGTATAAAACCAGCCCTGGAAGAGATCTCTCATCTAAGCGTGTAAGTGCAGAAAATTTCACACTGAATATTAGTTTCATGGGGATACTGTCCTGAGGGAGGCATTTGAGTTCATACAGGACAGGTTTCAGGCATACCAGTTTATGAGTGCTCCCAACTGGTTAGGCATTCTGGCCATTTTCAGCTCTTCCATATACAGTGGAAATTGAGCACTTAATACTAAAACAACATTCTCAGAGCCGGTGATCAAACTCAGGTATTGCCATGCAAATCTCCACAGTGCTGGAGTTCCTGTGTGTAATACCTGCCTACTGATACTCTTCCTGTTGTTTTGCAGTTGATTTATGTCAAGTGGTGTGTTTGCATATTTGGTAGAATTAGCCAAATTCTGTCCAGAGTGGGTCCAGAGTGTTTTGCATGTGGTAGCACCAAAAAATTTTGCTAATGCTGTGTGGCTCAAAACCCCTCAATGGTTGGCCTGCTACATTTTATGTTTATGGACCAACAGCCAGGAGCTTTCATTTCTTTGAGGGGTCTGTT
The DNA here is from genome assembly GCA_030449065.1 of Oceanodroma leucorhoa. NCBI lineage: Eukaryota > Metazoa > Chordata > Aves > Procellariiformes > Oceanodroma > Oceanodroma leucorhoa. Next base: position 5,755,686 of record JASVER010000033.1, on the reverse strand, counting down.
AAAATATTGGAAAGCAGCAGTTTTTACATCATGTTCACGTCATTGAACATAGGGGACAATAAAGTGTTATTTAAATTATTGATTTATAAAATGTGTTAGGTTATTGTTTGGAGTTTGCCAGGACTATTGATTAGAGATAAGCAACCTGATCTTGGCACTGTCTCAAAGCCCTTGTTTCCATCTTGTGTGCTGTTTTCAGAATCTGTTCTGCCTGCTGTGCCCTGCTTCACACTGCAGTCTCTGTTCTCATGATTCATAACTCTTACTCTTGTCCAGAATAACCTCATAGTATAAATGGGATGGGGGCACATATTTCCTTCCCTCCTTTTAATTTTCTTTATAAAGGGTTTTTTCCTTTCGGTCTGCTTCTAAGAGGGACCTTCATCTCCTCTGGAAGCTGCCTTAAAAGATCTTCCTTTCATTGGAGGAATAGTAGCCTGGCTTGTGCCTGTTGAAACTGCCAGCTTTTGGTTATAAAGCATCAGTGATRACTAAGAGGAGAGTTCCTCAGAGAGGTTTGTAATTGCTGTTCACCTCTTCTGACTATGCCTCTCCTGCCGGTCCTGCCTGCCAGGCAGCCTGAAGACTGCCTTCTTTAGGCTGGAATCCTCAATAAGAAGGAAAGACACTAAATTCCTCTCATGCCTCTTGAACAATGCTATGTTATTCTATATAGATTGAATGAGTAAGTAACCAAGACAGCTGAACATATTCAAGGTATTATAGGTGCAGTGGTGACCTCTTTTAAGACATTTCTCCTTAGTTTGTGGAAAGACTTTTGCTACTATCCCTTTCATCCTGTTATGTGACATACCATGCAGTATGTGAATTGTTTGAGTTGGGGACTTTTTTTCTGGGAAATACAGAGCATGCTTTTGCCACTTAAGAAAAAAGAAAAGCTATATTCAAAGGAAAAAGATGTAGGTACAACCCTGAGGTTGAGAAGAGAATAGTCCACAATGAAAACATCTAAGAGTGACTTAGTAACACAGTCACTAAACACTGTTACTAAACTTCAGGTTACTGCTCATATACCAGATGTCAAAGGCTTTCTTAAAAGTATTTTGTTGCCAATGGATCTCTCAAACAAAGCCAGGGGATCCTTATTTTAAGTGTTTGGGACAGAAAAGTTTGTCAGACAACTCTGAGAATCTCTTCAGTCTTGAAATCCGATATTGAAACCTGGAATTTAGTCAACTTAATGTGAAACCTGCTCTAAAGATTTCACATTTAAAAAATCTAGTTTACTTCCCCTCACCATTTTTGTGTCTGAGGCATTGCAGGCCAGGAGTTGCGTCTTTCATTCACAGCACAGTTGCTAATTAAATGTCTTCTTGAATCCTAAGAAGAGCTAGATTTATATCATATTATTCTTGACTCATGTCAAGACAGCCTTTGAGCTTTATTCCAAATGGCAGTTTCATTTACGTCAACTGCAAAATAAATGTAAGGAACCAGGTATTTCCAAAGTGAGTATTGGAAGCAGATTCTGAAAGAGAATCTGCTTCCCTATTCCAAGCTGAGAAAAACTGGTTAGAATAGTCGGTACAGTGGGACATCTGGAAGATGTTGTCAGTTCCAGAAAAGTAAGAGAGGAGCCATAAACTATGCTCTGATTTTTACTTTTCCAAAAAGGTCAGCAAAGGGCAAATTTCTTTCAGAACTGTTTTGTACTATTTCGCTTAAGGAATCTCCAACCTCAGGAGAAAAGGTGCAAAATACTTTACAACCTGAAGCTAAAAATAGGCTTTACTTACATTTTGTACTTTTTTTTCCGTCAAAGCTCTAATTTATAGAATGTAATTTAAAAAAAAAACAAAACAACCTTCCTTCACTTTGGAGTCAGGAGTCCTTGTCTATTTAATTGTTCAGATGTTGTCTGATGTTTCAACCATCTTGGAGCCAGAGTTTCACTATTAAAGTGAACAGACTTGCTTTATGAAATTGTATTTGTGCTAGCAGTCTATTCAGAATTTTCAGGGATTGCTTCTGTGAATGCCTCTTCAGAGAGAAATAGATCACGATCACCACTACCCAAACCAAGCACCTTCACTAGTTTGGAGTTGGATGATTTTGTCATTCTAATATTCCATTACATGATTTAACTTTATTGGATAAAATGGCTAATATGGCAACAGATTTCACAAAAAGGGTTTAGAAGAGGCTAGGAATATGTCATGGAATGTCTTATTGTAAATGAGGTTACAGTAACTGTTCCTAGATTTGTCAGGTCATCAGTCTTTCAAAAGAATTGCTAGACAAGAAGGAATGATCTGCCCTGATGCAAATGAAGAATATTTTGGATCCTGTGACATCTGATATGTATGTTTTCCTCATTTTCCTAGATTTTGAAGTCATTCAAGGGTAATAGGAAGAGTAACTATAATTCTGATTTGTATCAGAATGACCTTTATAGAGCCGATTTACAGATCAAAGTGACATTTAGAGAGTAGAGTAAGATCTTGAATTTCCTTGTGCTAATTCAAATCTAGACACACAGAAAGTAAAGACCTGTCTTGTAAGTCATCCCTGAGAAGCCAGCAGTACTACAGTCGCTCAGTTCTTGTGGATCAAAGATTTGTTACTTTAAAGAAAATAAAAACACTGCAAATGCTATAAACCAACATAGTCCTGGATGGACAGCAAGTCTAGGCACTTCCTAGTAACACTTGAGAGGTTCTTCTGCAACTTTCTTGAAATGTGGACTGCAAAATTGATTACTCTAGCAAGACCTTATAAAGGCAACCTTGAGTGCTGGCATTCCTTTCATACTTAGACAAGAGATCTGTTTATATACACAGGGCCTTCTTAACTTTTCTTTCTTTGGTTGGTTTCATGTCTGATTCAGCTTAGAATTGAAGACATTCTCCAGCCTAGCTGGTCATTTCTGTCCAGCATGCGTGCAGCTGACTATTTCTAGCTAACTATGGTTAGTCATAGTACCTGGTACTTGCCTTTGAGTTCTGTCCTATTTATTTCAGATTATAGCTGTAGTTGACCAAGGAATCTTGGAGGACAAGTTTAAATTCATCCTCTTTGCAATCTCCCCTCCTTTTTTTGCCCCAAATTTAGTGTTTAAAAATGCAGTAGAATTATTTTCTGTATCCGTTTATCTTCAGTCATGAAAGAAAACTTTGAGTTGTAGCAGACCCAGGACAGTCCCCTAAGGAATTCTTTAATACATCCTTCCAGTTAGGCTGCAAACCATTCATATTCACAAAGTGGCCTATGCCACTAATTTTGGTATTAGCTAGTCACGTTACAGTAAATGAATGTAGGCGAAGTGGCTTCAATTTTGTTGTTATTCAAATCCCTCCTGCTTGATTTTTAACCTGTTTTTAGAAAGAAAGATGTCCTCTTGACCAAACAAGAAAATGGTGCCATTACAACCTATGTGAAATGCTTAAGTGGATAGCCAGGAAAATTTTATTTTTGGAGATGACATAAAAAAGTGGGGAAAAAGAGTCTCAGTCTTGCTACGAGGTTATATAGTGATCTAGAATCTTAAAATTCGTCCTGTCCTGAATGAGGTTGCATGCCTTGCAAAGTTTGGGTTTTTTCTGTTGAATAACATTGAGTTACTGTTTTAAAAATGAAAAACTAAACAAGACTCCCTTCTTCTAGGACTGAAATTTTAAGGCTGGAGTATTGTATTTGTTGGCAATAGAGTTCTCTTCACAATGGAAGCCAAATAACCTATAATATGTACATGGGTATTTATATCCTTGTTGTTTCTCCCCTGACTTTTTCTCTTTTTCTTTCCTTCCGTTCTTCCTCTCTGCCCTCTTCCTCCCTCTTCTCCCTCCCCACAGGACCTTGGCTTGGCCCAGATTTCTGCCACCAACACAAAGACACCAGTTCCTTTGGGATCCCAGGCACATCAGATCTACAGGATGATGTGTGCAAAAGGCTATGCCCTGAAAGACTTCTCAGCTGTGTTCCAGTTTTTACGTGAGGAGGAAACCTTGTGAGTTGTCCTTTGGAAATGGACACAATAACAAACCACATTTTTTTATCCTTATAGCTCGTTTGAGAAGTATGTGGGTTTAATCAAATACTGTGCATCCTGATCCCATACAGGCTAATCTTTGGTTGTCTAGATTGCAACGAACTCCAGGGTTTTTTGATGACTCTTGAAAAAGCAAGTCAGAGGATGGGATTGTTTGGCAATTAGCCAGACAGTGATTTCTTTTTTTTTTTTAAGAACCATCAAAGTTTTTTTTTTTTCCACTAGATGCAATAAATAGATATTTTTTGTATTAAACACTTAACTGTTTGCATATAAAATAACTTATATTATGGCTACAAACTTAGGTGACTCTTGAACAGTAAGAGAATGTTATATAGTGATTTTATGATATATAGTAATCTATTAAAATTAAATACTTTATGGAAAAGGGAAGATTTGTTCAATGAAGAAACACAGCTTGAGATGGATTTTTTTTTTCCCTTGGACCTACTAGCCTTGAATTGATCAGTAGTGAATTTTTCCTGGAATTCAGGTTGCAGATTAAGTTTATAGGCACGCGTTTCTAAGTGGAGAGCTGTTACAGCATGTTTACCTGATAGACTTAGTTAAAATAACATATAATGTGTGTCCCTCTTGTAAAGCTCCGTTATTGTATTTTGGTAACCCAATTTTATATTTTCTTGTATTCTGTCACACATTTTCAGAACTCGAGAACAGCACTTATGAGAAGTTCTAACAAAGTGTACATTTGTTTTAGGTAACTACTGAAGTATTTTAAATCTAAACAAACCCCATTATTTTGAAAAGAAATAAAAATCTATACTGGTAAATACTTGCCTATGATTATTTGCTTTTTGTTTTGATGCACTTTTGTACACACACAATTAACCAAAAACTTGTACTAAGTGGTCTTATTTTTTAATTTGCTTGGTTTTCTACAGATTGTCTTGCAAAACCAAGCTTTTCAAGAGCTCTTGTTGTGGAATGCAGAGGGTAATATATTTGCATATGTATTACCTTAACCATTCACCATCTCCTTGGTCTTGCAAAAGTACAGGTACACACTTGGCTTTATGAATATAAATACTCATTGATTGATTTTGCTAGAACTACTCACATGCAGACTTACTTGCATCCTTTTATATATGCACATTTGGGTAACAAAATTGTGTGCTTGAATTAGCTCAAGTCTGTGAATAATCTTCTGAGAACAAGGACATTATATTTTAACACATTAGTAACATCATACAAAAATCATTAAACAGTACTGGTTGATCTGTTCTCTTCAGTTTTCTTTGAAAACTGTTTTACATTCTAGGTTATTCAGGGATTTGGGGCTCATTAATGTTATATATGACTGTAGGACTACAGGGACCAGTCTTACTTTTAAAAAAATTGTTTGTCTCTCTTTTGATAAAAATACTGTTTCTACAGGATTGCATTCATTCAGAAATTAGACACAAAACTACCTGCAGCAAAAACTATTAAAATTGCAAAAAGTCAACCACTCAAGTGCTGGAAAACGCAGAAACATGGAGCCATAGTTGCGGATGTGTGGTTCAACCTCTGATAACAAGTTCACATGCTATAGTATTTTTTCCTRTGGGACTCCTGCCTCACATAATACAAAGGATGGATCTAGTTTCGTAATGAATGTGGGGTCAAGTAGTGAAGGATGGTTTTGCCAGTAGGATCCTTGTTCATTTGGAAGTTTTATAATGGATGAGGTAAGGAGTTGTAGGAGAGTCCTGGCTAAGTTTGTCTCCTCTGTATTTGACTTGGAGATCTGGCTGGCATTAGCAGGACTGCTGGGAGATGCTTCCTTCTACTGTCCACCCCAGCCTGTAGCAGTGTTTGCTATGAATGTGTTTGCCAGTAACCGTGTTGGGTTTACCTGTAACCCTGGGCTTGCAGGAAGCATAATCATTTGTTTTCTGAAGACATTATATGCACACATAAATGTTGGGAGCCACGAGGGAAGAGAATATGCTCAGTCAGACACACTCTTTGAAGCTTTTAGCTTCTGAAATCATAAAGTCTCTGTTAAGCATGTGGAAACTTTGTTGTTATTTTTATGTTTCTCCCAAAGACTTGTAGCTTAGGCTTCCTGGGGTTCATTTCTCCTCCCCCACAACCTCTGATCAATTTTTAAATTCCTACTGCAAAGCATAGGGTGCTCAAGTCAGAGTAAAGGCTGCCAGAATGCTATTTTGGCAAACCAACAAAATGTTCTGTGGTCTCCTTCTTGGAGGAGGATTTTGGCTGAAATTAAAAACAAAACAAAACAAAAAATAAAAAAAATAAAAAGGGGCAGACAGCCAGCATGTAAAATTTTAGAACAAGCAGTTAGTTTGGCAAAGTTAGAAACAACTTTTTAAATAAGTCTTATATGGAAAGTGCCTTGAAACCTTTAATGATGTCCAATACCTGAAGCTGGTAATACAATTTATATTAGAATACACATTTTTTTCCTAATTCTGCAGGGGAATATTGTGTGACTGGATACATATAATGGTGGTGGTATTCATGCTAGCTATGGCTATTCTGCATGTGCATATGTATATAATGTATCTTTTGCTTTGCATGGGGAATACTTCTGGTCTATGGAAATTAAGCAAGTACTAAAACTATTGTCACTGCCAGAAACAGGTGTTGAAAACTATTAATTTGTTGAGTTGAACAGAAAGATTGTAAAATTGGTTGAATTTCTACACTAATTACCTCCCAGTACATACACACAAATTAGGTGCAACACATTAACTGCATATTTTCTAAATGTCCCAAAGGGAAACTTGAGGTAACTTCTTTTTAAATTAGTTTGAATGTTAAACTAGCCCTCCCATCATGCTTACTTTGGAAACTCACCTATATCAAATGCATTTATTGACTAACAGGAAAACATTGACAACCAATAAAAGTAGTGATGGTTTTAAAAAAAATCCTAAGCAGCTTTCTCTCATTTATGATTCAGTATAACCTGTCTTAAGCAACTATTTTTGGTGGTCGTTTAACAGAGGAGGCCTTCTATTAAAACTGCTGAGCACTATATTGCTTTAACTTTATTTATGGCTCTTACAAGCCTCGGGAGGAAGAGGAGGTATTCTGACCAAGTAAAAGTATTATACGTGATATTCTGGCTCTGCTTTAATCAATGGGAATTTTGCCATTAAGTACACTACTGCCAAGATTTCAGAGTGTGTTGAATGCCCACGTGATTCCAGTGCAGATGTGGCCAAGATGCAGCTCTGGAGGAGCTCAGGCACATCCCTCAGGCAGGGATTGTGCCACATTACTGGCATCAGGATTATGAGAAGTTGGGGTCGTGGCTGTGAGAGGATGGAGCCAGCAGGAGCTGCTGAAGTTGATAGTGCCGGTCTCCATCCCAGCCTTGTCCCGCAGTGGATGAGAGAGATGCTGAGGGGGACAGAAGCTGTGCCTTCCTGCCTGAGAACAGAGCTACCCATCTTTTCAGCTGTTTAAATCTTACGGCTCTTTGCCACAAGAAGATTTATTAAATGGTTTATGGAACAGAAAGACTGGGGCTGCCTCTGGAGCAAGCAGAGAAGGGCCACCATTGTACAAGGGCTGCTGTATTTATGCAATAGACATCTTCCTATGCGTTTAGTGCACCAGCAAGACCAAAGCTACCCACACACAACTCTGAGGGTACTAACTTCGTTGGTAGTGATACCTGTTGCTTTTCATTTGTCTTTACATCATCATCATTGTCTTCTCCTCCTTCATATAAAAATAGATGTAATTCAGCTTTTCTCAAGAGAAGTTGAGAATATTGCCTGTCCTTACAAGGCTGTCTAATAAGTTGTGGAAACTTTGATGCAGTTTAGAAACCTCTGTGTTTTCTTGGTGCACAACATGTAGAGCTAGGGTCCTCTGCAGCATTTTAGACTTAAGGTTTGATAAGAGCCCCTTGAAGTCAGGGGACTTCAAAATGGAAAGCCTTTTTATTGACTTCAGTATCAAGTTCTTGGAATTCTTACTGCAAGCCTTGCAAAACTGAAAAATTATATTTCAGTAGTGAGAGAAGTTCAGTTCAACGTCTGCAAATTAGAATAAACGGTGCTTTTGAAAAGCTCGAGCTTTCAATAGCAAAGATGTCTTTGCCACTCAGTGCAACAGTATAATGGATGTATAGTCTTTAAAGGCTGCTGGTATTTTTAAGATTTGTTGCTTTCTATATATGATTTTTCACAACCTGTCCTGCTGGCTGGCACAGTTACCCATTAATTTTTTTCCAATAAAAATAATAGCAACAGTTACAAAGTTTTCTTAGGTGGTCAGAGCATGAATATTTTTATGGTTGGTGTGTTCAATAGATGTATGACATGGAACTAGGCATCCATATGGCAGTGATTTTTTTTTTGGTTTTGGCATTCATCATGGATTATGAGCACTTGGGGTAAATTGAAACAGGTGGATAAACCTTTCTAAAGTACTACATGCCTCATAATAACTACTGCATAATTAAGAGTCATCTGGCTCTTTCTGCATTTACACCCAACTCTTCCCTTTGACCTTGACCCTGACCCTGAGATGAGGTCTGGATTTTCATTTGAGGTCAGAAATAACTCAGGCTGTTTCTTCATTTAGTTTTACTGAGCCTCCATTAGTGATGACAGTGTTCTGTTTGTTAAAGTAAATGCTGTATATGGAGATAATAAATGTGCTAACATATGTTTTATGAAGTTCACTGATTTCAGAAAGACTTGGCGTGCCGGACAAAACCAACTGAAACACAACTGATAAAAAGATAAGTTTGCATGTACCTGAAATGCAGCTACCCTGGAAAGAAATGCAAATATTGTTACAATGCATTTCAGTCCTTACAGTATTTTTAGAAAATAAATTAATTGTATTTTGTCCTGTTGAAATTCAAAGGAGAAACCAGACACGTAAAACAAAAATAATAGCCTTCAAATGTGGTGAGATGTAAGCTTTATTTGGCCAGAATCGAGTGTTGCTGCTGTCTGTCTTCCAGTTTGAGCCGCATGACGAAACTAGCTTGGATTTATGCAGGCGACTTACAGCACCAACAGCTGTAGGGAAGCAAATGATGTGGAAAGTAACTTAAAGAATACTTCTTAAAATATCTGAGCTGCCTACTTTTTTCTGAGTGCTTTCTTCCAAATGATTTAACGGTGTTAACTGGGCAGTAATCACTGGTTGCAGGCATACCTGAGCCAGCTGTAAGCTAGCTTGTTTGCATATCTCCAGCTCTCTAGTCCAGAGGCTTTCCTGGGAAGCTGCGCAAGTACTGGGGCAGCAGTGCTGTCTAGACAGGCTGTTTCCAGTACCTAAACTGGCTAGTTTGTGGCTAGTAACAGTAGGTCATTTTTGCTTTCCAGTCATCATGCATGTTATTCCCTGGCTATAGAGCCTGGAAGCTTTCAGTGACCAATATTTAGTCAGCTAATGCATTGGATGTTGTGGCAATTATCTGTTTTACAGCATCATCTGGGCAGTCTGTGCCCTGTTTTTTTTTTCCTCTGTTTGTACGATGCCTAGGACAAGTCCCCTTGGTGGTGTGTGGTTGTGTCAGGCAGCCGTCAGCCTGCAGTCCACAAAAAAGACTTAACTTCAGTCACTCACTGGTGACTGAAGCTGGAGCTTCAGACACATGGATTTAAGACATGCTTGGATTCCTCTACGTTTCTACATACAAGGTTTTAATACAAGCTCTACTTTGTTTGAACCTCTCTATTGCACGGCACCAGGAGCCCACAGTACATCAGTTGGTTATTTTTTCCTGCATTTGGCTGTGTTAGAGCTACATTTGCTGTTCATGCTCAAAAACAGCCAATTTCTGGTCCCTGCCAGGAGAAGGAGAGAAAAACACTGCTAAGCAATTGGGAGTTGGTAGGGCCTAATGCCAACACTGGAAAGCCATTGGATCCTGTCCCCACCTCCCATTGCTGTGACTTTTCTCCTCTGCTTGTCCCTGGATAGGTAACTGTGTTAACTTATGTGATGCAGATGCAAATGAGGTCTGTGTTTAATAAAAAGAGGAAAAGTAGGCAGCGTCTTTTGCTGTGTGACTTGCTAGGCCTATTGGGGAAGGTGATTCCTTGTAAAATAGATAAGGGAACCTCAATCCTCTCCCTCCAACACCATAATAAAGACGGAGACACTGAGTCCCCAGACATCTTTAGATACCACCACTAAAGTCACAGCCGGCAGAATGCAGTTCCTGTCCCTCATCACACCACCCAGCTCTGCCGTCTGAGCAATAAACATCACACCAGCCTCTCCAAACTCTCCCTGGGGCTGCTTGTGGCTCTAGTTTTGGCAGCTTTGTCTGCCTTGGCCCTGGCTGCCTGGAATCTACTTCTGCGCTTCCTCCCAAAAATTCCTTTTCCAGTGCTGTGCCCAAGCTAACTGTAGGCCTTCAGTGTGCCTGCAAATAAGATGTTCGGTCTTACTTGCTTTCCATGTGCTCCCAGTAGTGCCAGAAAGCACATAATGAATGTGTCTCCCTTGTTTCTTCCAGACTTAATAAGTAAACGGAGCTATAAACAGTAAGCCAAAAGGATGGGGATGGCAGGCATTTATGGGGTAATAGGAATTTGTTCATTGAACTGGTCGTTGTGCTACTTCGTGACTGCGGTATCTCAGCTTTTTCTGAGAGCAGGAGCGATGTGTGTTTCTTTTCATATGAAGAGGAGCCAAAACTGGCTCTGTTCACTGACCTGTGGCTGTCATTTTGAAACAGACTCATTGTTTACATTTATGGTAAAAATGAAAAATAGCCATTTTCATGTATTAAAATATAGCTGGTTTGCTTTGTTGTTTTTTTTTTAATCCATTTTCCACAAACGGATGTTCTAATGTTCCTTCTCCATCTATGTAACAGCCTGCATATTATAGGCTACATATAACATCTAAAATCACGTTCAGGAATCTATGAGAAACTCAACTCTTAAGGTAACTCTGCCACGGTGCTGTTAATAACACATTGCAAACAAGAAAGCAGTAAGTGGAAATAATGCACTCATTTAGAAGTAATAAATCCTTTGATCTTTCTTTGAAGCAAGGGTATATGCTTAAACTACCAATTCAGGGACAACCAGATGCCCATAAAGAATGGTTCTTTGCTTTGATAGAAAATCGCTGAGGCCTGCCCAGCAGCTCTGGTCTGTAAACAGATTAGTTAAGTGCTCATCAGCTCTGATTTGCATAGGACAGTCTTTGCACAGAAACCCTACTTCCTTAATGAGCTATTTACTTGCAGGAAAGCTACTGGGTTCCTTTTAGTTAGAAATCTCGGTAGAAAATTGCTTTGTGAGAACGGGCAGGATCCTGATTTGGAAATAGTGCCTTTCCTCTTCATAGATGTTAATAGGCAATTGGTGACTGGCAGTCTGGCATGTTTGCTGAGCCTCTTTAATGCTGGAAAGTGGGAATTAGACAAATAGCTCATACTTGGGAATTTGGAAAAAAGTTACTTCTCTCTGCTCATTGGTGGCTTTCATCCTCGGTTGGATAAGGAGTGTGCATGGGAGAGGATTGGGAACCAGACGCTTGTGTTCAGCAGAGCTGAAGTGTTCGCTGAAGAGGATTTCGCTAGGCTGTAAAATACTCATCGCCTTTGAATAAAAATAAATGTCTCGTGGATGCATGCTGGTTTGTGTGCAGAAATTGCGTGCAGCCTGCAAATTTGGCACTTACATTTTTCCCTGTTTAAACTTCTTTTGATCCACACAATTACTTTTGACTAATACAGAGGGAGGTCAGTCTCAGCCACAAACATAGCAGATGGTGACATTCACCCTACAGTATAGAAGAGCTACAGTACTTCAGTGTCTTTTGCATTTTAAAGTGCATTGCTTCGCAACTGATTTCAGCCTGGCGAATGGTTTGCTATTCTTCTGAATCAAGAAAGCAGCAAAACTGCCACTTTTTCTGATGCGGAGACAAAAATATCAAAAGGGGAAAAAACCACAAAGTATTGCGGAAACCAGTGTGAGCATTTTCAATGCAAACCTGCTGCAGCTGGAAAGGTCTTAAAAATGATAGACTAGACTCTTTCTATATAATGATCTCACAAACTTTGGGGTGACAGATATACAAATAAGGGCATAATGTAGGTATGTGTGTTTTAAAACAGAATACCAGTGTTAGACGCAGGAAAGTTAATTGTGTAGTTCTGCCTTACCCTAGTAACAATGAAAAATGTTATGAATCTGTTTTTTTCACTGCTTACACTACTTCCATTTTGTGTCCCCTTCTGCTTGAAAAGTAAACTTAGGTTAGTGTCTTTGTGCCTGAAAACACAGGATGGAAGGCTGGACTGAGGAAAATACATATCATTTTCATGGACAGGCTAACTATAGTTAGAAACTCTTCCCTGTAAATCCTTGTTTGGTTTTCATTTCTTTATTTCATCGCCAGATGCCAGTTTTTCACTTAGGCTATGATAAGAACATTACCCAAACACTTCCTCAAAAAATAAAATCTACATTATTACAGGGCACTCTGCATCAGCCCATCAGCCGTCTGCCTTTGAAGGCTTGTGTTCAGCCCCTCAGTTTTATAGTGCCAAGATTCAAATATGGGATTGCTAGAGGAAATTAATTACTAGTAAATTTAGAACAAAGGAAAGAACCTGCAATTTCACAGCATGTAAAACACCTTTTGGAATTCTTTGCTCTCTTCTTGGAAACCAGTATGTCAAATTCTTGGAATTATTTTAAAGGGCTCAGTAAAATATGTAGCTATCCAAGAAGCCATAATAAAATCTTATGCTTAAGGATATAAATAGCAGGCAGAGAATTATTTTGCTTCTAGCCACTTCAGACCATGTCTATTCAGTGTGCATTGCAAAGCACTGTGGGGCTTGCTTTTCTGATGCCCTGGTGCCGAGTATGGCTGCAGGCAAAGAGTGGAACCTGGTGGGACAGTGTTGTGATCCAAGATCCTCTTGCTGTGCCCGACCTCTGAGCTCTACAGCTGCTGCCTCCTTCCCTTCCAGCCCAACTCCCATCGACCACCAGAGTCCAACCAAGGGCAGCAGTGGGCTCAGGGACCCGCATGGCTTCACACATCAGCTGTCCCACACGTCCAGCACGACCCAAGCACCTGCATCTTTGTGAGCTTTCTGGAACCCTCTTTGCTTCATGTCACCTCCAAGGAGGAAAAAGAAATGTCTTGTTTAGTGTGTATAAACTTGACCTTTCTATTGATTCTCTTGCTGCTGGTTCTCATTTCTCCTTCTCTGACAATTCTCCTTTGCTTGTTACCTCCAGATCACAGTCTGTGAAAAGTGTCTCCCACTTGCCTCCTCCCATAGCCGCTCTGTCATGTGGTCTCCTCCTCGCTTCTTCCATCACATATGCATGTCTTTCTCTGTCCCAAAACACCATCCCAAAACACCACCCACGGAGACACATCATTCTCATCCCTAAAAGCAGCATATGATTCCACTCCAGCCATTGCTATAGTTTTCTTTTCCTTTCTTTTTCCTTGTGAACTAGTGTGTTTTGTCTCCCTTGGCTCTCCTGCTCCATTTGAACCACACTGTTGTTCTCTCGTACCTTTGAAATCCCTAATACTCACACAGGTGTTACACACGCTGTGTAGTCAGTTTGAAGAGTGGGAATAGACGAAATTCAAGTCATTAAGGAGGTTGGATTTTATGTCACCACATTCACTCTTGTTTTCACATCTTGTACCTTGCTCCTGCTCCCTGAATTGGCTTTTTGACTAAATGAGCATCAAGTGTCCTCTCACTTCTCCTTCAAAAACAGCTGCATCGATATCAGCCTCTAAGGCTGTGTCTAAACCAGGGATGTAGTCCAGAGCAGGAACCTGCTTTACAGCATATTTTCTGACCATACCTATTTACCATACTTGGATTCACATTGCAGAGCGATCCCAGAGTACGCAAGCGGGTTTTCTTTCGGATGAAGCAACGGAGCAGGGTGGTGCTCCAGGTCTGTCTCAGGCACTCTGACTTGCTCATRGGCCTTCTGTGCACAGGACCAGACTGCAGCTGGTCTGGAGAAAATTCCAGATATAAAACACATACAGTGTGGGCACTGGCTCCTCAAAACCGACTGTGTAGCTTTCCAGATTTGCTCCTGTTGCGCTGCTGATGTAGGCAGATCCTGTATGTCCTTTCAGAGAAGCTGATTTTTCACTGCTGCTGTAAACCTCTGTTTGTTATTTTAACATTTGAGAACCACCTGTGCCACATCAGATCAATGTGATATTGCAAGCCTTAGCCTGCCAGCAGTGTGGGGTGGACCCTCTTCTTACTGACAATGATTTTATATACAAGCTCATTCATAGACTTCTGTGGGGATTCTCTTTACGTCATCTGAAGTGAGATCCATGCTGAAATGTATCTTCTGTTTCGTGAAATGTCATGTCTGTGACCATATTCTGCATATTGTAAGTGCTCACTTTGGGAAGCATACTGATACTGACCTAAATATAAATTAGTTGCTTTTCTAATACAGGAGTTGCAACACTCATTTAGCTTTGTATTCTTATGGCGCTAACCAGGTTATTACTGTGGAAACAAGGTATAACTTGATTTAAAAACTGTTTTCTGTGGAGGCTTGTTTTTATGACCTTGGATTTTAAAAGATTTCAAAATACATTTGCATTCATGAAAAATGTATTTTAACAACATAATGGCTGACAACCCTGCTAGTTGTAAAGAATTCCTTTGATGGTGAGCTACAGAGTCCTCACTAGCCCTGGTAGGGATACAGGGCTTCCAACCCATTAGTCTCCCCTTTATTTTATTTATTTTATTTGAAAGCTTCCCTTCCCAAAACCCATAAAGGAAGAATAGGAAACAATCATCACTGTGGAGGTGACTTTTCCACTTCCTTCTCTCTCATGTAGTTGTTAACAGTAATTTACAGTTGCTCAGTTACATTGAGAAGGCTGTGATCTTTCTACCTAAAGTAATAAAAATTAGTGTGTAGGTCTTATTAATTTACTGCATGCCATAAAGGCTAACAAATTGTACTGTACTAAAAGAATATTGCTGAAGTATTTACTAAAAAGCATATGATATTGAAAGCAATTCTGCTTCCAGTGGACTTTCTTACCTTTATGGGAAAGATTGTCATAGCATTAGGCATCTTCATCAGCTGTGCCGTATGGCAGACCTGACAAGTATTGTATTTTTATGAATGTGAAGAAGAAAAACTACTGTGGATATTTTGATGCATGCGCACATCTTTATTTCCTTCTTTGACTTGAGTTGTGCTGCTTAGACATGATTCTACCTTAAGCAGCTCAAAAAATCTGAGTACTTCTGGAGTCAATTGGAATTTTGTCATTTATTTCAACAGGACAAGGCTTTTTCTCCCATGTAGCTTGTTGCTCTTGTGCAATTCAGATTGGAATGTGGCTCTTCAAGTTACAAAAAGAGTCAGGTGTTTTATAAGGAACAGATCAGATCATTAAACCATATAATATTTGCAAGAAATATTGAATATGAAGAGTATAGCTGACTTCTGACAGGATCTCTCAAAAATGAACAGAGGGCAAATTGTCTGGACTTGAAAGTTGAGTGAAAATCAACAAATTTGTTGATGAAAGGTAGTAAAATATTAAATAGCTAGAAGTCAGGAATTACAGGGTCACAGTTAGGAACCTGGTCTATTGACCATTTTCACAGATTAAGAGAGAAACAAGAAAAACCCGTTATTGGAATTTGCACCGCTATGCTCAGTAGCGGTCTGTCATCCCTGCGGCCTCAGGTGTGTGGAAGAATCCCAGAATCCCAGAATGGTTGAGGTTGGAAGGTACCTCTGGAGGTCACCTGGTCCAACCCCCCTGCTCAGTCAGAGCCACCTAGAACCAGTTGCCCAGGACCATGTCCAGACAGCTCTTGAATATCTCCAAGGATGGAGACTCCAGAACCTCCCTGGGCAACCTGTGCCCATGCTCCATCACCCCCACAGTAAAAAAGTGTTAAAAAAGTCTTAATGTTCAGACAGAGCCTCCTGTGTTTCAGTTTGTGCCCGTTGCCTCTGGTCCTGTCACTGGGCACCACTGAAAAGAGCCCAGAAGCTCCACCCTCTTTGCACTCTCCCTTCAGGTATTTACATACATTGATAAGATCCCCATTCAGCCCCCACTCTGGGCTGAGCAGTCCCAGCTCACTCAGCCTTTCCTCACCGGTGAGATGCTCCAGTCTCTTCATCATCTTCATGGCCCTTCGTTGGACTCTTTCGAGTATGTTTTTTGTCCCGTACAAAAGCATATGTTCACATAATTCCTGAAGGCAGAGCTCCTCTGGGGAGGGACAGGGACCAAGCCCTGGTTCTCTACCAAGGTGTTTCCCACAGACACCCAAGCGTGCTGGTCTGCGATAAGATGGCTTCATGCTCCTTTACCATGCGGTGAGGTTAGAAACCTGTGGCTTCACTGTAGTGTTCTGCCCCCAAAGGGACCACTTCACAACTGGAGAGATCCCGAAGCCCTCCGTGAAAGACTACACTATCCTTTCCAAAATGAGACTTCCGTGTTCTATTCATGTTATAACCAGAACCAGCAAAAACAGGCTCAAGATGAAAGATCTGTGCTGGTGGCCAAACCAGTAGTGTAAAAGGCGCCACAGTGAAAATGGGGGTCTAAGTCAGAAATTCTTCCTAGCATACAGTGGCTTTAACTGTTAAGTTAATGCTTTTTACTGTGGGAAAGAGCTTATGTCTGATACTGTGCTGGGTACTACAAATTTGTCTCTGTTTCCCCTTGTCGGGTAGCCCTGTGAGTTGTGATAGTCATAATCAAGGTGAAAAGCAAACTTTGCCAGGCCACCCTGAATGTAGTGGCAATGTCCTATTTGAAGGCTTTTCTGCTAATGGGCAGAAGAATATACTTAGAATTCAAGTAGCAATAATTTCATTTGCTGTAACTTGATGAAGTATGATGATTTTGTGTGTGGCAGCCTAAATATTCCATTGATCTAGGCTGAACTACTATCCCTAATTTGAGATAACAAATAGGAAGCTGATCATAAACAAATAATGAACAGAAGGAAAATTTGAATTGACTGGATAGGCTATTTGCTGTGAAATATTCACTCAACTCTATAAATAACATTTGGTTTCTATCCAGAGGAGGAATGATTTACTTCACTGAACAGGTAAAATAGAATAAATAACAAGACCCTAATACACTGAATCAAATGAGAAAATAAAAACTGTGATAGATGTGACCTTTGGAGAAATGTTCAATTTTGTTTGTCACTGCTTGGAAATAATACAATGTACCTAACAGGAGGTAAAAGCCAGGCAGCAGAAATGTCACTGTTTTCTGTTATTACCTTAATGTGGAATGCAAGTTTTTTAACAGATCCAATATATTTTAATAGATTGCTTGTTTTCTTTGAGCATTCATAGAGTTTTTGTATGTGGGATCACAAATAAGTGTATCCCTCCACCCCCTGCTTTATAGCTCGTCACTGGCCTGTATTGCTATAATGCATGAATGTGTCTACAGTTTTTTCCACAGGATTCCTGAGCCTTTAGTGTGCTGATGAGCAGGTTTTATACTTTGTTTCTTCTGATTTCGATCAAAAGAATGACTTGCACATGGGTGAGCCCCTTGCAATACACTTGATGCTCTTCCAAAACAGTGCCAGGTGACAAATCTCATTTTTATTCAACTGTTAGTCTGCAGGTTTAATATGTAGGAATTTTCCAGAGCCCTTACTGCAGACCTTATACCCAAAAAAATTAAATCTCTGTTCTCATAGAGACCCTCCTCAAAAGAGCCCCTGGCTACCTTATGTTCCCTTTTCAGTTACCATCTACGTTTAAGGAGGGAGCATGCTGTGTATTGACATGCAAAACCAAGCTCCAAAGAAGTGACCTGCTTTGTCTGACAATTTCTCTACCAAGTAGCTTTTAAATTAGAGTTAACCTGAGATTTTGGCCAGTCTGCTCATTTGCACATCAATATCCTAATGCTCCTCCTTAGCACTGGTGATGTCCCAGTGTTACTTTTAGGATAAGGTGGCTAGCTTTGATATTTAGAGATATGCGCACATTAGAAAGCTGGATGTGATCCTGGAAGAAGTTCCAGGAGTGTTTTGGCACAGGGCGTGTGTTAGTGATACCAGTAAAAAATACAAGCTGGAAAGCACTCATCACATGTAGGCACTGTCACAGGCAAAGATGTGCTTTGGACAGCTATAGTGAGACAGATTACACCAGCAGAAGCAAACGTTACTACTGAAACATTACCACCTACTCTGGAGCTTCTGCCAGTGCCTGTTGGCCAGAGGCACCTCTCTCCCCCACCYGGCCCGGCCTAACTGTGCCAGCAGCATCCTCTTGCACAAATGTGGTCTTGGTGTGTGGAAAACGTACCTGAAGAGCAATGTTCAGGAAGCACGGGTCAGCTGGCTTTCCAAAGAGGAGGTGAAGAGCAGACCTGGTTATGATGGGGAGACCTACACAGGGAGAACATGTCCAAGACTGGCCAGCCCTTTAGCCCAGCAGAGATGCAAGCTCCAGTTTCCTTCCAGCATTCAACACTGAAGCCTGAAGAATTTAAGTGAGGGAAATAAAAGTGCTGTTTGCTGACAGCGACAGTAATTAATCATCAAACAGTTCACAAGGAAAAGTGACAAATTCATCCTTGGGAATGCTTTTACATATTCCAGCTCAGTCACCCAGCTACTGAGTTTTACAGTCAGGATCACGACAGGCTGCATGACAGCATCTTTGGATCTTTGTCKTCTTCTTTGCATTCAATATTAAACAGAGGCTCTGGCCTCATAAAGATGCAGTAATTACTGTTCAATACATTTGTGCTTTAGGATTTGGGGTGGGGTTTTTAACTTTTTGTACTAATGATTTGTGCTACTAATGCCAATGGTAACTAAATGTGAGATACAGGTGCATTCCGTATGGATTTTGGCACTTGCTGCTATGTCATAGCAATAAAAGTTATTTCTGGGTCTATCTTCTCAGTGGTGTCAAGAACTGAAGTTCTTATTGACATGAATTATACTCTCAGCTTTGTCTCCAGTTCTTCCTTCCTAACTGTTTAGACTTAACAGTTCCTGTGGAATTGCTTGGAGAAGAAATCTTTAAAAATTCAAAATTTGCACCTCATGGAAATATGGCTGTTAATAAATGCTGTGATTTATTTCCTATGTGAATGTCTGCTCATATAATTGCAGTGAAGCAATTAATGCAAAATAGTTCTCTTTGAACTGTAGTCTTGTGTAAGAACAAAAAAGCATCAGGTCAGGTCTGACCATATAGCTCTGCCTCCTGTCATAGACATCAGTAAGTGATGGATGCAGAGAGAAGTGTGTGACAAGGAAAGGACACCATGAAGTTTCTCCAGTCTGCTCCCCTGCACTCTTGCTATTTTGTACACATTTGTCTAGTTTTCTGCTGGCCTGATACTGTGGGTTGAGGGCACTCGGCACCTCTCACAAGGCGCTTTATATGACTTCATGAAAGATGTATTAATCTCATCAGGTCCCTGGCATTTGAGCTGAAAGCTGCAGAGAAAAGTGGGTCTCACTGGCAATCACTGGGTTGAGATGGGCTTCCGTTGGGGACAAAAGCCACAACAGAAGTGRTCATTTAATTGTAGCAGCGGGGTAACAGGAGTAGTATTATTTCAATTTTTGCTATCAGGGAAACTGCTTGTTCTTAATCCCACTTGTGTTATATGCACAGAAATAACCTCTTCAGACTCTGGAAATGTTAAATTTCCTTTTAAAAGCCCAAAGGGGGAACTCAAATGCACAATCAATGCTTGTGTTCTACTGGTCTCGATTTCCAGACTGTGTTTCCAACTTTTAAACAGCTGCTTCTTCCATTTTCCTCCTATGCCTGCTAAGCAAGGAGTGATCAAAATCTGAGTGGAGAAAATGTTAAGAAATTCCACTCGTGGCCCTCTTTTGTCAAGTCTAGAATTGTGGTTGCTGGATAACATTTAAGTAAACTAACCTTTTAAAAAAGCAAAAACAAACAAACAAAAAATCCCAACAAGAACTCAAAGGTTCTGAAATTCAAATAATATCTTGATATTGCCAAAGCATCGTGGAGTTGTACCTGCTTTAATGAACCCTGTTGTTGCCAGTAAAGGGCCTTATCTTCAGTCAGGAACCATTCCTAACCATCCGACAGACATTCTTTGAGCATGGAAATGTATGTTACGATGTTTTCCTATTTAATTGCTCTGATTTTATTTAGAGAGGAGGTTAAGGTATTATGAAACACCTTCAAAGCAAGTAGAAAAGATTAGTTGTGGGATAGGTAGGAGGCTGTTTTCTCATTGGGATCTTCAAAAAGCAAAGATTTGTAAAGCTTTCAAGATGACTGGGGACAGGATTGACTTCTTGTCAAATCAGATAGGGACCTAATTAGAGATTTATGAAAGCAACAAAGCACCCTGCAGCAGGCAGTTTCCCTGCTGGGAGAAAACTCACTGAAACATGAGGGTAAGGCTAATAGCAGCTACTAAGAAGAAAGGGGGGAAAAGAAAAACACGTCCCTTTTAACTGTTTTAAACCCTCAAGCAATTGGACATCGCTGGTCAGGGTTTAGAGGAGATAGCCTAACTTGCCTGATATGAAGACAGGAGACACAAATGTGTTGCCAAAGGCCACAGGGAAGGGTTGAAAAAAAGACTAAGGTAGTCAGCAGATGAGCAGATATCTCCCCTACAAGTAGAGGGATGAATTAACCTTACAGTTGCTAAACTCAGGATAACAAATCTGCCTAAAGCCTTGCTTCCTCATTGGGAAAATAACCTTTGAATGGATCTCTGGAGCAAGAGAAAGAGATCAAGGAAAATGTGTCAATTTGGGATAATAAAGGAAGCAGAAGGGCCATAAATAGAGCAGATATGCATCCCTAGGCAGCAGCCACCTTTTTTTCTTTTAGCAATTGACAGTGGCCCTCAAGGTGTTGTTACACATGATGGGTTCTCAGACTTGATACTACATTTCTTCTTATTGCCATTTGCGTAATATATGACCCTTTGCTTTTGTGTGTATGAAACAATCTTGTCACAGAAATGTGAACACATGGGAGAAAATCATCCACGCTCCATCTGTTTTGGTGCATTTAGATTCAAAATAGATATTTTTCTGAATGCATTTTTACAAATGGAATACAAAGACTAACCTGAAATTTTGATTTTGCATTTCCTTTTTCTATTGCAACCAATACAGGCTGAAGTCCAGAAACTGAGAAAGCTTCAGGGCAGAAATCTGAACAGCTTCACTTAGAAACATTCTCTCGTAGAAACAGGCATTCATATCTCAGAAACAACATTTCTGTGTTCAGCACGAGTTGGGCAGTCTGGCACGGTGGACCTTCTTTTGCACTTTCAGAGTGCAAAAATGCTAGTCATTGCTTGCATGGGTAAAATTATTATTATTTTAATACATTGTAGCACCAAAAATAATGTCCTGAAAGTTTCTTTAATGAGAAATAGTAAACAATGAAAATTACTGAAAAGTCATTTGCCACTGAGCATGATAAGCTCACTTATTTAGCACTGAAGAGGTGACAGAGGTCATGCCTATATGCAATATCATTCTAGATGAAAACAAAACTTCCACTGTTTTCCCTAATAAATGTTGAATACTTCAGTAATGCTTGCATGCTTAAGTAATATATGCATGCTCTGCTAGTTTAATTTTCATAAACTTGATTGATTCAAATGTTGACTTTACTATCACAGCTTTTATGTCCTCGTCTAATCAAACTACATGTTCATTATTTCAATTTTACATATTTTAGTAATTGGATTGTGTACCTTAATGGTATAGTAAGGTTTTGCATAGCTTACTAAGGAAAAAGCTGACTTGATACTGTTTCTCTTATTCTAGTGCAGTATTCTTAATTTTTCTGGGCCAAGATAAGCTTTTCAGAAATTACTTTACAGGAAAAGTGTATGATCAAGTTGAAGGGAATTAAATGAGGCTCAATTTATTAGCTCTTGCATCCCAGCATTACTCCTGGTTATCACTTGGGACTCTTCCTCTGCAGCTGCCTTAGCCTGATATAGCAGTCATAGCTTTCCAGATTCATGCAAGTGGACCCAATTCCTGTATTATTCTTATGGCCTTCTACTTGGAAAATGAAACTGGCTGAGTTTGAAACTTTCAAAAAATATTCCATTTTGTCTGCTCTTATTATAGATACAATCCACGAAAATAATTCTTTCTTTCTTTCCATTAATTTCACTGTCCAGATAAAATATTCAAATGGAATTTTCAATTTGGAGTGCCAAATTCAAAATGTCTATTGAAAACTAGAGGTGTATCTAGTTGGACCTGTAAAAAATGAGACTTCCCAACTTGCTGGTCAGTCTTGAAAAACTTAGCCTTCAGCTTTAGCAATTGCAAATCTTTTCCTTTGAAACATATTTTGGCCTTGTTTGCTGATCTCCTCCTCTGCCCTTACAACAAATCTTTTTTTCACTTTTTGTTCTTACTTAATTGGATTTGTAGACCTATAAACTGTATAAATATTGCAAGGATTGTTTTTCATCTCTGCGTATTTTTAAAAGATTGATTAAAAAAGTTAAGGACCTAAGTCTGAGTTTTATCACAATGTGAAAAGACTTTTTTAGATCTTTTGTCATCAAAATATTCAGGTTGATTGAGAAATTTATGTTTTGCTGAAGTACTCTATGAAAAATAGACAGCCTCTGTGAATTGCCAATATTGTTGGATGAGTCTAGGATTTCTGGGGAGAGGGATAATTCAGCTACCATTTAAAATGTATACTCTTTTTGTTTTATATTACCAGAGGGGCTGTTATGTTTATTTTTAAAATAGATGATGTGATCAATACATGAATTAATGTAATTTATTGATTAAGCTCTATGTGTTAATAGCTTGACTTTATGCATCAGTGATATGTTTTAAGCAAGTTTCTTTATGTGGTTTTTATGGACAAGATGATAACTGAAAGTAGATCTGACAGGTTGATTGTGTTTTCTCAAGAAGAAAATGTAGATTGGGTGGCCAGTATTTCTTCTCTGATATTGTTCTCCCCTTTACCACCCTCTCTTACACTTTCCAGCGTAGGTATATTGCACCTCACAGGTTGGAGTGGATGTGCGGCCGACAAGGGCTTGAGCAGAAGGGCTCCAAGGAATGTGTTGGTGCTGTCGTGAGTGGCATCCATGATTTAGTAGGTGGCAATCTCTCTTTGGAGTCGGAATTGAACTGCCGACGCAGTCTGGAGTTTAAGAGACTGTGCTGATGGAGCTACTGTGTTTTGAGTGAAACTTAAAACCAAGGTCCTGTCCGTTTGTGGTCATTAAAGACTTCTGGCATGCATCCTCTCCTAAGCTGCTATATGGTATTGCATTAAGTGTTGTATTTCAGAAGTGGATTAAGAGATCCTTTTGTATGGTTTCTAAAGCACTTCAGGATTTTGGGGATAAAAAAATACTATATAAATGTAAGTTACTATAATAATAAAATGAAAACACTCTTTTCACCTTTCAAACAGGAGCACATCACCTTTAAAAAGAACAAAACCAGCTCAAGGTTTCTTTAGCATGTAAACTCAGAAGATGCTGACCAGATGTGGCTCAAGATCAGCTTTAAATCAGGGTTTGGGTTTCAAGTTAAAGGCTGAACCTTGGCTGAGGTTGAGATTCTGGTTTAATGGCAGGCAAATCCCATAAGGGTCTCCAGCAAGATTTCATTTCAACATTGTGAAAATTTCATTAAATCACCGGTTCTCCTGAGATTCTCATATTTGCCCTCATCTTCAAAGAGGATCCTTCTCCTCAGATTGTTAAAAGCAAGTGGAGGGACTGGATTTAAGTCTTTGAATATGACTTAGGGCTAAGACCTGAATGGAAAGGGTTCATGCCTGGTAGTCTCACTSGGGTTTGGTTCTAATGCCAGACATAGAAATAGGTTTGGAAGGAGAGAGAGAGGAAAGTGCTATAGAATATCGTGTAGCTTTACTGCTCTGTATTTAGCATAACTCTGCAAGTCTTCACTGGTCATTTTTAAGAGCCACTTGGTAAGCAAAACTGTGTAGGTACTTAGGCAGCATTTAGTCTTAGATCTAAACTATCCACGCATCATTTACAAATATTCACAGTTAGCACTTTGGGAACCCATGGAAACGCTTGCCTTTAACCCATCACTTTCTAACTCTGCAATAATCCATTTTGCTGAGTACTTAACTTATCTTTCCACAGGTCAGCACATTTCTGTCACACAGGCTGGCAGTACTTGTCTGGGCAATATAGTAGTGGATCGACATTATCTGTAATCATGGCGTGAAACAGCCTGCATGCTTCAAGTCTGCCTTTGCCTCATCTCCTCCATTTACTGTAGTATCTGTGGCTGAGGAATTGAAGTTTTGGGACAGAATGGAAGTACTTGCTAACTGGCAATTGTAAAAGGGGCTCCGTCCAGGTGGGCATGTCAAAGAATTTCCCTCTAGAGGTTAAAGACCATGGGGTGGAAAAAGCTAATTTGGGGATAATTCAGACAGCTGCATCGCAGACTACATTTGTGCTAAGAAACTGTTGGCAGAAATATTTAGCTATTTGAAAACACAGTTGACTACTAATTATGAGCTACAGGGATCAGCTCAGGAAGAAATACTATCCAACAAAATAATGTAGTATGAAATCAGAAAGCTTGTGCAAATGAAAGATGATGGGGTCATCAGTTTTATTCACTTAGGTAGGAGTGGCTGGAAAACAGAAATCCTGTTCTGGAAAAAAAATCCCAATGTTTGACGTTTGCTTTTGCCTTGTGATGCGATGAGGCCTTAAGCTCAACCAGTTTTAATGAAAAGAAAAAAATTCCAGCTCAGAATATCCAGGATTTCAATAGCTGAGGCAAACCCAAGAAATGTGGGTGTTTGGGAATTTGACCCTGTGTGTTCACAACTTACCCTGTTCCCTCTGACCAGCCATTCCACTCTGGATCCCCCAAAAATTTGTAACATTTATGTAAATTACATCTACTCACAAAATGTTCTGATGGATGGATCTGCATTTTTCCATTAAAAATGGTTTAAACCATTCTTTACCTGATCTTACGTTCATTTTCATGAACAGGTGTAAAGGAATGTTACTCTTTGGACAGTAGGACAATATTCTGTAGGAGAAGCTGGCAGTAATAGATCAAAAATTATATAGCTCGTTAAATATGTAACCTAATCTGTGTCTGCCTGCTGACAAAATCATGAACCCACTGAAGACAGTAAAAATCTTCCAGAATGATGCATCCGGCTCTTGGTAGAGCGTTCAATAACTTGTTTCTGTTAAAGCTACGACTTTCAACATTGTGTCCTGTGTATAGTGGGTATAACATTGGAATATTTGCATGACCTTTTCTGTGTCTCTGGAGCCAAGGAGAGTATTTGGGCTGAGAACATCACAGGACTGGGACCAGGACATCAAAATATATGCATGTACTTTAAGTTGTTCCAGCAAAGGAAACTCGCTTTCATTGAAGCACTGTAAGTTGATCTAAGTGAGTTTTCTGATGTAATGAACTTTATCACTTTGATCCCCATGAAGAATCCATCTGAGACAGAGCCAGAAAAACGTGTAAATCTGACACTACAATAGGAACATTTGTTTCAAATGAATAACACATCTTGATAGTTTTTTTGATAGCTAAAATAAACTTTATGCAGTACAGTCTTGAAAGCTTGTTGAAAAATGAATGGATAAAACATGTTTTAGCTCAAGAGTCAGCTATTCAGTCAGATTGCTTTTTTCTTTTTGATTCAATATAATAAAAAGTTAAATCTCTGAAGAGTCATTGTACCAAACTAGCTGAGTCTGTTATGGTAGAGCACATATTATCATAAAGAACCGGTTTCATACAGATAATTGTCATGGCAATAGAAACTGAAGCAGACACACAGATGCTTG
Source organism: Oceanodroma leucorhoa (assembly GCA_030449065.1). Lineage (NCBI taxonomy): Eukaryota > Metazoa > Chordata > Aves > Procellariiformes > Oceanodroma > Oceanodroma leucorhoa. The sequence goes on along the minus strand of JASVER010000033.1, from coordinate 5,729,828 downwards.
TTGTGTTTTGCTAGTCCTGCCAATGGTTATTTGGAAGTCTGCAATCAAACAGAAAGATGAGAGTGTGTGCTAGGTTGCTGCACAGAGTTCTTTCCTACCAGGGTTTATGCAAACAATTAAAAATATATATTATCAAATAAAGCTTATGCTGCTTCTTTCCATCTATACCTTCTATGAACATATCAAAACCAGGTCCCTGGCAACTGTAGATTTTGATAATAAACTCTGATAGTCAGGAATATGTTTGGCATATTTATTTCAGAATATTTAAATGTCCATCAGTTTATCAGAGTTCTTTACAAAAATACAAAATTTGAAGCTTAATGCACTTGTAATGGTCATCACAGCTACACGGCTCTCAGTGAGAGACATCTGCAGCCAGTTCTCCTGCAGGCTGTCAGCTGATATATTATCAATTAGCCAGCAGACTGACCAAACACATCTGTGCTATGTTTCACCTGAAGATTGCTGAATCACATTGCCTGGTACTCTAAAACACTGATGACTAAATGTATTAGAAAGGGCAAGATGGTGGTCAAGCAAATATAGAGAAAAATCTGCTCCCTATTGTGGAAAAGACCACTTTTCAAACTGCTCTGTACACAGCTATGTTTATGATCTTTTCGGTATGGCTTACGTTGAATTTCCCATGCTGTGAATAAAAGTAATCTCAAGCAGCACCACAAGAATGCTGCAGTCTCAATTCTTACCCAGGGGCAGTTTAGAGAAACCTAATATGTAAATACATTTTAGAAGGTAAAGAATTAAGGGGTGATGGTTTCTGGAATAATCTGTGTTAATCATTTGTGAAATAGCTCAGTGAACTGAATTAGTTCAATAGCTGACATTTAATAAAAGTATGAGACTTGAATGAAAACTGGCGGAAAGAAAATGTGAAAACTTGAATTAGAAGCACCYATTTGTGCAAGAGGCTGTGAGGGAAATGTCGGTAATGAAATTCTGAGTGATATTTTGGCTCAATGGTATATGAACCTCGCTACATGCCATAATTTATGACTTCTTATAGGGAGTGTGATGCTGGCATAGCAAGAAACGGCAACTGAGGTGAGTGGCTGGCTGACAAACCAATTTAAGATGATGATAAGCACAGCAATGATGAGAGGATGTGCAGGGGTGAGACTTCCCCACATCTTAACTCCAGAAACGTTGATTAATGAGTTCATTGTAAGCCCCTTGCTTTTGCAAAAGCTTTGGATGAGATGAAGTATGAGCAGATGAGTAACAGAAGAGGGCAGTGAAACAAGACAGTAGAGAGACTAATCTTTCCGAGGAGATGGGAAGGCTTTGTGGAAGAACTAATTTCAGGCCAAAAAAATTATAAATAATAGAGATTATTTCTGTAAAGAGAACATTAGTTTTAAGTCTACAGGGACGATTTCTAATAATAACACAGGAAGAAAACTAACATAAAACACCCTAAATTTATATATATATATATTTAATACATAGAAACAAAACCATCAATGCATATGGGCAAGAAGCTGATAAAATAGTATCTTCCATAATCTGAATTTACTTCTTGACCCAAAGTGAAAATGAAACTCAGAAAAATATGTTTTCTTGATTTCTCCATTTCTTATGTATGCTATGTAATTTAGCTGTGGTCCTGTCCTTYTGGTTTTTGAGGAACTCAAATTTTTCAGGTCCTTGGTCAGCACCATAACCACTGTGCCTTCTTCAGACAGGAGCAGAGCCAGACACGGGAAGGATTAAGACCCCAGTGTGACTGTGGGGACATCACTTGGTTCATGAAGAGACTTAGGCACCGTTTTTTGCAGAACCTGTCTGCTGGCTCCGAAAAGTTTTACCGGGCAATAGCTATTGGACTGTGCATGCATGTGTGTGCATGGGCACAGCTCTCTGTGTGTGTGTATGCACCCATGGGCGTGCGCTTGGGGATCTCCTTTGCAAATCTGATCAAGCTGATCATGGATCCTCTCTTTTCCTTATATTACTTTCCTGACTTGACTGACAAGAATAGTGTCCTCCCTGATCTGGTCGAAGTCTTTCAGAGCAGAAAGGCAAATATCCCAGGTCACCACAACTGAAGCAGTGGGGGACATATGCAGATGCAGAATGTTACCCATCTGGTTCAGCTTGCTGTTAAAAATTTAAATGCTGATAGGTTTAGATGAAAGTTTCAAGGATTTGAATGCCCGTGTTCTGCCAAGTCCTTTATGGGTCCGTAAAAGGACACACAGCTCCTTTTGCTGTGTCTACCCTGACAGACAGACCAGGGCGGCAGCAGAGGCCAGCAGTTGTCCATGCTCTTTAATTGCTAGCACACTCCCAAGCACAGTCCTGGCTGTGCTGATTGCTGTTCTTCCAGACAACATACAGACACGCTTCAGGGGAGACCATGTGCCAGGGACCGTTCCCAGCAGGTAATTGCAACTCAAATACCCTGGGTTTGAGGGGGTGGGGAAGGGAAAGAAGAGACTATGGTATGTAGAGCTGAGCCATGCTGTGCTGCTTGGCCTCGGGGCCAGAGCATGGTCCCTGGTTATTTTGCTTACTAGACATTTCCTGTGTGTCTCAATTCCCCGACTGTTCAAGAGCAATAGCAGCACTTCCCTGCTTTGCGAAAAATGAGTGCATTTTTAATGTGCTACAGGAATAGGTGCTATTTTAAGTATTCACCAGAGATGAATCCAATATTTTTGCAGTCTGCTGGGAGAATGGATACGTGGTAAGAAATCTTCATCCTGCGATCAAGATTTTGACTGAGTTTCAATCTGCGGTGATCTCCAAATCTGTAGGTGTTTGAATTTGCTGTTTAAGTTTGGCCCACCRTAGTGATAGCGTTTGTGCAAAGTTCAAGCTTGAAACTGAACTGGAGTGGAAGGCGAGAAGGGTTCAACTTCATTGCTCCGCCTGTTGGGTTGCTTCCTCTCTGGGCAAAGTAAAAAAGTCAACTGTCTTGTTTTTCCTTTTCCATGGCCAGGGCCAAAGAATGCAGGAAAAATAGCCAAGAGTAGAAAAAAAATGGAGCTTTGCTATAGCTTCAGGGATCCAGGATACTTGCCTTTCTCATCAGAGAGAGAGCGACCAGACTGATATACTATTTTCCATCAATCAAGTCAGCAAAGCCAGGCAGAGCACTTCCTTTGACATCAATGCAGTGGTGACAGTTGTAGAGTTAATGCATTCCTTCTTAATGGAATACCATAAATCTAGGTTCAATGCTGCCAAAATAATGGCTGCAGTTCTCACTGGAGAAGTCAGCTCTCTCCCTGCATTCCCATGGGCCTAAAACAGTTTGGTTATAGAACTAATAGTAATTATTTACGGTTATTAATAAGGATCTCTAAGATACTTTACAGGGATGGTTTACCTGTTCAAAATAATGCTATTGCCTCTTTGTTGAGCCCACCACAGCCTTTTAATAGTTGCACTATATTTAACAGCTTCAGAAGAATTATATTTCTGGTTTGAAACCATAGGATAAATTTAGAAAGGAACAATTTCTATTTTTCCAGGAAGATGTTTGAATTGTGTCAGAGATTCCTTAAAACAACCACAGCTTCCTCAGGTTTCCTTATTTATGAGGAAATATGTAAACCAGAATGCAAATGTGACAGTAGGATACAGTACTGATATGGGAGGAAAAAAAAATCATTGATTAATTCACTAGCTGTATTATATTTGGGTACCGAGGGGGGGAAAAACAGGTGTACCAGGATAGCCAGGAAATCACCAGATCAGATTTAGAGATGCTTTGGAGGTTCAAATGAGAGTCAGAAGACCTCTTTGCAATCTCAGAGAGCTGCTTTGCAGGTGGGGTGCATAGCCCAGTGGCCTGCGGATGAAGGAACGATGGGCGCAAAGTTTGTGTTGCAGGCAAAAGCCCTGACACCGCCAGCAGCAGAGCGTCTCCTGAGCATTTCCCTCACCATATCTTGATCCTCTTCCTCCTCTCCCACAAGAATTTACTCAGCCCCCAAGGGGATATTATTTGAGATTGTCTAACTTGCTAGAGTTAAACAGCTTTATAGCACTATTCAGGCTCAAGGCTTTACCTCTCACTTACAAGTTTATTTCACTCTGCAGGGATCATAAAGCACCTTTCAAATTACCAGCCAGTACTGCTGGGGCACAGCAGAAACCATTGTGGTACAAAGTCCATTGAGCATAGAACTTAAGCGTAGCAATGCTTCTAAGCCCTCCCTGCGTCGGAATCTGGAGACAGATGGTAAAGGCCCAAAGGATAGGTGGTGCCGGCAGGGAAGGAGGTGGACCATGAGCAGAGGGTAACCTTCATTTCGGTTCAGTGTGCTTCCAAAGTGCAAGCACATGGGCAGGGCTTCCTCAGAGGGGCCCCCGCCAGTGAGAACAACAGCACCCCTGCATTCTTACCCACGTGAGGGGACTTCACCAATGTACAGGTGGTGATGAGAGCAATGCCTTAATGCTGCCCACCCTCTAAAGGAAATGAAAATTATTGCCTGTATTTTACAGTGGCCTATTAAATTTGGTATTCAATTTAAGCATCCACAAGTGATCATATGAAAATCAGCTTTGGTTTTGTTTGCAGACCTAGACACTCACTTACAAAGAAAATGTGTGGGATGCAAATAAAATATAAGCAGAAGGTAGCCTAGGGGGTCCAAGCTCTGAAGGCATATAATGTGTTGATTCAATTTTTGGAAGGGATTTCTTGTTTATTAAACCAACCACTTGAATTTAATTAGGAAGTAAAGGCTTGATCTTGGCACATCTAAATCATAAATATTCAGCTTGCATTCAGTTCCTAAATAGAGCCAACAGTGAAGGTAGGTCAGACTTGGAGAGGGGTAGCAGGACCTACATTCTGTGGGTCAGGTGAAAACTGTTCATGTTGGCTCAACTCATAGGACATGAATGGAGGAAGGGTGATGCTGGCTCTAGTTGCGAATGCTTTGGTCCAGAGGTATGCAGATTGGCCTTTGGTCTAGAGCTATGAAGACATACTAGCAAAGAAGCAATGCACATGAGGTTGCTCATGGCACTGTGCTGATGTGAGTGTTTGGCCTCTGGGCCAGACAGGCTTGCATCTGTCCAACTAAGAGCATGGGCTCATCCAGGCAGGCATGCACTAAATCTGATCCCAGGGCCATTCCCCGACAGAACCGCAAAATAAACACATGTGCGTTCACTGCTTTCTAAAGCATACCGGATGTTAATAAGCAGAATAATTTGCAGTGGCTTGACTATTGCCTTTTTTTTTTAGCTTGTGGCTAATGCATGAAGGCATTTCTGATCGTAATTATGCCAATGACCTATTGTCACGTCAGCTATTGCAAATTGCATTTACTCAAACAAAAAATTGATGGTGTTCTTTTTTATTGGACTGAAAAAAACAAGTGGGCAAGTTTTCAAGAATCACAGTCAGAGTACAGTATGTCTGCATTTAATTATGGGGTTGGAGCAATTAACACTCGGGCTCTGCTTTGTTCTGTATTCCATGGCTGGTTGTTGAGAAAATACAATTCTCAAAAGCTTGCCATTTAAAATGCATTTAGCCTATTTTTAGTTAGCGTGGAGGGGTTTACATACAACTGCTTAGGGCTATGAAGGTTGGGCTAGGACTCAGGAGACCCTGGTTCAATCCAAAGTGTTCTTTGTGACAGTGGAAAAGTCTTAATTTGTGCCGATATCTCACTGGCCTGCTGGAAAATAATTCCTTGCGGTAAGGCAGGGACTCCGTTAGCCGCAAGGTGCTCGCAATGTGGGCTGCTTAAAGTATGTGAGTCCTTTCTCAGGTTTTATTCTTAATGGATGTGACTAACATGATTTACATCAGTTTTATTCTCTGATAAACAGAGACCTTTAAACCAAAGCATTACACAATGTGCAGCATATATAGCCTTGCCCCTCATTCATGAATTCTCTTAAACACCTAAGTCTGACCTAATTCAAAACAATATTTCTCAAGCATGTACCTTAGATTAAAACATATGCTTCAGACCCATTGAAGTAAAAAAAATAATATGATACTAAAGACCTCCTTTTTTATTATTTCCCCTCACAACTTCACCTTGCAACACTTTCTTAATTGCAAAACAATTTTGGCTTGAACTTCTGTGTCTCAGTCTGCTGTACTGTGACCTAAAGAACAGTACATACACATGCAGAAATTAACTGGTCCCTTAGGAGCGCTCTTGCACTGGAGAGTGAAGGAGGAGAAGGCATATTTGCAAATAGTTATATTTTCTTTCACCAACTTAATTGCTTCTGTTTGGAACTTTTAAAATCTCGCCTTACCATGCAGTCATTTTCAAAGTGAGCACAGCATGACTGACCAAAAAAAATCTGTTTGCTTTTTTATTATAATTTGCGTTGTGATATTTTATTAGTGGGGGCTGCAACACCCCAGAGGAGTAACAGTCGGCTGGTTGTGGCACTTCTGGCATTTCCTAGCTTATACTCTGATTAACTCTGCTATATTAATAAAGTCCTTTTAATATGCTTTTGTGAAAGTAATTTCCTAGGGCTTTCAGGCAAGCACATGGAAAAACAAACTCCATCCCTTGGCATCACACTGACACTCCTATGGGTCATCAGCAGAGCTGGACCTTTGGACCTCTAGCAGATGAGCTAATGGAATAAGTGACAACAGTACTAAGTTGTCATGCTTCTGGGACATTAGTACTAGAAATATTTACCATTTTTCATAGTTATTTGTTGATGGAGGAATAGTTGACGATCTCAGGTACTATTTATGGCTCTGGAAACATCTTCCTCTCCCCTTCTCAAGCGCAACCCTTTGCCAGGTGTCCTACAGCCTCTCTGTCTGAGTGCAGCATCCTCCTACCCCACTGCCCTTCCTCACTGAGCTGGGCAGCTTCTGCTTCTCGTGTTCACTTTTCAATCCTGCCTCATATCTGGACTCTTCTTTCTTGTCTCCTAGGTCTGACTGACATCAGACCCAGCCTCCCCCCGCAGCGCCTTGTGCCACCCGTCTGGTCCCTTCAGGCACACTTCTGTTTCACAGCCTGGTAACCTCAGTGGTGCCTCTGATGCAGTCTCTCTCCTTTCTCCCATCCCACAGTTCCTTCTCCGTCTCCAAATCCTGCCTCCTCACCCAGCTAGTTGCCTTCCGCCTGCCTTGCCTTCACTTGTACTTTTTCATGTTTCCTTGCCAGCCTCCAGTGTCAAATTCTCTGTATTAAAACCATTGGTCCACTTTCCCCCACGTCTCCCGTTGCCCTCTCTTCCTTAAAGTCAGAAAAGACAGTTTCAGTTGCTGAGCTGGCCTGGCTTAACCTTTGCCCTTAGCTTGGTATCTGACTCAGACTAGCACAGAGGTAGAAATATTTTGGAAATGCAGTGATACATAGTATATGGTTGTTGAGTTTCATAGCAGTTGCTAGCCACTGGAAATGGATGCCTCTTACGCAAAATTGTCCATTTTAACAGTCCTCCAGTATTATTTTTCTATCTGGAATCCTTGACATTTCAGTTCAAAACAAAGCTAAAATGATGATAATGGTGGTACAAACCAGGTTAACGCAATCAAAAGGGACTTTCTAGGTTTTTTTGCAGCCATGCTCACAGCATTTCTTATCCAGCAGAGTGCATAAACTGCACACAGATTCCCACATACGCATGGCCCTTTGCACGGTCCTTTGATCTATGACAGGAATCTTCAGACACCCTTTGGACTGGGAGATACTCTCAGAGTCTCTTACAGTTGTGGATATATTTTTGGTCTGGAGTAAACACTTGGTCTAGTTAGGGGAGGTTTTCTTATTCTGAAAATGACATGAAGTCCTCAGAAGGAGATGAAAGTACATCATGGCAGCTTTGTACTTGTGGGAATATTAGCCGTTTATAATTATCTGGAATAAAATAGAAATGGAAATACAGAAAACATGATGCATAATAAACAATCATAGACCTGTAAGACATGTATTATTCATGAACACAGGATCAAACAGCTGCTTTTCCTGCCTTTTACAAAGCGTTCCTGACATACTATTCTCCTTGGTGAACAATTGCTGTATTTACTGCACTAGTATCTCACCAAACCCTTGATGCTGATTCCTCACCTCTTTCCATAATTTCTTCCATTAAAATTCAAGTGATTAGGACATTTTGTCCTATAATACCTTACCACCTTTTTCATTTCTGGAGGTCAAAATCTACAGAAATTCCTACTCTTGTGTCTGCAAACACACGCCTCCCATTTAGTGAGGTTTTTGTCTACCTCTCTAAAACAGACTTTTTCTCCCAGCCTGGGAGTCATGAGATCCTGCTCAAGTTAGGAGTGCAGCATCAGGGAACCACAGTTTGCAAATTGTCGCCTGATTCCTTTCATCAGATCTCCAGAGCTTCCAGCACCAGAGACGACCACAGCTGCCTCCTCTTGGACCCAAAAGGCACAGAGCTATAAGAAAGCAGAGAAACAAACCTTTGTTGCCTTCTCTGATTACAGCTGCAGAATGATTTTGAGAAATTGCTATTGAGAAATACATCAACGTATTGTTGATGCCTTTGGCCTAGTGAGTGATGATCTAATTTCTGTTTAATTGACCAGCAGCCAATTTATGTTTGGATCAAAGTTTGAAATGTGGCTTGTTTCTTATTAGGGTGAGCTGGTCGTTTTAAGTGTGAATCATAACAGACCTCAGTTAGGGATTAATCCTGCAAGATGCTGAACACTCTGTGTGGGAGGGCAGGTACTCAGTATACCACCTGCCTTATTCTTTACATCATCAAATCACACCATTTCTCTGAAGCTGATCTGACAAATCATTCATGAAGCTCTCTTCTGTAAATACAGACATTCATACAGACAAATCTGTTGTACTGTTCACTGAGGAAGCAGAAATTAATTATACGCAATGATCCTCATTTACACCTGCATTACTGCAGATTTAGGTCAATCTAAATCCATTACCAACTCAAAACTGGTGGGAAATGGTCTTTCAATTATTTGTCTATTTTACTCTGATTTCTGTCAATTAGAGATGGCAAGAATAAACCAAATGTCTTGGTCAGTCACAAATAGATCTAACCTACTTCTTTCTAAAAAAACAAATCTGCATTAACCTAATCAATAGTAGCATATTGCATGACACAACTGAGAAAATCATTGGAATTAATTAAGATAATAAAAATACTCTGTGTCCCTCATTAAAGGTCTTTACAAGAATAACTAAAATTGAAAGGAACATTTGAAAGATCAGGGTCAACAGCTGTTTCATTTTTAGCTATTTTAACTCTAGTTCTCAATTATTTTAGATGCTATGCTTAAGGGTTAAAGGAGAAAGAGTGATGGGAAGAAGGCAGAGTTCTTCAGGGGAAAATTCATCAGTTAATTCAATATACAGTGCATGAGAAAAGAACGAACAGAATAGAGTTCTCTTGGTCATAAGCTAATAATAAAGTCTCTAGCCAATGTCCGGGGTAAGGTCAGGCCTTCAGCGCTTTGAATTTCTGACGGGTGACACGTTGCTAGAAGTCTAGTGCACATTGAGAAGAGGTTGTTGTCTTCGGTGGAAGTGGCACTGACAGGAGCCACTCACAATATCCAGATAGGTCACATTTTGTCCCACAGTGCCCCCAGGTTCATAGCACCTTAGTTTGGCATGTAGCTGAGGGACTTAAGTGAGGAGCATAGCTGATGAAGGCCCTTGTGCAGTCGACAGAGGCAAAGACAGGGAACCCTCCAGAGGATCAGTCAGATTTTTTGTGGGGTAAGAGTAGCTCGGGTTTTTTAGCCCACAGCCAGTGCAAGGTCATTTGACTTACCTCGATGCACAATAAAAGAGCTTTAAAAGAAGTCAAACATCCTCTCACTTATGGCCAGCCCAAAAAGAAGAAAGTAAACTCTTCTGTCTTCTCCTTAGTTTAACTTCTGTCTTGGCTGATGCCTGGGGCCTGAAATCTCTGGATTCAAAGATGGAAAGCAGAGCATGTTAAAAAGACGAGTTCCTTCTCTTCTTTCTCTGTAGGGACTCCACTACGTAAAGTGGAGCAATCCAGCTACCCTTTTTTCATTACAAACTTTGCTAATAAAAACCAAAATCAGACAATAAAAGCACACTTTCTCCTGATGCTCTGTTTTCTCTTCCTGGCCCCACCTGTACTAACAGTCACACTTTCAGTAGCCCTTACTGGAAGCAATGCCAGCTCTCAGTTTTTATTAAGAAGGCTAAATCAGGAGTTTATAATAGTCCTTTTATACTTTTAATGTTGCCCATTTTACTGCTGCTTTAACATTCACTGCCCAGACCTGGCTTGTATTCCATGTTCCCAGATCTGAACAACAGAACACCCCTATTAATTTAACCATGTCCTTTCTATTCCTACATTTCTTAAGCAGTACAGCTGTGATTTTGTCTTAATTTCCCTATGGCCCTCAAACATCATTCGAATCCATCCATGCAAAGGGAGAAAGTCAAAGGGGAGTTTGCGGTTCCCTGTGCCTTCAAGAAATCTACAGTCGTACACTGCCTTTGCATTGCCAGGGGGGAAAACATGCCCTGTACCAAAGGGGGAATAACCACTGGGTGCACTCAAGGCTTTGACATGCCCAAGACAAGGCTCACCCAGCTATACTGGTGCTTGAAGGAGAGTCATAGGTTTTAGTATTTAACTCTCACTGAAAAACGGGCTCCAACTGTTTTCCCTACTGATTTCAGTATCTGCTTTCAAAGTGCAGGCCGGGCAAGGACAAGCCTTCTTCCATGCATCCATCTCTCGGGTTTGGGTATCATTCAGCTGCTCATTGTTTCCTGCAGCTGGTGAAGATGTCAGAGACAGGGAGATGGGGAGGAAGAACAGGAAAATCTTGTTCACATGTTGGTCCCCTGTGCTTTGGTGACGGGCTGTAAGATGCTTCTCTATACAGCTGATTACGGAGCCAGATTTCCAAAAATATTTAGGCCTCTAAAACCAGAAGTTTTTAACCAGGCTAGGATCTTTCTCAGAGCTACCTTGCTACTAAGCTGTCATTGGTATTACAGCTAGTGGATATACCAGCATCCAAACTTCCATTCAAACAGGAATTCAGGCTAAAACTGAGCTGCAGAAAGCCCTTGTTCAGATGCTGCTCCCTGAGGTGCCTAAAATTCCACTGGGGCTGCACTTTGCTGCCACAGCCCTTTCATGAATTTAACTCTATCCATCTACCTGTGTTTGCTGGTATTCACAACCTCAGATAACTTGCCTGTCTGGAATAAAATTCCTGAAACAAATATTGATCGAGTTTGTGATGCAAGCCACTCCTTAGGCACACTGTTGCTTAAGTCAGGTCAAAGATTCATCGTGCTCATTGTAAGGTTAGAAATATCAGAGAGAAAAACATTTGCACAGCACTGTTCCTGAGTGGAGATTGCTCCTGCTCTGGGGTTACGCTCTGATGTACCTCTCCACCCTCAACACACTAATGAAAACAAATAGTGTGGTACAGTGTGACCTCCCTACAAGCAGAAAACAAGCACCATCATGTATCTAAATGACAATATATTAAGATCATTATTGTATTTAATATAGTTAACGCTATCACTAATCAGTAAAACCAGCAGTGGCGTTATGTTCTTTTCTAAGTGATGGGTTTGTCAACAGAATAAAAAAAGCCTTTCTATCGAGACACATTAAGATAAATACAGGCATCTTAAGGGAATACCAAAAATAACAACAGGGAGAAAGGAGATCTCTTTTACCAAAAAAAGAAAAAAGTTCGGTTATTGACTAATTTGCTGTAAATCTGTCTTTTGCTTTCTAATCAATCGTTAACAATCAAAGGCCACCTGGCTTAATTGAGCCTAATTTTCAGGAAGCCTGATCTGGCATTCCTCGCACGCTGCTTGGTTGAAGTGAATGTAGGAACAGGAAAACAATAGCACTAGTAAAGAAATGAAGAAAACCTGACATTAAAGCACCTTTTTCAACATCCACAAAACCAGCTTTTCAGTAGCAGACACAAAATGTGACAATTGGTGGTCATTTAATAAACTAGCAGGAAGGTAAGGTTTTTCTTCTCCTAAAGGTTTTTAAAGAGTGCATGTGCACATACAAAATCACAGCTGTATTTATTTTTTTAAGCTGAAAAACACAGGCTATATAATATGACCACTTAGCTACTGAAGTGAGTGGTTTTGTACAACCACCATCTTAAAGACATCCTCTGGCATGTGGGTCATAGAAAGATTTTGGAGGATTTCAGTCTAACAGGGTAAATGAATATCCTAGACAACACACGCCCTCTTTGGCATTGGGAAATATTTTAGTGGAAGGCTAATTAGAGCCCTAGCAGCTTTCTCCCTCCTCTGCAGGAAGATCTCCACTTGTTCGGACTCTCTACCTGCTCCATCTTCCTTGCAGAAGCAGAAGAGCAGCTCCAACCCTCACTTCTGACAGGACATGACATCATTTACAGGGGGTGAAGGTTTTGGGGGCCTGGACCTGGGGTCATTGCAATGGTCTGATTGCATACCGCTGATGGACGAAGCTTTTGTTTTACATTCTGCCTGAGTAATTGTAATAAATATTGATAGGTGTGCTCCATTATTAATTTATTTCGGGCAGAGCATGTCTGTGAAGCCACAGAACGACCTTGACAGAGGAAGCAGTGCTTACCAGGCATAAGTATCTCTGCCGAGGGCACAGCAAAGACCAGGGGACCCTGTCAACACAGCTGAAGGATACTGCTAATCAACAGTAGCTTCCTTGGTGCTACAGAAAGGTAAGGCATTGCTTAAAGGCAGAAATGTAAAAGTATCACTTAAGTATTTTTCAGGATTTCTCCCAAATGAGGTCATCAAAAGAAGCAATAGCACAGGGACATAGGAACTGTAAAATGAGGCATTTCGTTCCTTTACAAGGAGAGGATGTGTCACTCCTGGCCTGGTCTTCTTATTTGGGATTGACCCTCAGGTCTGGGTTTTCCCGCAGCCATGGTGCTGATCCCCAAGCCATTCGGGACCATGCCGTCCATGAGGGCACGGCACTGTGCTCATGTGGTGTGCCGCGGCCAGATCCTGTCTCTGTAGGCACAGAGCACTGCTTGGTGTAGTCTTTTTATAAGATCAAGGCTTTAATCTCAATTTCAATTTCCTCCATAAAATTTGTATGCAAATATTTTCCTAGCTCACAGACCTATTATGAATGAGATTGCCCTCTGGGCRGTTGCCATTCAGCTTGGCTATCTTTACTATAGACTTTACTGGTTGGCATCAGAGTTGCTTTGCATGTACAGACCCATCTGCAGCTGCAGCAACAATTTTTTCCTCAGCTTTGCCAGGTATTTTTGCATATCAGAGGTGGCAACTTATTTGTAGCGCTTTGTTCGTTAAGGTACTTAGAATACGTACATAGCTCATTTATTCACRGCATCACTGAGGCTCAGCTGAAACTCAGAAACATATTTCTTTCCTCCTCTCCTCCATCAAAGAGGAAACACTTTGTGAACAGCCTTTTCAGCCCCTAGTTGTTTCTCTGTTGGTTAATATATAGGGAGGGGTTTCATTTTTCCGTTCTACCTGACAAGATCAGACCCTCTGTCCTGAAATAAGTTATTCTTAACTCATACATCATCTCCCCAAAGTGACTGTTAATTTAAATAGCCAAAATGATCGTGCTTTGCATTAAGGTTCTATTTATGAGTAACTGATAAAGGACTAATAAATGGTTAATAGATGTTGTAATAATTTGTTAATTGAGTATTATAGAGTCCAACAGTTGAACTGGTTTCAAATAACCATGGCTTAAAACTGTCTATTATTCTTTCTACTAATGTCCTTAGTAGGCACATTTAATTTAAGCCATAATACGTAACTCTGGTGACAGTGATATGTATATATGTGTAGTTACTCCTCTTAGTGCCTCAAATATGGAACTTTGCAACCCCAAACATTTTAAAACAACACCACACACACAAAAGATGAAACTAAAATATTACGAAGCTAGTGGAGTGTTGTGGAAACCTTCCCCCATACCTTTTAGCTCAGATTCTTGATGGTAGTGAGGCATTTTTGAGAATGGGCTATTTGTGGCTTCTCACACCAAATATAAAAAGTGCATTTTCTATGTGAGGCTTTGCAACTCCGAAGTGTTTCTCTGAGACCTGTGTCACTCCTTTAGTGACAAACTTCTGAATACTCCAGAGAATCATGCCAGCTGCACCCACTTTATCTGCTAAATATCTAAGTGTACTTTTGGCTGATAAACTATAAAAAAGTAATGTTAACAAATGTCCCCGTCCTCTCCATCGTATTCTTTTCCATAGCAGCTTTGTTATAGGAATGGAGCTCTGAAACTTCTGCATGCCTATCAAGGGAGATTGAGTTGGTGATGGGGCAGAACAATGTATTTGCTGAACAGAACAAATACCAATGGATATCTGATCACACAAATGTCTTGTATGTCCCAGCTTCAATGTCCCCATGAGTTTTACCGTACCAGAGATGCTTTTGGGTTTTTGCTGTACTGCCCCATTTTATTCAAGCAACACAAATGAGCCATACGATATTGAACAATCTCATCCATACTTTTTCACCTCTAAGAAAAAGCTGAGGCTAAATTCTGATCCTCGCTGAGAGTAACGAGTATCGCCACTTAAGCCAGCATGATGCCACTACGGTCATGGAGATGAGACTCCGGGGTGATTTTAACAGAAACAGAGCAGGAGAGACCCAAAGTTACGCAGTAAAGGTGTCACACTTCTGTTCCAGGAAATTATCCACTATTGATGAACTATAACCAACTAGCATTCACTCACTATTGCAGATTTCCAGTAACTGAATGCTAACATTTATTCCTATCCTACTAGTGAAACGGTTCATTAATAGCAACAGTGATACTGGGACACTGGGGCAATCATGGTAGTGTTCTGCAAAAACATCTATGAAAGCGCCTCAGCATGGCCTACACCAGCATAACCGATGGAGAGTCATTTCTATGATAAAAAAAGACAACTGCTCTATTTTAAGGCCATTCCTATAATTTGCTTCATTCTAATCAGAAGGAGAGAAGTAGAAGTTTATACTAAATAAATGCTCACTTTCTTCACTTCCCTTTCCACATCAGTCACTGTCAGCTTGATATAGAAAATATGGCTGTTAATAGCTTGCAGTGGAACAAACATTTGCATAACTGTTACCTCAGAGCCCATAACTCCAAGCTAATTGGCTGATGGTGATTAAAATGATTAAGTGACTGTAATTTATATGATTAACCAATTAAGCCGTTCTCTTGTGATTGGCTCAGGGTAGGCTCTGGGATGTGAGCTTGTTTCCCAGCATGCATGCCGGCAGTGCATGGTATTAAATATTCTTTTAAATACTTGCTGTTGTTCCTGCCAGCAGCACTCAAGGTGCTTTAAAGGTAGTTTAATTACTCCATATCATTTGTGTAGCACAGAGAGTCATAAGTTGAAGGCAACCCATGAATTATTAACAAAATAAATCTAGCACTGGCTAGGATAACAGAATTACTGAAAGCAGTAAATAGGATAGTGAATGTGATCATCCAGACCTGATGGATGACTGACTGGTGTAAATGCAGACAATATCACTGCCTTGAACAGGAGTTAAGCTGATTTACCTCAGCGTGACATCCAGATTTTGATCCTTGGAAACTGAAAGTTCACCAGCAGGTCTGAAAAAAAGGTAGAGGAAAATAATTGCAATTCCTTCTAGGTAAAAGAAGTGAACTGACTTGGTTAATTTGTAACTGCTTCCATTAGGAGTGCATTTGCCAAGGGAGTGAATGTTATTTGAGTGGGCTCTGGTTCTTGGAGGAGCTAGGCAGGTGGGCAGGAAGCAATAATTAAGCATATTCTTTGTTAATCTCCTGCTAGGTACACTGAAGGGAAAACTTGCTGTGGTTTCATCCCCCTATTTCCTTCCCCCTCCCACCTTCCTGTGGGTTGCTGTTGCCGAAATAAGGGACTGCTGCGTTTCCAGCTTTTTCCCCTCTCACCTCCTACCAGCAGACAGTTTAATTCCATGCTTCCTGAGGCTAAACACATCACCTTCGTCCACATTACTTTCAATTTCAGCTGCTGTGTGTCCTGAAACCTTAAATCCGCTGCCCATTAGACTGGACTATCAGTTCTGATGCTACAGCATGGTAGTCCTTTAAGAGATGAGAGTAATATGCTTTGCTTTTCAGCATACCTCAGAACAGACTGCAATTTCCTCTGTGTTTTCTCATCTTTCTTGACTGGTTATTAAATGTCAACATAATGCAGATTGCTAGTATTTTACTGTCATGTGGGTTAACTGGTTCCATGTGCAGTTTTGTCCCAAATGGTGGCCTTGGCAAACGGGCAAATACTACACTTTGTGGTTGTTGCTACTGCTGCTACTTAACTGTATTAAGCATCGTTGTGTTGCTGACTGGGAATTCCCAGTGCTTCAGTGGATGGTTTCTTGGGGTARGGTATTGTATTTTTAGGGTAACAAAGTTTGAAAAGTCAATTGTTTCATGAAGGATATCAAAATCTGAACAACTGCTTTTGATCGGAGTGTTTTGTTCAAAAAGGCTTTGGCAGGATGGCTCTAGCGTCAGAATGTCTGTTTTACAGTACGCTGCAGAAAAATTAAATACATTGCCAGTACTCCCATGCTGAGCCTATGGTGGAGCCAGAAATTCAACCCCTGGCTTTGTGTCTGCTGGATGACATTGTCTCCGTATTGGTCACAGAAATTGCCCAGCAGAGCTCTAGGGATGTCTGTGAAACCGCTCGTGAAGCTTCAGTCCTGAAGTTTGTGTACATGTGTATCCGTCTGACTGTCTGTCTATCACATTACTGATATACCACAAACATTTTAGACTTGACCCTGGGAAGTATCGTGAAAGCTTCAGCTCCCACCCAAGTAAATAGCTATAACTTAACCAGAAAGGGGAGCAGTAGTTAAGGCTGAGGCTGGGGTGCAGGAGAGTCTGCCTCAGACTCTGCACGTGACCTTGGCCCGTCACCTCACCCCTTTTTCCGTCGGTTCCCTGTTGTCAGAGAGAGGAATCGTGCTTTCATCACTCCTAGCATAGCTTGAGGACAAGGCCATTAATATACATAATGCACTCACATAGTACCAGGATGACCTCCATGGAAAAGCTTATAAATAAACATAAATAAGGACCTGATGAGTAAAAGTCTGGGTCCTGCCCAGGCTTCAGTGAGACTTAAAAAGACCACACAGAAAATGCATCTTAAAATAGACTATTTGAAGGTCATAGCCTCCTACCCTTACCTGTCAAGACCTGAGCGGAGGCTTTGCCTGTGAAGTGATGGCACTGCTGATGACATCAGCACTCTCCATGCAGGTTTTGGCAGGTATTAGCCATTCGTTTCACCTTTGCTACTGTTCACCCAGGAATTTCTTCGGAGTCATGACTCGCTGTGTGCTTTTGTGGCAACTACCATTTAGTTGTATGAAAAAACGCATTCCTGCTGAAGATCTGCTGCCATGATATCAGAAATTGAGAAAAGGCAGAGCCTCTAACTGATTTTTTTGACAGGTTATAAAATATTAAAAGATGGTGAAGTTTTAAAACTCATTTTTAAGTATCTATCTACAGCCAAGTCCTGTTGGCCTAAGGGATCAATCAATGAAACAACATTACATAGAAATGCTGAATTCATGTTATCCTGGATAATCTATATTTCAAAAATGAGACTGAGCTCTTAAATGACCCGCACATGGATTTGATCTGCTCCTCCCTTTTAACTTGCACTTCAGTAGCCTGGCTTTAAAAAAATTAACTGTTTCAGTAATGTGGGAGTCCTTTCATTCCTACAGTCTTCTGATTAGTTCCAATAAAACTGGATAGTAATAAAGTTAAAATCCATTAGTGGGTACAAGACACACAGCAGAACTCGTGCTGATATTTTAAAAAAATGTAGAGCCATTTATAGCCTCCTGTGCAAGTTTGAATTTAGCACAAATATTTTTTGTTTTTTTCTTTTTTTGCCTTTTTTTTTTAATTTCAAATCTCAGCAAGGTGGGTCTCATTACTCTATGTAATACTATAAAAACTATTCTGGCAGAGTACTGCAGTAGTGGCTCAAAACATGACTGATGAAAACCATAAAAAAAGGACAGAGGTACCTTAAATAAGAATTAGACCAATTTTGAACGTTTAAGACTTCTTCTACATGTAAAGTGGTGCAACAGGAGTGGATCTATAGAGGGAAATGTTTGGTACTGAGGACCCAATGTGCACATTGTCTGTATTAGGCTGGGAGACAAGTTGAGGAGCTTTCAGACCAGCACCAGTAGACGTCCATGAGCGACTGGAGCGCTCTGTGCTCTCCCAGAGAAGATCTTGCAGTTTGGTTTCACCCGAAATGGT
Source organism: Oceanodroma leucorhoa (assembly GCA_030449065.1). NCBI lineage: Eukaryota > Metazoa > Chordata > Aves > Procellariiformes > Oceanodroma > Oceanodroma leucorhoa. The sequence continues at coordinate 5,711,522 of JASVER010000033.1, read as the reverse complement.
CCAGATTTTGTGACGAGGCAGCACCCTGATGCAGCTTCAACACCCTGTGCAGGAGCTCAACCTCGCACCTAACGCCGCTGCACAAAATGGTGCAAAACATCTCTCCAGCTCCTGGTTCCTAATGGTGCTTCCTAATTACCAAATTACAAATCTCCTTGGAAACACAGCGCAACTCGGAGGTTAGCTCTGGCCTAATGTGGTGTTTGCACCAACTCCACTCCCTAAGTCAAGAAGGAGGCATGACCTGATGGGTATTTCCACACCCCCAGCACTCAGCAGTAGGGTCAGGTCCCACACAAAATGCTTTTTGTTGAAAGATGCTATGTGGAGAAATCTCCCCGTTTCTGGGCTAGTCCCCAGGAAGGATGGCCAGCCCAGCCCAAGGGGCTCAAAAAACTCCTCTCCCTCATTGCTGGGCAGCCAGCAGGGCTGCAGGGGACATTTCCCCGGGGGTTTTAGCACCCCGGCTGAGGAGCAAACTAGCCCTGGCTTTCTCTTTCTCTGGTTAAATGCCCTAACCACTAAACAACTATACAAAAGGACAGGCACCCCCAAACATCCACCAGCAGGCAGGTTTTAAAAGGGAAGACAGATTAACACAGTGCATAGATGAAGTACAAACCTCTGACGAGTGCTTGGATCAGAGGGTTTCCTCACAGGAAAAACAGTAGACTTTCTCCTCCTGAGGAATAATTGGAGGCCTGGCAGGTGTGCCTGGTGCTTAAAATAAAATAAAAAATTCCATGACTGCACTTTTCAGTGAAGTCCTCTTTTCCTGGATGAAAATCAATTAACTCTTCACTGTGCCTTGAGGCTAACAGACAGGAAAGAGATTAACAACAGGAAAAGAGACTTCAGCTTTATTGTACAGCAGCGTAGGGCTCCCCATGCTTGATCCACTCCATGAGTCGTCTAATCCAAGGTCCCGTGTCTACTGTGAAAGTCCAAGGCGTTTAAGCACATGCTTAACTTCAGGCATGGGAAGATTTTCAACAGCCTGTTGGAAGTCTGGCATTCCCGCCCCCCCCCCCCCCCCCGGCTTTGGATGGGAGTTGCACACCTAATTGTTCTCTACCCCTTTGAACACTTCCACTCAACATGCTTTCCTAAACAGAGAAGAACTGCTGAGCTGGGGCCTTCTGGAGTAATGGCTCCATTAGGGAAGCTGCTTGTTAACCTCTGTCGTCTAGTGGCTGGCTTTTGTCCTCAGGCATGAGGGTTTATTTGCATGCTTAGGAAAAATCTTTTTAAAATTCATTTTAAGATTATGCTAGCTATTCTTTTAGGCAACGGTCTTACCTTTTTCAGTCCTGTTAAGTACTTGGCTAAAATGAGGGGCTGTGTCACACGGGTTAGGCAGTGTTGAAAAAATAAGTTGCCCTTTAATTTTATTTACTGTCTTTCCTTTTTTAATTAAGACAGTGGGTAACCAAAAGTGCAGTGTCCCATCTTCGTTATACTAGATATGATGCTATATCCTATTATCAGCTGTTAAATTAATCTTCTCCTTAACGCAAATCCTCTTAAAATAAGCAGCATTTACATACTCCTTATCATCCTTAGCCATTTCCAAGCTCTCCAATTTCTGTTATGTCATCTTAAAGATAGGAAAAGAAAAGAATCCTGGTAAGATTTATATCATGCGATTATAATAGTCCCTGGCTTAGTCTCTATCCTCTTCTTTATTTAATCTTTCTTTTTTGCTGTTTCAGGTGGTGCTGGCAAGTGATGGCAGAGTAGCTATAGTGAGATCAGAACCAGATATGATTGGATAGTTCAAATTAATCTTTCCAGTATGGATTAATTTCTATTTATCACTTAGAATTAATATCAGCATATTGCTTTTTCACCCCATTTAATTAGGACCCTACCTCAAGTTCCTAAATTATTTTCCTTTTCTGCAGCATTGCTATTTTACTATCCACTCTTACAAAGAGTGACAATTATTCTCCCTCTCCCCCTGTACAATGCTGTCTGTAGGGAAATGTGGCCTTCTACTTTCACTTTGGTTTCTGTACTTGATAAGATCAGCTTCCTCAGACACACAGTGAGGTAGCCTGTTCCATGATGTGCCCTGTACAATGATCCTCTTCTGATTTATCGATAAACAGCGAAGACTATATGTAGCAATAAATATCATCTTAATGGACTGTTTGCATAGACCATAGATGCTTATCTGCCGATACCTGCATATAGTTCAACTACAGCACAAATATTAGTGGACAATCTGATATTAATTTWAAAATATCAGGTTGTGGAAAACTTTTTCCTCTGTTGTCACCTTAAGACCTGCATGTTTCCAGTTTCCATTCTTCTGCTTTTGGCTTCTGCTGCCTGGATCCTGTTATGCATTTGTTAATTGAGAAGCATCATAGTTACTTAGAACATCTTTCTTTGGGTGGGTGTTTATAAACCAGTATTAAGTTAGCTCCTCATTTTCACCTTCATATGTTAAATATATAAAATTTATTTCATAAGGCAAACTTTCCAGGCCACAGATTATTCTTACAGACCTTTTCTCAAGCAATGCTTTGGTATCCTTATCAAGGAATGACACTAAAAAAGAGAAAACATTCTACTAGTGAATTAACTGATACTATATTTAGAGACAATATCACCCTCTTATCCTCAGTTATATATCAAAATATCACATAACCCTTTTGACCATAGTTTTACACAGATCATATTTAATTGTCTGTCTGCTGTGACCTTAGTCCTTTCCAAAATCACTTCTTTCCCGGTGTTAATAGTATACATTCTCTCTACCCAATTTCTTCCTACATATAAGACCTTCTGAATTACTACGTTAAAATGCATATTGTTTGACTGTTTCTAGTTCATAACATTACCAGGATTATAATAACACCTGACCTATCCTCATMATTTTTTAACCACTTCCTCCATCCTTATCAGATATGCTTCATAATTTTTACATTCCATATAAAGTGATTAATATTTCTTTTTAGCAGAGAACCAATCTCCACAGAGCCCCACTAGAAATACTGTCACACATTAATAACTTTTCATTTATAATTATGTTTTGAGATGTAACAATTAGGTAATTTTTAACAGTAAGATATGGGTTTTAATGACCTGCTTGCATGAAATGTGTACGTTCTGCATCTGGGCGTAAAAAAAATGTTAGGACAGAAAGGGATGGCATTAATTTGTCCTTTCAAAAGTTTGACAAACATAGGACAAAGTCATTGTCATCAGAGTTTTCTACTGAACAGTATTCTTTTTCACAATGAATAAAAGTTCAGCAGAACTGAAAACTTGCATTTCAAAAAACAAACAGAAACATTGCTGTGGTGCCTTCTGGGAGTCATAGTTGAAATGCTTTCATTTTACTTCTTAACTCCCTAATTGTCCCACATATTTGACGTTACACCAGGATGTCTCTCTGAGGTATGATGGTGCATTTTGAGACTCCTTGCTTCACTATATTACAGGCAAAACTGGTGAATCAACATTGAAAGGGAGGAATTCAGGTGTGAACAGCATGTCTGCATAGACACACTTGGGGTCTAAAAGGAAAATTTACAGCTTTTCTGTGTTTGCATTTTTTGATGGAAGGACTACATTTTCTGTAGAAACTCTCTGAAGCCCTAATTTGTATAACATGCACCACTGTTCTRTGTAGAAAAGCATTTAAATGTTGCCAATTTTCTTCCCTATTCAATAAAGCATTTAAGCATATTTACTTAAAATTGAGCACCTGTCAATTTGTGTAGCCCCCAAATTTCTAGTCTGGAGTTCTGAGATGCTTTATACTAATTTGGTTTTTTTTCCCCCCACTCATTCCCCATACCAGCTCAAACCTTTAAGTTTTGGTTAACTCAACAGATTTTCTTTACTTTCACCAAATAAACTTCATATTCCTGCTTAGCTGAACCTCACTTGTGCCTGTCCTCTGAGTAATTCTCCTTGCATAAGATTTCTCTCAGCTAGAATATGGTTGGGAGGGCAAGACTGCTGGCAGGCCAGCTTCCTACACCCACATCTGAGAGCACACACACACACACACACATGCCCCTCTCCTCTTTTCCTCTGGTCTCTCTCCACTGCTCCGCTCCTGATGCAATTCTTTAGATAAACTACTGCTGAAYGCATTTCCCTGTGAGTTTGTCAAATGGCCTAAATGGGGCAGCCTTTTTTCTCAGCTTCTTGGTCGTATATCAAGACACAAAGCCACAGAGAATTTATTGTGCTACAAAACTGAGTCAAATGTACCTTCTGAAAATGCCACCCTCTGCTGAGAACAGGATGCTTAGCCAAACACATCTGTGTTAGTCGAACCATTTCTCCCTTCTTTAAGAAGTATTAGACCTCAATCTGTATTATTGCCTTTAATGACTGTAAGAGAGGATTCAGGTGGTTTCCCACTCTGCAATCAGCACTTTGTGTGGTGTTCAACAGGCAAAATATCTCATYTGCAAAGGCAAATATACTTTCTTGGTATGCACAAGAAAATTCAAACCCTGATACCATCTTATGTGAAACCAGTTTTACAACCACCACTATTCAGCTGATTGCATATCTCTCTTGTAGTCCCTTCCTCTTAACAGAGACAGGATACAGGCTTAACTAATGAGAAAAGGTAATTTATTCAGGCAAAATAACTTATTGGCATAAATCAAGAGGACACTGGTGGTACTGGAACTGTGGTGGCTGGAGCAACTGGAACAGTGCCGGTGAGGGTGCATCCTCAGCTGTGCCGGAGGAGTATGCAGGTCTGTACGARTAACACAAGTGCCTAAGTCGTGCCCTTTCTCCTTCATCTGGACATCATCTGTCTCTTCCTTTTCACTTGCAGAGTGTGTAATTTATACAAAATACTGCTTAGCTTTACAGTATTTTCTCATTCAAGAGGAAGGTTATATTCAAAACTTTGGTGTGAGCACAAAGGGAATTAAAGTAAGTGGAAAGTAGCAGGGAAGAAAAACAAACACTTGGCATGTTTCATAAGCTATGGACAGGCAAAGGGACAAGGTGCAAGCTTCCAGGCAAAATAACATTAACCATGATCAATCTTTGACCTAGAAATAGGGAAGGACAAGTGACAGAATATCCAAAGTCARACTATCTCAATGGCACCATGTGGTGGCAACTCCAGACTTAGCTCCTAATTTGATTGCACGGTTGCATTTTATCTGCTCAGAAAAGGCTTTTTCCTAAGCTTTTATGATATTTCCTCCTGAATGAGTGTCCATGTCTTACCTAATGCAACAGATGTGTGATTCTTTAAATGATTTTTAAACGATCCCTGCTTCACTTTGAATCGTAAGGCCATACCAGCCAGAAATACAAATCTTGTTATGAAAACCTTTATAATCAGCTTGCCCTTAAATGTTTATACAGCTTACTGTTTTAATTAACCCAATCCAAAAAGCCTAGAATATGAGCATGGTATTCTCCTTTATAAATGCAGGTCGTCCTGTTTTGGAGGGAGCTGCCCATGATCTTTATAGCTGCTCCCTATGCTGTGGGAGACTTGGGTCTGAGACCAGCTCAGCCAGCCTGGATGGTTCAGAGTTTACATCTATATTCTGAACTTTTAAATGCACAGCTAATAGCAAAAGTTGACTATCCAAGAATAACGAGATGATGTTACACCTTAGTGCTTGGGGTTTTTCCTCGCATCGGCTACCTAGAACAAGAGAGGTCAGAAGTGACTCTCCTCTCTCCAGGTCCCTTACACCTTTGATTGCATGGGTTACTCACTGTGGCAGGTGAAGATCAATTAAACTGTCACAACCAAACAGACAGAGAAGAGCTCCCTGAAGAATAATGATACAAAAAAGTTTCTCGGAGACTTGCAGCATCTTATAAAAACAGCAATGCCACCACTATGACCGTATACACTTCATTATAGTAGAGAGTCAGGATTAATATCTAAGAAGCAATCGCTGTGGTGTCTACTCCAGCAATTATTTGTATATGCACACACGTAGGAGATGGAGCAGGAATAGTGGAGAAATGACACACAATGCCTCTTTGCTTCCCTAGCAATGTCACACTTGAAATATGAAGCACTCTCTGAGCTGATGACTTCCTTGTGCTGCTTATACATTATCCTGCCTGGGCAACAACCAAGTTCTGTGCAACAGTACTTCATTATTTTAATTAAGCTTATTGCAAGAGTAATCATCATTGCCATCAGTATCAATCACCAGTAATATTTCCAGTGATGTCGGTAAGTGATGAAGGTCCTAACTGACAATAAATAATAATGCTCCTGGCTTGAGTTGACACTTCATTGGACTTTGCCTGGTTGCTCTAAATACTCCAGGGCTTGCTACAAAAAGAACTATTTATCTATGACAAAAGCTCGGTCTGTATCATATTTGTTTTGACTTCCCAAATGGATATGTTCATAATGTTTGCAAAATTTATCCTTTTGATTATGGCAACTACCATGTCTGAAACACATTTTAAAAGAAATTAGAGAGGTCTCACTCCTCTGCTGCAGAAGTACTTTCCTATATATCCTTAATTAATACTWATTTGAGTAATTTCTTTATTTTCTTGGAAGAAGACAGAGTATAAAGTTGTTTGGATTACAAAAATGCTTTTGCCATTAGTAGGGAGAAGGGACATCTTTCCACTTGCATCTAAATAATCCCACAGTGTCAAGATTTGATTGAAATGTATTACTTACATATTTAGTCCAAACCATGAGTATACTTGCTTATTCTTGTCATTATGCTACTACAGTTTAAACACTTTGCCTCTTCTGGTTTGTGCTACAAATTTTCTTAGCTGGACAGAGACATTTCTGGCATTTTAGAATTATTCTGATTTCTTTGTGTGCTTGTTAATGCTCTGAGGGTGATCACTTAGAATTCAACAAGAGGAGACACACACAATTGTTCCGGAAACATAGACCTTAAAATATCAACATAATATTTCCAAGAAGTTTCAAAATATTAATATCATGAACAATAACCCTAAATTATCTTTTTATTATGTCTCATTAAAAAGGCAAAATCCAGGACTATTCAAGAACAGTCATCCACCTCAGCAATAGTCAAGCTCAGCTGTAAGGTCAATAGCTGACAGTCCACCCTTCTTTTTTCTCTCTCCTTCTTTCACCTCTCTCTCTCCCCTACAAAAGGCAGTCACTGAGCAGATGTTGCTGGGGTCTTTGATGGGTGATAGCAGAGAGGCTTGCTTATTGCACCAAACATTAGACAAGACTGACATTTTCCCAGAACAGATTTTCAGGAAATTGAAAGTTKTATGATTTGTACACATTGATAGGTAACACGATGCAGAAATTCTCTTTAACGGTACAAACCAAGAGAAAACATAGCACACGGCAATTTGTAGGACAAGAGTTCCTGTAAATACCCACCTCAGACTAGGGGGGATGTAATTTTCAATAAGCTCCAAAATAAAACCTGTTGGAAGCAGACATCCAAAGGATTGTGTTATACAGCACTTTGAGCAGGGCCACACAGCCACCCCCCAGAGCCCCTCCGGAGCCGTGGGACTGTTGAACATCTCAGCTCTCCCCGTGGGGCAGAGATGGGTCTGAGGTGGGTGCGGGCCTCCTGCCCAGCGCCAGCTGTCCCCAGTCGGGGACCAAAGGCAAAGGAGAGTGCAGGCAGGGCTGCAGGGCCTCTCCATCATAATGGTATCAACATAATTTTAATGATCTATGTTGGATGAAGCTGAAGATTTCAATGATTTTCAATGTTCTCCATGGAAGTGGCTCAGCCAGTATAGTTTTGAATCCAAAACATTGCGGAGAAAGCCTTCTGAAAGAGTGAGCAGTAGAGAAACTGGAGGCAGAGCAATTAAAAGGAATTGTACAATTCTCCTGGATGAAGGGATTCCTTCTTTCTCCATCACATACACTGCAAAGGGACACATGTCTGCATGAAGCACTTACAACACTGAAGACCATTCCCACATTTCTTTCTTACTCCCGACACTCATTTCATGAATGCTGCCATTTTCCACACACATTTTTTCTAATGCCAATATTTTATACATGGTTAGTTTAGGAGACACATTCCTCTATGTATCTATCTATCTATATCTATCTATCTATCTATCTACCTACCTACCTACCTACCTATATCTCTCTTCCTGCTGAGTCACTCCAAAACCCAATGTAAAAATGCAAACAGTGCTCTTTTTCATTTTTGAGGGGCTGAACTTCTCAAGTGTTATTCTAAGGTCAGATAATTTGTCCACAAGGGCCCTGTTGTGTCCCTCTTTGTGGCTATTCACTGCATCTTCACTGGGAAGATGCAGCCTGGTCCAGTCTGGGTGCCCACAGAAAAGAAAACCCTCGGAGGTAAATATCCCGTGTTATACCAGGAGCGCGTCATACCCTCTGTTTTCTGAACATAAACACAATGCAATTTTGCTATGAGAGCCAGCCTGTTCCTGGCAGTCCATCCTCTGAGGACTGTGAACACAGAAACAGAAACATTATCATTATTATTTTGAAGCTTTGTTCACTGCATAAAGGTATCATCACTTCTCTGAATGGGAGTTGCTCTTTCCATTTTTTCCACTTTAGTGCTGCATCCCACCTTCACAAAGATGTCTCATTTCCCAGTTTCTTCTCCTTACAGGTGTTAGATATGCCATATATCTCTTTCTATATATCACGTTACAGCGAGTCACGCTCCTGGTGCTTTGGGCTCTTTCTAAAATTACATTTTACACATCAGTAAACTTGTAATGTAGGAACTGCTTTCTTAGTGTTATTTATATCCCCGTGTAGCAAAAGAATTTGTCAGAGAATAATATGAATGTTATTTATCTGACGGCTCAGCTTTATTGACTGCTACATTTCATATCCTTCAGTACTTTTTGGCAGAGGAGTAAATAACAGTGCTATTAACCTCTAGCACCGGTATAAAAATAGGCAGTTATTAAGGGGTAAATATTACTTTGATTATTATTGCCCCAGTCTGCTTTCTCTGTAAAAAATGAGATCCCTTTGTGGATCTAAAAAACCTCCAAATTTTATTTAAGTTGTAGACAGTTATCTGGCCAGTTGCGCTGGATAGTTTCTGGTACCTTCAGCAGTAAATAAGGAATATATCATGCTTCGCCACTGACTGGATAGGATTGAGATAAGGGTATGAAAACAGTAAGAACTGGGCAAGTTAAACCAACGTGCTTAGGGCTGCGCTGGCATCTGCCTGTGCTGCATCGGTGGCTGCCTTCTGTGACCCATTCTAACCTCAGATAAATACCAAGCAGACTTATGAAGGTTCAGACCTATTACTGTTCAAGCAGCAGAAGTCTCAGACAGTAGCAATRGGAAATGAGTTAAATCCTAAACCCTCAGCCCTTTCAGCAAGAATTAAAAGGCACGCAGGGCTCACATCCTTAGAAGTCTTTTTACAGCAAGCTTCCTTGGGTTTTGAAAATCAATAGATGTGATATATGTAAATACCTTGGGAACCAGGGTCCCAGCACCTCACCAGGGGTGTTCAGCACCTTGCAGGATCAAGGCCTCTGGCATGCGACCCTCTAAATCCCCTCAAGTGGCGATATTTCTTTACAGAGAAGTGGCGTTTCTATTTCTATGGCAATTGCAGCAGCAGGAAGCATTAGGTTTTGTTACTCCAGAGAACTCCATCTTCTGTTGCTGGATGCAACCTTCCTCTTTAAACTCTCATCTGCTTCACTTAGGGAAAAAAAATGACTGATAGCATGAAGAGATTTTCAAATACCTAGTAAATAAAGCAGATTTGTGTATAAAATGTAAACATATATATTAGGTTACATTAAAACAGTGTAAAGAATTAACATACCTGTAACATCTGATGTCTAGTCCCTGTCATTTACACTCCTAGGTTTAACCCTTCTGTGTAAGAGATCAACACCAAGTTGAAAGTACCATTATTTCAGACTACAAAACATGCTGGATTTTATCTTATGGAGTATCTTTGCTCTGGYAGATATTTTCATCCTTTTTATTTAATTCCTCAGGTGGCTTACAGCAATTGTTTTAGTGACAGCTAAAGCCAGCATCTGCCTGGCTCCATGAATCGTCTCAGGAAAGCAATCCCTGTCCTTTCTGAGACGTGGAACAGTGTGCAAGCTGTTGTGAGCCTCACATGGGCTTAGCAGCACCTGTGCTAGTGGCAGGATGGGAGTAGCCTCCATGCCCTTAGCCATAGTCCTCCCTGATGGCTCAGTGAAAGTATTCAAGCTTTTATGTTTGAGAATAGCACAAATACTAAGCCTGAAAGAAAACAAAAGGAGAGCTTCTTTGTCTGATGGATGTGGTAGGGTGAGACGTTTTCTCCAGTTGGCCTCTGGAGCCCCAAGTGCCACAGGAGTCCTCTTTCTTATGTCAGTGAGAGCTGAAATCGGCTGCAGACTACAGGCCACAGGCTCACCCCCAGCCACAGTGGCAGTGGTGAATGGTCTCGTGCTTCAGGGAGCAGCTACCCCTCCCATCCAGTACCAAATAGGTCACGGCAGGAACATGCCTCAGATGGCATGTAGAAAGAAAGGCTTGTTAATCCTGGCCAGAGGAGCACCAATATGCACATGGCCATTAAGGTGGGATATTAACAGGGTCACTACAGTAGGAAATATATGAGGCCATGTCTTGAGTTCCTTGACACTTACTATGAACAAAACCTCATTTGGTCTTGCTAAACAGAATCACCTCTGTTTAAAAGGAGCATTCAAAGATCTCTGGAAACATTTGTTGGGTTTTTTTAAGAACAGGGAATCACAATGATTTGGCGGGCCTACTGGAGACCACAATCACTTAGAGCCAAAACTGATTTGATATTGTGATTAGGTGGAAACAAGTTAGACCCTTAACACTCAAAATTCAAAAAAGTAATTTAGGAAACAAGAGTGGCTAAGAGAAGTGAGAATTTGGAAACAGTGATTTTGAAAGTAACAATGTAGAATGATGAAAACTTTTCAAGCGAGCCCTTAACACTTGACCCAATTTACTGTGTCTTTTTAGTGGGGTGGAGAAACTTTTGCTACATGCCTTTCATACAACCAGTCTGATTATCTTCTTTCTGATCAGATAAGAAGCAGATGGWAAACAAAATGAACTTTAAGAAAGCAACAGCTAAAGCACAATGTTCTTTGTATACRAACTTGTTTAATGAGGTTATATCTGTTGAGTTTAATTGCTGCAAATCTGATCTTCATCCATTCCAAAAAAATTAGTCACTACTAATAAAAAAACATAGATAGTTTGCAGTCTTACTGAGTACATCTCCAGAGAGACTTTTGCAAATTTGTTGTCATCCATTTAGTTATAATTTTACCAGCTTATTTTGAAAGGTGGTTCCAAGTTTAATTCATACATGCTGCTTTCAAATCATGCACAGAAAAGAATTTCTATATTGAAAATTTTTATTTTCTCTCTCTCCTAGTAAGAAGGCAGGAAGTTAACATATATTCCACAGGATTTACAATGGAAATCACAATGAAGCATGCTATATCTTAAAATCTAATTTAACTCAATATTTTTAAACAGTCAGGGAACAATAATCCCAGAACTGTATCTGAAATAAAATCAACATCTGTTTCCCAAATAATTGGGTCCTTACCCAAATGGATTACAGCACTGATCCAGATAACCGGATTGGGTATAAGGTGGCCCATGTATGATATATATTATGTTTATAGGTTGGTATATGTCATAATACAATATTTTTGTTGTAAATAAGACAATGAAGACATTGAGAGAAGAGATTTCAAAAGCTTAGGAGAACATTTATTCTTGGAGACATAGAAAGAYGTCTTCCTCCCTCCCTCTCTCTGTTCCTCTCTCCCTTTTTCTCTCTCGTTTGCGGTGAGACTCAAATCCCAAATGCTAGAAATGCATTAAGTATTTTTTCACTTGGCTGTTTATCAGTTGTGATTTTTATCTCAACTCTCTGCACATTGACATTTTCCTGAAATAATAGGTGGTGCAGGATGAGTTACTATGCATGAGCTCAGCTGCTGCACAATGGCAGGGCACTGCAGAAGATCATGTCCAGGGACAGATCATCTTCAGCTCAAGGGATTGCTACACCCTGACCTCAGGAAGAAGTTAAATATTTTCAAAGCTCTGGAAGTCACAGTTTACCCAAAAAGTTTTTGAACCATATGAAACAAGCTGGTGGTGTCCAATGTCTCATGAATGGATTTTGTGTACCCATCAAGTTTGAATCTCTCTCTCTCTGCTCACAGAGGCAACAGCACTGTTACAGGTGCCCCCATTGCCAGCTCCTGTTCTTAGGCATAACTCCTTTTTCTGGTAAGGCAGAGCCAAAGATAACAAACCTCAAAACAGTTAGAGATCTRATGGTGCAGGAGCTCAGGAGGAAGGAATATATGACCAGTGGAAAATGGAAGTTCAGAAAGAAGCTACATGGAAACTTGTGTAAATGCTGCAGCTCCATTTCTAAGCGTGAGAGGTCTTYGGAAGAACATCAAGCTATAGTCTCATACATTCTAATAGCCCCCAATAATACTAGTAGTCCCCTGACACTCTGGACTGTTTATGCTTCCTTAGAACCTGATAACCCATTTTAGTTCACCTGAGACAGCTACATCCACAGGGAATGTTGCAAAGGAAAGAGTCTGGGGCAAGACGGTTATGGGTGCAATGGACTCAGGTCTGCATAGAGACTATATATACTGAGCACATCTTTGTCTCTCTCTCAATTCCTTATGGTTGTGGAAAGAAGAAACAGATACAGGAAAAGAAAGTTGGAAGAAAAAGGTAGTAAAATGGAGAAAACAGACAAACTAAGGTTGATGGAAGGAATGAGAAGAGATTAGAGGTTTTTGTGTGTTCTATTATTTATTCAGTTTTGTATGTGGAGTTAAGATTTGATGGTGAAAAGGGTCATAGATTAGGTCCACTAGAAAAAGAGAGATGAARAGACTCACAAAGGTAAGCAGCTATGCAGAAAGTGACCACAGCTTTACCTACCAAGAATAAGGACCATTTCATTAAAATTTATCATAACTGCAAATTAGCCAGCAGAAAAGCAAATAAATTTCATAATCACCAATTTCCCTGCTGCTCCCTAATATGTCAGATAAATTAGTTCTTATACATCCTGTCTTGCAATATGAATAATTTATCTTTTAAAGTCCCAAAGCATTGGTTGTAAGAAACGTTCATTTTATTTATTAAAAACATACAGTAACTACACAACTATACAAGAACTACACTTCTCAAGTGCTAAGAGCACTTTAGAGTGATCTTGTCTTTTCAGAGTGCTCTCTTTAGGAATGAACATGGTATATTGACAAAGGAAATCCATCTAATGAAGAATAATACAGGAGAATATTACTTAGATTTGTGCACAGTGATTTCCAATCTTTTCCTCTGTGCAGTTTTATCATTGCATTTTTATGGTACAGACATAACTATACAACCAGGCCAGTCATTTAGGAAACACAGTACTGATTATATTGATACAGTTGACTCAATCTTCAGAACTTTCCATAACAGGATGATCTTCCCACTGTTTTACTTGTGACGAACAGACAATTTTTTTTAGGCAATTCTTTGTAATTTTAAACTGTTGCATTTATCTGAATTGATACAAAGAGGTAACCAGCAATGCAATAAAAATACATCATTTATATCTTCCTACATTTAAATAAATTACCCACACTGAAAGTTATTAAGAGCAAGTTATTTATTTCATACTCAGGGTTTCTGAAGTCTGCAAAATCAGCAGTATGGAAATGAGTAATTTTTGCCCATCTCACATTGTTTAATAAGTTAAACTGAGCATAAACTCAATGGCAGCATTGTGATTCACATCTAAACTAAGCTTTGTTTCTGTTATGGATACTCTTCTATTCCTTAAGGGCCTCTCCGATTCCCACTGAAGTCAAAGACAGTCCTTGATGCAGGATTACTGTATAAGATTCTATACATGCATTGTGTGCAATAGCTATTGTAGGTGCACATGCCACAGCCCATGGATCTTGGATATGCTATAATGTGTACTCATTTCAGGGACTCTAAAATCTCTTAAGGCAAAATCTTCCTAGAGTAGAAAGCATGTAGTTTTACTGGAAGAATGTTTCTTATCCTAATGGCATTAAGTAATTTTACATCTTTTTTTTTAMATAAAAAATATGCACTAATTACTACTTCAAAATAAAAGAATATTCATTCATTACTTCTTTATTTCTAAGATTTCTGAATTGTTAAGAAAGTGATCACTTCAGAAAATATTGTTTAGTCATGTGAGTCATTCTTAATGTGGAGTAGTTACTTTGTTTTTGTAAGTTACATTAATTGCTTTATTTGGTTTCCCTCTGGAAGCGGTAAACACATGTATAATTACTGTAAATGGGTTTGTTTTTCAGCTAGAAGAGAATTACAGCTGGTTCTGCAAGGGGACTTAGGTGCCACCATCACATTAAGTGCCTTTGCTGCCTCAAGACCAAGRGGATCTGAACACATATTGTACAAGGGCATACTCTGTCTGTCCATTAGCTCTTCTCTTACAGAGCTCTGGGGTGGGAAAGCCTTTCTTTCTCCTATTGAAGCTTAGTCACCTTGTGTTTGAATTAAATATTCCTTAGAATAAATGTTGTGATCACCTGTAGAGATCTTGGGGTGGAAAGGCCATCCAGTCAGGGTAAAAATAAAGGCTTTGGAGCACCTGGAGACTCTTCCTCCCCCTGGCTGCRGCCCACCCATCTGCAGCACATCCCACGCCTCTCACTCCACTCCGGTGATCCCCTGGAGATCCCAGCATCAGTTATCACTCAGTGTCAGGCGCCAGAGAAGGACCTCCAGGAAAAGGAGAAGATGGTGACCTTGTGGGGAGCAGGTAGCACAGGGTACACTAGTACTTCTGCTTGTCTCTCTGTGGCCCCAACCAACCATAGGCTGTTCTTTCTCCTTCCTTCCTCACCATGAAAATTTAACTATCCTACAGGTAGCAGAGTAGCTTCAGACGAAGTGGTTGAATCTAACTTCCCGCGTCACCTGGGGCAATGAGGCTTTTCAAAGAGGACATGCGTGCATGTCCCAGGAGGTAGAAGAATGGTTTKGTCCCAGGTCTTTCATATCTCAGAGGAAAGCCCTAATTTCTTGGTTCCTGAGCAAAAGGAACCAGTTGCACAAGACGTGCTCAGGCATTGCCTGTGTGTGCCTAAACATTAGGCATTATAATACCCAYCTGTTTGGAGACTACAGACAGGGCACTGAATTCACCTGGAAAATCAAAAGTTGTCCAAGAGCTTTTAACAAACCTTTAATTTGGGACACTAGCCTTGGGGATGCTAGGATTTTGCACTGGTTCCCAGTCCTGGGGCTTAGCTGAGGTCCCCTAATTCAAGGCCCAAAAGCTGATGAAGCCAACATGGTCTCACTGCATTTTACTTTCTGCTGTTCCTGGATTCAATTAGAGGGCCAGGTTGGCCTACAGAGCGAGCTAGTGTCAGGTCTTCTGCCACTAGTGCCATCTGGAAGGATCATTACAAGCATGAATGGATTGCCAAAATATTTTTGTTACAAAATTCCACTGTGTGACTTATGATTGCCACAGAGGGACATTTTGCTGGCATGGCCAGTTCAATGAGACTTGATAATTCCTGGAATACTCAGAGAAAAAAGGTATGCTGTCACCGTGTAGGACTTGCTTAACACGCACACTAGCAGTGACTTGACAGCAGCTTTGCCCACTCAGAAGTGTGGCAGGGAGATGCAACTCCTCCTTGCTCCGGCATTTTCTCGGCATATTCAAGACACATGGTAGGGAGGAGGGTCAGGACACCTGGCACTGCTTTTGGCTTTCCAACTCTGTAAAGATCAGCCTCCTCGGGAGAATGCTGCCTAGCCACGGAGACCAAGTGAGATGGTTTTGCCTTGCGAACATGGTATGCATCCCTTGCAACTGCATTCATGTTAGAAATACAATCTAAATTCTTCCTTGTCTTGCTGACAAAGCATTGGATGAGTAAGGAGAACAGAGATACGCTGCTTGCTTGGATTAAAAAACAGAAAAGTCTATCAGAGTATTATGTCTTTTTAATAGTTGCTATTCAAGTAAAGTGAGGTTTTTTTACACCCTTCTTTTTCTCCCCCAATTCAAGCAGTCTTCTGCTTCAAAGTGTCTGTATTGCTTCCACATTCTGCTTCTCTGGGAAGATAAAGCTTTCTGTCTTTAACAAATTGTCAGAAATATGATCGCTGAAAAGAGCAATTAATTTCTTCAGAATTTACCTCTTTGGACACGAATCTTTTGCACCAAAAGAATGGCTAATTTTTCCACAAAAAGGCAAAAAAAACCCATGGTTCTTTAGCTGTCTGGATAATCTTTTAAATTTGCATATAACAAGTGAATAATGTCAGGAGTTGTGTCTTCCCCTGCCTTCTCCACTTCCTTCTTGGTGAGAGCTCAATTACAGAAAAGCTTTCTCTTCTTTACATGGGAGAGTTATTTGCTGTATTGGATGTGCACAGTAAATCAGGTCTTTGGTACTGCTGTACTTAATATTAAGCCATGAGTTTTCAGGGAAAAGGTAATGAATGAGCAGAAGTTGCAAATTAGGATTTTTTTTTCCCCAAAATAAGCCTCTTGGGCTAGTTTCTGTCTTTCTTCCTTTCTTCACTTCTTCTCTCTTATCTTTCTGACAATAATAGTACAAGTAAGGTAAAAGTCACACAAGAGTTTATTTACTGTTTACAAAGCWGAGGTACGTGGTAAGGAATTAAAAAACAGCTCATCAAAATTTAACCTTCCCCATCCCTTTTATTTTTATTAAACCAACTTCCAAGAAGCAAAACTAATTTCTCCTTACTCACCTGCCTCACATGAGATGGTGTGACAGAAAAACAGCACAGCATGTCACAAACACACCACCATCATTTTAATATATTTTTTCACCTGTATGTCTTGTTTCAATGACAGAATATGAAGTTACAATGAAGGCTGACATACAGCAAAAGCATGGGATACACCAGAGAAGGAGAAGATGACAAATAAAAAAGATGGACATTTGTCTGAGAGGTCATCTTTAATTCTTAGMAGCTTGTAGAAAACTGAAGTGAGGTTTCTGGGTTGGAGAGACTCAGAAGTCAGTCAATCAGCCATGTTCCTCAAGGTGGGTCCATAAATCTGTCTGCAGAATATACTAAATGGTACAATCCCAACAGGTGTAAGCCTACACCACAAGATAGCTAAAAGCTGTGTCACCCCAGCTTAGTGGTAATGTACCTGTCTCTCAGAAGGGTTTAATTAGCTAGGGCACTACCCTCCCTACGGCTACGTGSCTGGTAGTCAGCTCAGAAGTTGATTGCAACGAGCTGGCAGTGGCTCATAACACAACAGAGCAAAGTGTAAGTGCTCCCTGTAGATGATCCAACATCTGTTGGCCAACAGACCTGTAAGAGATAAACATACAGGCTTTGTCTCACAAGTGGGTCCTTTTCTTCTCCTATGTGATCATCAGCAGTGAAGAAATTCCAGACTACCTTGTGGGGTATTTGTGCAGCCCTGGTGATGTTTACACCTGAAGAGAAAATRACCCAGTTCCTGTGTCTCATTTTCACAGCATGAACAATGTATTTTTTCTTGTGAGTAGTCCAATGTGGAATAAATGAGCTGAAAATGAGCACCTGGAGCCCCACCATGCTATTTTACTGAGTCACCTTGCGAGGGCACAGCCATATTTGCAAGAAATGTTAGGCTCAAGACTCGTGCCTCAGCCCTCACGTCTTGATCCTATTTTTATAATAGTCTGAATCTGAACCTCTAAAATCTGGGAAAGTTCAAATCTGCATTCAGATTTTATGCTACARCCATAAAAACTAATAATAACAAACTCATTGGAAACAGGATGCCTTCCAAAGACCTGGCATGATGAAAACATTAACAAAATATAAAAGGAACAGTTAAGAAAGATAAAACTGTTATTGATAATCTAAATGAATCCTTTGCATTTGTGCTCACTAAGAGGACCTCAGCAAGGTTCTTACAATAGAGCTGTTCTTTAAAGGGATGAATCTAAGGATTGTTTTCACATTTTAGTGTTAACAATACAGACTGTAGGACAACTCAGTAAACTGAAAAGTAAGAAACTGCAGACMGATAATATTCACACAAGAGTTCTAAATGAACTTAAGTATGAAATTGCTTTATTAATTGTGGTACAAGTAGCTTACTGATCAAATATGTCTTAATGCCAGCTGGCTATAAAGTAGCAAAGGTAATATTAAAAAGAACTCGTGGGTTAATCATGGGAATTACAGTCTGACTTCTCTGCCATGCACCCTGGAAGAGATTCTAGTGCAGGAGAGAGCTGGTAGCTATATAGATAAATGTGCCGTAACAGGGAAAAGTCAACAAGGCTTTTGTCAACAAGTCACATCTCACAAATCTTCTGGAGTTCTTTGATTTGCCAAAGTGTAGGAGAAAGGCACATTGCCCAGTCACCTGCCAGGCATGCTCAGGACAGCAGCACACCAGGGCAGGATACCACAGCAGCTCTGAGGGCTGGTGGAGGGATTTCTCCCACTGCAGAGATTTGGTGCCTGATTCTCCCTTGCTTTGCCAGTGCAACTTCATAACCACAACAACCAGGATCGCTCCAGTGCAAGAGACACAGTTTCAAGGGTTTTTTTTGCTGGGAAAGAACTTTAACACATGCTGGGCATGGATAAACAAATATGGGAACTCCACCTTTATGTCTGTTTTCATGGCCTTCTTGTTTTGAAGGTTTAGCGTATCTTCTATCATTAATACTCTATTAATTTTCCTTCTCTGCTTCAGACTCAATTTAGAACCAGGTGAAGAGAAAGACACTTTGAAGTACAAAGAAAGGAGAAGGATGCTGAAAGATAAAAACGGGGGAGTAGGGGGGTGTGGATCACTAAGTTTCTGGTAAAGCAATAATGTACTAGTGTATGATGACTGTAGAATTCAAACAAAGGTCGGCAGTCAAGATGGAGGAAATTTAAACTTGAAAAAGAAATAGTAGCCTCTACAGAAAATAGTCTTTAAACAATGACTTTTTAATAGCTTCTTCATTTTTTAATCAAAGTCCTTATTTTGTTAAATACCACAATACATGGCCCCCTACAATTTTCCGTTAAAACTAATTTGCACTTCTGATCAACTGCAGTAAATATCAAGTATTCACACAACATAGTATGAGGTATCTTGCATGGCATTTGTGGTCTATCTTTTTTTGTTAAAGCTCTAATGAAGATTGCATTTGCTTTATTAAGTGTAACAATATGCTTTGCACTATTTACTTTTGAATTACAGTGACACCAAGCATAATTTTTGTACCGGTATGGGCATCTTTCTTACCATAACCCATTTTCATGCACACACATCCGATGCTCTTTCTCCAGTGCCAGCCTGAATACAAGAGCCTTGGGAGTGGGAGAGGGATGTCAATGAGATGAAGGCTCTTCGGCCGGATGCTGGATGGGAATACAGCTCCATGGTTACTATTCCAGCCCGGGAGTGCTGCGCCTGTTCTCTCCTAAAGGATTTGGTTAATAATCACAGACCTGCGTGTCCTGTCCTGCACAATTCCCCTACTCACAGTAGTGCAAACAGTCCCCAGCAGAGGTGAGTTCTGTGGTTTGGGGGATACACTGCATGTGTTTTTCTCTCACAGTTAACTTGTACTTCCTCGAGTCTCTTAGCTTGATCATGAAATTTGCCCCTGCGTGCCGGTTCTAAAACCTTGTGCAGAATTTATGACGCTGATAAACATGCACTGTGCTTCCTCTCTCTGAGGTGCCTGCTTTTCAGTAAGGAGGGAAGTGATCTGTTTATATTTACGGGCTGTTTCCTTGCCAAAAATATCACAGAAATGAAGGGCAGTTTTAACAGATACCAAGCCTGTCAATTTGGCACATTAAGCCTTCCGCGACTGAACTTGGTGGTTTCACACGATTCTTTTTTGACTTTAAGCTGTTTTGCTGCCACTGATAGACAGTGAATACACATATTCTGCCTGTCAGGCAGTCAGGCAGTGGCCAGATTTTTTGGCTGAGGTTAGGAGTTGGCGGGTTACCCGCCCTGTGGCTGTACTTGCGGTGTGCGCAACACACATCGCCCCCCCCCACCCCCATGAAACTCAAGCTGGGGCCTTTATGGTTTGTAAGCAGTAATTCTAGGAGCTAAGCAGCTATCAGCAAGCTAGCCCGAGCTGTGTTAAGCTTTCCTCAGTTGGAAGTTGTTCTATGTTATATATCACTCAACAGATCTATACACTGTGGCGCTTTAAAGAACAGAGCTCTGTCTTTACTTGTAATCATTTTCTTTGAACTCAGATACTGTGAGAAATGCCAATAAACCCAGCAGAGACTATTTCTTACCAAGAAAGTGGGACTGTACAGGAATGTGGGTTTGAACAACAGTCTCACAGATCTCATAAGCAGTAGGGTTGCTGGAGGAGCTAAAGGGGCACACGCAGCATTTTGGTGAGAAACAGACTAATTGCCCTTATCCAGATCACTGGCACTATGTAAAACAAGTGTGTAAAAATGGAAACGTGCAACCGCTGTGTCGTTGCATTGTGCTAACCTACATTCAAATTCTTGGCACGAGAGCATCTACTTGGGAGACACAGAGCACTATTATACCTGTGTTGGGTCTGTTGATGCATTTCATCAACAGCACAAGAACACGGAAGGTTACAAGAAAGCAATAGCAAAATGGATTAGAAAAGTCTATACCAAACTGATTTGCAAATTTGCATGGGAGTGCACACACAGGCAAAACCATACGACTTCTAGAATGGGGAGAGGAAAAATTTCCCTTCTGTATCTGTAATGGATCTCAGCCAGAAACATTACATCAGATCCTCCTTCAATTTTGAAAGGGTTTTCTAACCGAACTCGCATCCAAATTTTGTTTTTCAGGCCTATGTTAATACATGGCTGTGTGTATTTACAGTAAAGCTGCATAGCTGTTCATATTCACATGAGCAATGCCTTGTAGCTGGCTGACAATTTAATGAGACATTCTGAATTTTACCTAAGGCATTCTCACCAGTAGGAAATCCTGTTAGATTTACAAGTGTCCATCTGTTAAAATCCTCCAGAGTCATTTTAGATGCTACACTGTTTGTTGGGTTTTGACCTCCTTTGCTGTGATTGTTCAATTAGTTCTGTTGTGTTCAGAGCACATTTGTGCTGCGCATCTTGGAATGCACAGTAGGGAAAGAACAGCCATTTTTAAAGCTCCACTTTGATGAGATTAAAATGCCAGCCAGGATGTGGCATACATTCCTGCTTACTTATTTTCCAGGGAAATGCAAGCTAATGCTTCCTTATTTTCCTTTATGTGGCTACCYTTCTAAGCAGAGGGTTACAGTGCCTAAACGGAGTTTGATGCGCTTCGATTAAACTTCTCTTCGTCCTGTTAATGCATCTTGAAAGTATTAAGTGGGATCAAGTGGATTAGGGTTTCAAGGGTCTTTGAATCTGTTCATGGACCTGCAAATGACACTCTATTTACTGTTCATTTTCTGAGTCAGTTAGCTTATCCATAAAATGGGCATAATATAGATGAACAGTGTGAAAAATGGTTGTGCAGCATTTAAAAATCTTTGGGTGAAACAAATGTCAAATTCCAAAGCTGTCACTCTTAAAAAAAGATCCTAATCTGGTTTCCCTTACGTGTTAATGACACCTACTCCCTTACTTAGCTTTCCTCTGCTCTGAAAGTACAMGAACAAAATTCAACCCCTGCTGCCAGACAAAGCAGAGGACGACAGATCAGTGTGGCTTACACATACACTTCATAAGCTCTTTTGGCAGAGACACTCAGACCCTGCCAATACTACATGGCCAAAATGGCTCCGCTTCGTCCTGCGCAGAGACCTCTCTACAGCTCTCTTATCTGCACAGCTCAAGCAAACACTGCAGCCATAAAATACACCCCCTCTGTATGTTCAGCATGCTCTGCCTGAAAAGTATATTGAGCAAAGGATATAACAATTGCATCATAAGGTCATAAACTTATAATTAACTTWAACTAAATACACAGAGCTGATTCTTCTCCTCCCCCTGCCTTACTGAGGAACTCTGTATATAGCCTTTCCCCCCYTCTCCTTCCCAGCTGCTGTGCGATGGCTCAGTAGCATGGGAGGACCCATGACCTGGCATGTGATTTTAAATCTTGTGGAAGATGGCTGTGGCTTTTGGATAAGATACTGTTACATGTGTTTTGTATGGTTAGAGCAATGAGGTGGGCCCCAGGGTGCTAGGAGCTGTACAAACAGTAAAAAGATAGTCTTTTCTCTCTCTTAAAAGACAGGAGACACCAGACGGGTAGATGCTAATGGCGGAGCAGGGGTGCCCACTGTAGGCAACGGGTCCGATGGCCTTTTCGAGGGCAGCGTGGCAGAGCAAAGCTTCGAGACAGCATTCAACTGCAGATAATGAGGTCGTTTGTTAAGGATTTAGGGAKGTACCTTCCATATCTGAAGGAAAATAAGTGAGAAAGCACAAAATATTTTGGGGSAGCACATACTGATGGTAAGTGGTAGCTGGAAGTACTAGAAAGGGATGTGAAAGAAAGTGAGCACACGATGTGAGGGGGCCTGAAAATGCAGACAGGCCATGTATGGGAGGTGACATATAAAAGCGTGATGGGTGCTAAGTGATGGGCTGAGAAAAGGAGCTTGACTGCAGCATTCTTGACGGCCAACARCCAGCCACGAGTCTACTAGCCAAGGCCAGAAAACAAGACAGTCCTTCCCTGACATCCTTGCCCATGCTGTGCTTGGGGAGTGTGTGGGGTTAAGCCAACGCCGCTGTCACAACGGTCACGAGAGCTGGATGAGAAGGACGGTTTCTTAGGCTTTCTCTGCATGTGGCCAGGGTGCAAGGACTCAGAGAAACACCCAGTAAAAAAATAGCGTCTGAGTTATGGACTAGAGTACAGACAGGGTGGTGACATGCTTCATGGTAAATAAATAAGGAAATAGAGGGTAGAGGTTTGATTCTGGAAATATACTGAATACTGGGTGTTCTTTTCATGTTGAGGAGAGGTTTACTGGTGGGACACTTCGTGGAGTGGAAAGCTTCATATAAGGTCACCATGATGCTGTTTTGCCTGTGAACTTTGTAGTACTGGAGAGCTAATACCTCCATGTTATATTATCAAGTATTGCGCAAAAGTTTCTTGAGTGTGCTGGGAGTCCACAAGCAACTCTTGACTCTGAACCRGCATCCTCTTTCACTGAGAGACACCTCAGATTCAGAAATAATTTATAGTATTTAAAAGAGCCTGGGAGACACAAGGTCCCACTAAAGCTAAGCTGACTGAAAGTAAATGGGGGTGGAGGGAGGAATCTTCCTTACCATGATCCTTTTATTCATTATGACTCTCTCTCTAGACTTTCTTACATTTACTACTTTCAATCCACACTACTCTGCCAGTTGTGAACTCTACATAGATCTCTGGATACGTGATCTCTGAATTTGGTACAGTGAATTTAAAAGAGCCTAAGTAGTTACCCAAGTGCCAAAATAGAAGAGTTAAGCAATAAAAGACATTAGTAAGTGAACATTAATGCCAATAAGTAACAGGCTACATTTTTATTTCAGATGCARTCCCCCAGGGAGCACGTTACATAGCTGTGCCATTGCAGCAGGAGCCCCCCGAGGCACTGTAACTCAGCGGCACACCTTCTCCTCTCCTATTCCCTCGGGCAGTCATTTACCTCTGGCCTAAGCCAGAAATAAAATAATATTCCTCCCTTCTTCCCCCAGCCCCCTCAAGCGCTCACTGGCTCAGCTGAGCTGGCGAGCGAGAATGGACCCCAGGCTCTACTCATYTCCCACCCTCCAATTTCTAATCCCCAGAGAGGAAATAAGCAGATGTGTGGCCCTGCTTGTTTCATGCACCTGGACAAAGCCAGGGTAATCCGTGTAGGGTTGTAAGTGGGTTCTTACTCCCTCAGGCAGCAGCGTACTACACACAAATAAAGCAGAGCATTGAGTTTTGCTTTCTTCTGGCTCCCTCGCATATAAGTTCCATCAGCATGTACTCTTCCTCCTACAGCCAAGAGACTTTTTTACATCTGAACTTGAGTCCAACGACTCCTGCTTAAAAACCCTAACCCACATACCACCCTATCACCATCCAAGGAATACTAGACTTTCCCTCCACCACCAAAATATGTTACACTGAAGCTAGGTCTGGGCTCCAAAGTGGTCATGTGGCTGCTGGGCAAAAAGCTGTCAATTCGACCTGTGAGGCAGGGTCCCAGCWGGGAGGGGGGTGACATTCCTCAGGAAACAATGGAAATATTTTAAGCAAAAATAACTACCGCTTTAAAAGGAATTTATTGGGGAGGGCAGGTGGAAAGTGGAATTAGGTGGGAGTCTCAGGGTGCTTGTAACAATAGGGAAGCTGATGGCAGTGGCGCAGAGCAGCTGGAACAAAGCTCTCCCTCTGCTTACCCTGAATTTGCTGTACTCCCTCCGAATTTGCTCCTTTACCTCTACGGTGCTTACCTCTGTGACTTAGRGTGGTATGACATGTGTTTTGTCATGGCACTTCATTCTGGCAAAAAACCCTCACAGAGAMGCACTAGTGCCTGCAAAGTCCTGTGGCACTCTACCTTATACCTCCTGGGAAACTTGTACAGACTGCATCAGCAAAATAACTCTGCTGCTAGTGTGAGCAGTAGCTCCAGTGGGAAGCTCTCCAGGGATGTGTGTGTGAAGAAGCACCACTGCTGCCTGTCTAGAGCATAATTCTTTGCACAGTAAGTTGCTGTGGGCAGCTAAAGATGAGAATGAACCAAAACAGGCCATGAGGAACCTGAATTCAAATGCACCTCCCCTTCCTCTAAAAAGCATTTGAACTTTTTACTCTGTGAAAGCTACTGCACAGAGAGACCACAACACCCATAATGGGGAAAAGAAAGGCACATTTTTGTCCTCTCACTGATCCAGCAGAGAGATGGAGGGTCCACACACGAGCACCAAAGGAATATGAGCATGTACAGTGGTGCCATGGTCCCCCAAGGAAATAACCATAGCTGAGGATGTGGGTGGAAGCCCCCACTTCTCTTCCTCAGGTCACAGGAAAAAGTGGTGGCAGTGTACCCTGGAGGTCTGGTTTCAGAGGAGGAATCTAACAAAAAGCAAATGTGATGATTTAAAAATAAAATCTTATACATTTAGTAGGTCTGATTCATGACTCATGGGGTGCTTTGGAAGGCAGGGTCAACCAAGAGCTTGTGCGGAATCTCAAAACCAGATTTTCAATATCTGTGGATGGCAAAACTCCTTTAAAGCCAAAATTCATTGGCCTCACTGCAACTACTCTGAGTTACACTGGACAGTGAGGTGGTCATAAGAATTTTCATAAGCTTGTATAAAGCTGCCAATCCCACTCTTACTGTGATCACTGGAATACCCATTAACTGCAATATCTTGGTCTGCTTTGTGCTGAAAATGGATTTAACATTCAAAGTTAGGCTGATCACTGAGGTAATTTCATTTTAGTTTTAAGAATAACACCAGCTGAGCCGTGCCCAGAAAAGGCATTTGATTCATTCATGCTTTTAAACAAACAAATGAAAATGTCAAAAAGAATGTAATTGACTGACGAAACAAAGATGGAAACAGGTTATGTTTGCAGATATATAGYGACTTATGAACATTCACTGAAGTTGGAAAAAATACACATGGGGAAAATTTTAGTGTGTGAAAAATAAAAAAAAATGCAAAATAGGAAGCTATCAAGAACATAGAGGAGAGTGGCTGGTCAATTAAGTACTGTGTAAAGATTTCCAATTTTCTTGTAGTAAATTATTTATTTAGCCCTTGCATGCCATCAATATATTTTACAAGTTTAATACCCAAATTATAGCTACCCACCCATTTATGGCCTTGTAAATGAGTCCTGACTTATCAATGTGAATTCTTGTTCTAGGCAATGTCAAATTTAGATTGGATTTGGATGTATTGCTTTTACCCTTATCAAGAAGGTTTGCTAGTGTGGTATTTTATTGCTATATTTAAAATGGAAAGTGCTTTTAAATAGACTTGCCTGGATAGCACAACTGATCACAGCTCAGATATGTCATTTCCCAACTTAAAACCCTGCTCTAATCTAGGCAGGAGTCTCGGAGATCCAGCAAAACCCATTTATTCTGAATGCATTTCTCTGCAACTCAATCCTTTGAGATGACGTGGAAGAGCTATTGTGGCAACAATGACTTTAATCTTAAGTAAGGATGGCTGGAGCTCTTAAGTAATAAAACCAAATGGTAATCTGCATGTTTCCCGATACTTTATAAGAAAAACAAGCAATAAAGAATGCAAATGAACAAGTGTAATGACTTCCTAAAGTACATTGCATTATATTTAGTTATGCTTAATRGCTCTTATTCATGTTTCACTTTTTAGTAAAGGTAGGAAACCATACAGTAAAGGTGAAGGAATTATCAGTGAAGGAGAATAATATGTAAGTGACCAACTAATCAAAAAGGCACATGAAAATAAGAACACTGTTGTGTAAAATTATATCAAAGCCACACGAGTATCTGGAAAACAGAAAAGAAATCAAGCAGAAACATTACTTGCATTTGACTAACTAAAAGCAGGATGTGGCCCAGTATAGCAGTCATTTGGAAGGTTAATAAAAACGACATTTGTATTCATGACATCAAAGCTAGCTGAGATTTGCATCTCTGCACCAAAGGGCGTATCTACTAAGAGGACAAAACAGAGAGGGAGCAAGTAGGGGATAGGTTTGTAAAGATGAAAAGGGTGGCCATTTTATTATTGGCTGCAGCCTGCTACTAACTTCTCTGGGCCACAATTTTTTTGAGCATTAACTGTCACCATTAGAAGACCCTGAGGCAGAAAGTGGGCTGGGTTGGAGGCTGCCAGGCAGGCAGCACAGTGTGGGAGGAAAGCCCAGAGGAAGAAAGGGAAGGCTGAACTGAGAGACATGCTCAAGGGAGATGCAGAACTCGAAACTGCCAATTGTGTGTGGGGCTGTCCACCAGATTTCTGCACTCTGATGTCCCAGTGCTTATTCTAAGTGCACTCCTGGGGTTCAGCAAAGACCTACAGCTCCAGCAAGCATCTACATCCTTATATGAAGCAACGATGGGGAAAGAGGCTATCTGACACCAGCACAAACAAAATTTTGGTAATGGACTCATYTGCTGACAGACAACCAGAGGAAGTGTAAATGAGAATTGCGACAGAACGGCAGAAGTTTGACTCAGTAGGGCAAGCATAATGGATTGCATGCAGCAGTTAAGTGGGCATGAAGATAGCACAACTGGGAAAGCAAACAAAGCCAGGGATCGAAGCAGGCAAGTACAGATCCAGCTCTCTAGCTGTTCAGGCTCTAGTTGCCCATTAACAACATATGGCTGCATCAGAGTAGGCAAGCTGCATGGCAAGGGAGAAGGGAGCTTCCAGGCAGGCGTTTTGCAGCCATTGACACTGGATGCATCTCGTKCACCGTGAGTAGTCCAAAAGCTTTGCATCTCAGCTGTCTGGACTCCTGCAGTTGTCCCTGGAAGGAGACAAGTTCCTCCAGAGAAGACTTCATCACACCGCTTCTCACGCTTGCCTTACAATGGGATGAAAAACTCTCTTTCTCTCAATGGCGAGCTTAGACTAGGACCTCACTTTTTAGATAGGTGACAGTACAGGATTTGGATCCCACCCTCAGTACGTACATCTGTCCTGTCAAAGAGGTCAGGACCACTGATATCAGCAGCCTGCTACCGGCCATTCTCCTGGACCTGTGGCCAATATCTCTGTCGCATATCTCCCACCTTGCATCATCCAGCCAATTTACTTTGAAAGGACTTTCACTTCTGTGATGGAAGAAGTTGGGAAGACTACTGTTCTTGTTCAGCTCCATTATGTACAATACCTTTTCTTGAATCCACAACTGCTTCTTCTTGCTGTTCACATGTGCACTTGCTATCTATCTTAGCCTGATACAACTGTTGTCTGTTGGAAAGTGCTGATAACAGTAATCAGCATAGATGACCCCTGTATATTGCAGTAATTTCTGGGTAGAGCCATTTGTCTGCTGCCTCTCACATGACCGTGTTCTTCTGAGGGGTCTCCAATATAGATGAAGGCAGGTTAAATCCCTTTTTCTGTCCCTATCTGAAGATTCACAAACATTCAGCTTTTAAAATAAATACTGAAAAGTTAGGTTTTTAGCTACTGACTTCAGTGGGAGCATAGCTGTTCCAGCATTCAGTCCTTTTAATAACTTCGTCCTAAATCAGGATTGCATACTGGCCACTTAGAATACTCCCCAGTTAATTTGTTATGGGCACTGTCCTATGTCACACTGATCTCTCTTGTGAATTTATAAATGCATCATAACCCTGTTATCTCAGTCAAATTCCCTCTTAGATAACTATTTTCAGCCTTGTTCCTGCTCCCACTGAATTCAGTCTTAAAACTCCCATTGTGTTCAGGGGCAGAAAGATTGGGTCATTGAGTCCTATTAGTAAGTTCAAGTTTATTTTACAGTTACTGTCCCACACGATTTTGTTGTGTTTTGGAACTGCTAAACAGCATAGTCCACTTGAAGGAGGCATGTTAGTTGTGAAAGCATCATACAAAGTCTTGTCGGGATCTAGTTCCCCTAGAAGAAATACATGTTGCATAAATGCAGTGTATTGTTCATATGTTTCTAGTTAGTCCTTCGTATTTCATAATCAGCTCTTTTTTTTTTTTAATTACTTAACATGGCTGTATAATTGTRGTCACATGTTAAGACTAAAATTGTGCCATTGATGCACTGTAGGGGTGGGAAGGGGTGGGGGGAAATCTCCTATTGAACTATAAATAGCCCTTACAAAGTGAAAACAACCTAATCCTTGTTAATCACAAATTAGGAAGGAGCTTGCCAAAAATAGCACAACGATGGAGTGTCAAATCAAACGCCTCTGTGCAGGTAGTTTGTACAATACCAAGTAACTTTAACTGTTGTGGGAATATCCTTGCTCAGGAAAACAGTCTAACTTGGTGCCAACTAGCCGTCAATGACTGGCTTTCTCAGTGACTCTCTTTAAAAGCATCTTTGCAGCAGAAATGAGTGATATGCTCCATTCCTCCTGTGTTACTTGGTCTCACTGGTAGTACAGTATAGTTGTTGTAATCTAAAACCAGGCAGTTGTTTGTTCAGTAGTTAGTGTAATGTGAATCTAACAATGACTGTGCCAGATAACTCTCCTACACAACTTCTGAGAGCACTGTGAATAAAAGTTTGTGTTAACAATTCACCCTGCAGGGTCTGCTAAAATGCCTTCTCTCAGCAGGCTAAAGGTCTCCTGGATTTTCAGGCTTCATGACAAAGCCTTCTGGCTCACGCAGTTTGATCAATTTCTAAAGTCTCGACTACTTTCAAATATTTTATAATAAGAAACTGCATTTTTTCCACTCCTAGACTCCCCTCACTAGATTAGATTAGATTAGATACATTACATAAACTGGCAGTTTAGGTGCTTTATGAGTTTTCCATAAACCCTTATTTACTAATGGCTAGCCTGACTTTGTGAGTCTGGTGTAAGATTTGACTTTTCCTAGTAATGCGAACCTGGTTCAAATAATGTTTATAGTACCTTTAAAAAGAGGCATCATAGAACTGAAAAAAAAAAATCATAATAATTACGATAAAAATATTTCCTCTATATTATACTTCAGCCAACTTTTTTTCACAGGCTGAGTAGTGTCTTTCCAGAAACTTTTAGTATGTACCTTTATTTTTCTCAGCTGTGAATTCCGGGTTAAGAAGTAAAACCCTTGGAGTAAAAGCAGAAATAGACTAAATCTGGCAAGCTCTGCTGAAAGGTAAAACTCGTTACCTTTGCTAAGAGTTCCACACCCAACGACCGGGCTCATTAACTCCATTGGGCTTACTGACAGCCTACTTTTTCATGGTTTAAGAACTTCAAAYGTGCAAAATCTCGCACTACCTTTATAAGCTATTAGTCCTGATTTCCAAAGATGCTGGCACTGGCAGACCCAGAGAAATAGCTCAGATTTTAGTTTGAAAGTAATCCTCTCCAGCTGGATAGGAAACTCTGATCCCATCCCAAGACACCATCACCCCCACCAGAAGCTGTATCAGCCTTGCTCAGGTGAGTAAAGGGATGGTAGGATTAAACCACTACTATATGCATGCTACCATCCCTGGATTTGACTCTTTTGGGGGAAGCAGTTTAAAGTAATCCTGGTGATAGCCAACTGGAAGAACTTTTATTGGTACACATGCAGAAGTKAAGAAGAATTTAGAAAAACGCTTGGGAAAATCTTTCCACCTCACAAACAAACATTGACTATTTACTAGGTAGGCCTGTGCCTTAATACACTTGCAGTTACTTTACAAAGATGTACTACAGGGAGATCTGCTCTTAATTACCTTAAAATACAGTCACAGGAAATGGCATAAGGCTGTGATAGGCTTTGCAACCTTGAATTCCTACTTTTAATCGGCATTAGTCATTTTAAATTCAGCTTTTTAAAAGTCTTACTAAAATTGACCTTAGGGAACAATAAAATGGCAATTACGTATGACAAAGATATGGAGCAGAAATTATTAGTTATTACCTCAATAAAAGAAAAAAAGATGGGACCGTGAACCTACCAGCCAAATTCCAGGAAGCAGGATAGGCTGCTTGACCTTAATGAAGAAAACCCAAATATTTGGAGGTATTTTTGGTGTATCTGCCTAAAGAAATCAGGGCATTTTTTTTAATCACCCAATTTACTACTGATACTGTTCTATATTAATTTAATGGCTTTGATCAGTCACTTTGATAAATCATCATTTATTTCCTTGTACCACAAGTCTTCTAATACATCATCACATTGTGCAGAACGTGCTGTAATGTACCCTGAATAGTCACTAGGTGGTAACATATGCAGACTTGAGCGTGTTTGGCCAAATCCTGCACAGCCTAATGTAATGTGTGTCTGCACTGGAGAAACTTGGTCCATCTTCTGACGGAATGATGTGAAGTTTTACGGTGTCTCATAATGTTTGATAGAGATAAAACCTAGAGAGTTCATCAGATGACTAAAGCCAACCGGGAGGATAGTTGGTTTTCACACTGCTCTGAAGGGTCCTGTAGCCATGTTCATCTCCATGCTTGTCTGCGAAGCCCGGTCTGTAGGAATCCCTATGAAACTTGATAGGAGAGTTCAGAAAGTTAATTGTTTTCTATTAAATGCTATCAGCCCTTCCCATAAGGATAAAGAGACTGCGGTTTGCAAGTTTCTGCCTTGGTGCTTTTGATATATTTGCTGAGCGTTTCCTGCTAATACAGGGCAAGGTTGCCCCACGCACCCACAGCAGGGAATAAGGAAGTGAAAGTCTCCCTGGGTGGCCCCCACGCATCCCCTGTCTGTGCCTGACGGGCAGAGCAGGCTGCCAGGGAGCCAGCAGAGCCCCAGCCCTCCACTCCCCCACCCCAGCACACAGCGGGAAGTAATTTACTGGTGATCTGGGCCAGGAGCAGTCTGCTTTGCTCTCTGATTAATGGGAGAACCACAGACGAAAGCATCATTCCCCGACTCCTGGGGCAGTGCAGCTGAGAGCAGCTCTTTGGCTGCGTTTTAGGAGGAGCCCGCTCTCTGGCAAGCACCAGTGCAGAGCCAAACGGATCTAGACGGAGCTGTGAAACACCTCCAAGGCTCAAAATCTGTTTGCCTCTTTTTTGGGGGCACAGGGAGCATGGCAAACTGTAGGCCATATTTGCTGCTTCTATACTTGGTCCTTTCTGAAAGCATGTAACAGCTTTCCTGAAAAATAACAGCAAATAAGAGAGAGTGAGAGAGACATGGGGTTAGCAAAGAAGCTACAAGATGGCCCAGATAGAGACATCAAGAGGGAGAGAGGCTGACTCCCAACTTTGCATCTGTGCAGAGCTAGAAAGATTTCTCCTTCTAAGTGCATAGCACTACTTTAAACCTTGGTCTCCCATTTCTGAGTTAATAAGCCTGCCCTGAGGAAAGGGAGGTGACTGAAACAAGAGTATGTGGGCTTTATTTGGATTGTCCCAGCTACTGAGTCTGCCCTGCAGCTTACTAAGTGATTGGCACATTAATTAAAAAAAAATCCCCAGACATTTCTAAAGCAAACATGCTTTGTCCTTTCTCCCCCTTCTTTGAGGTATTTGTTACCTTTCCAATAGGCTTAGCAAGAAAAGAGGAATCAAGTGAATGAGCTGTAGAAATGGTAATTCTGAAGGCCTGTTTCCTTACCTTGATTGTGTACATGTGTGTTGCCTAATATAGCAACATAACAATGACATTTTCTTGACCATCTGAAGCAATACATGACACCTGGCATGCTGAAAAGGAACATAAGAATCAGTGGAGTTTTAGTCTGTACTTTATCATCTGCCAGATATATCTGTAAGAACATAGCAAATACTCATTCACTTTTTGTCTTGGTCTGCAGTTGCAGCATTTTGTCTGCAATCCAAATGGAATAATAGAAGAGTGAATCAAGAATAGTAAACAAATCCACATGGCTATTGTTTGGGACTATGACTTGGTGTTGACTGAGCCAAAGGATTTTTGCCAGACTTCTTTATTCATGTTGGTTTCCTCTGGCATCCATTTGTGGCACTGTAATAATGATGAGATTGTTATTGTAATCCTTTATTGTAAGTATGGTTATTCAGTAACAAATATGATGATTTAAGAAAGTAAATATTGATAGCCAGTTCATGATGATTTGTACAATTTGAATGGATAGAAAAGAAAATGCAGTACCTGAAACACTCACATTGAAGAACTCAAATCTGGAGTCAGGTTAAGTAGGTTAGAACCTGTTTGACTACCCAGAACTTTACCAAAAAAAAAAGTGTAAACTTGTGAACGAGGAGGAGAATCTTAGAAATCATCAAACACTGGGCTAAAAGGGACTCTGAAAATTGTCTAGTTCTTCTCCTGACAGTTTAAAAAACCTCCAGAGATGATGTTTCCACAGCTTCCCTATGTGACCAACAGCAATCTGTATTGTTAGCCATCCATACAGCTATCTGTACTGTTAGCCATCCATACAGCTATCTGTACTGTTAGCCATCCTTTTTTTTCATGTCTAGTCTAAACCTCGTTTGCTGCAATTTAAACCCAACACTTGCTGGTTTATCCCCAGTGGACACAGAAAAGCTTATTTCCTTTCTGTCCAAACTGCCTTTTACATATTTGAAGCATTGCTAGCATTGCTTTAGAGCTGAAAAGAAGCAAAAAGGAATACAGCCAGTGACACTGCAAGGTCTAATTGAATCCTTAGCAGGAGAAATCCTGAAGTCCTTATTCAATATAAAGGATTCTGGTGGTTCCATAGAATTTTGCCTAAGTTCTGAAAGAGGCATGACACTGCCCAGGAGCAGTTGCCAGACAAGCAGATGAAGGTGCTATAGACTTTGCTATTCCTGTATCTGGAACATACCCAGCAAAAAGCAGGTGGGAGGAGGAAGGACACAGGTAGCTCTGAAGAAGCCCTGCCAATTCCCCTAGCATAGCTGGAGCTCCCAGCTCCTTCAGTACTTCAGGGCAAGCAGAAGGACAAGCATCCTGCTAACACTTGCAGGGACCCAGCTAGCCTGAGCCCTGCTTGTCTGATGGTGAGGGATAGGCCACAAGGCAGAATGAGCCTAAGAAGTAGGATGCATCTGAAGCACTCCTCAGATTTTCAGGACCCAAAAGATGAATTAATTCAGGRTGATTTAGATAGATTTCTGTGGCTCTGATCTAAACCTTTTATAGTTCATAATGCTGTTGATTTGTAAGGGGAAGTTGGCATTCCTGAGAGCGAGCTACATGTGATCACTAAAAATATTCCATTTTAATTATAAACAAACTTATGGCATCGTTTTCATTTCATAGTGTTTAGATTGTATCTGTGGCCTCACAAGGAAAAGGATTCTTTTAACAAGCTTTAACAAGAGCCAAAAAAAAAAATCAAAATGGTGGTCTTGGTGTATTCTTGTCTACATTAAAAGGAATTAGCATAGATATGCATTTTTAAAAACAGTTCTGAAAAAGTGGTACAATAATTCTCCCTCAGAATGTAAATATTGCAAACAATACACAGTATTGTTGTACCACCAGCTTTGTTTATTMTGTTCATGTTCCAGATAATATTGAGGACCATTCTAATTCTGAGTGTTCATATATGCTTGTCTATGTGAAAAGCTCCATCATTAGAAGGAAGACCTAGCCTAGAGTGATAATGTAAGGCTAGACTCTTATGTGGCTGCTAGAGAGGAAAGCARATTGGTTTCTTTTGCCGTATGATCCCCCCCCATTCCATTTTTTTCCCTTTTTTTWAAGTTCCTCGGCTCTGTTTGATTTACTCTCTTGCTGGTCTACTGTTTTGAGAAGCTGATGTTGTGGAATCCTTAAGTCATCTGTGACCTAGGTCACTACAGACAGGAGCAATTTAGTAAAACTATTAATTGAGACTCTTCTGGCAAGCCCTACTTCTGCAGATGAAGTTACACATCAAACCTACACAGACTGCAACTACACTTCCGAACAGACTAAGATTTTCAATATCTCATAAACAGGCTCCTCAATCACCAGAATCTAATAAGGCTATAATCATCATTGACACTATAATGATTAAAATGAATAAAACCCATTAAGAAAAGTCATGTTGAGTTATTAAAAGTTTCGCTCTGTGTGATATGTAATCTTTTATCCATTTTTTATTATGAAATCTGTAACCATCTATCCACAAAAGACCATTAATTTACTGCTCTGTGGATGTTACCATGCTCTTTAGTTTAACAGCTTATCATTGATTTCTTGAGGGAGGTATTATATTTGGAGAAATACACATGGAACAAAAGCCAGTGTGTTGCTGTAAATTTGCCACTGACAGGATGATCAAAGTATTTTGGTCTGCTCAAAGCAAAGGGCCAGTGAACAAGTTCAGAAGAGCCTATGGTCATATCCCTGCTGTTGTAAGCAGACCCTGAGGCAAGGCAGCAGATACATGTTTTCAAGAATCACAAACTCTTGTAAGAAAAGGTCATGTGCACCGCAGGGGGAAAAACAATAAAATTTCCATTAACTAGAGCCTAGTTAACCGGCTTATTGGCATCTATTAGAAACAAATTGCAAACAAAACTGATCCTATTATAAACTTCCCCTTGTTCCCTCAGTAAAATAAAGTCGCTGAATGGCCCACAAAAGGCAGGAGGAGCACAGTTTGTCAGATGACTTTCTTTATTTTCAAGGGAAGTATTATGTTTCACCCTCTGAAGGGTCTACAATCGTGACTGGCAGAAAATTACATAGTTATGGGAAATATGTGGATCAGTGCATCAGAGTAACCTGGAGAGGGGAGGCAATGCACTCCCGCTCACATTCTTTTAGCAGGGACTTTTTTTTTCTCCTAGGCAAACAGCAATAAAAAAACGTGAATGGAAGGATGTGTACACAAACTTTTGGTCTAAGTGGTGGGAGAGCACTCTTCCTGAAGTGTACTTTTTCTCATAATAAACTCGGCTCCAATATCTTTATTGCTCATCTCCTTTTTAATCTTATTAACAATAAAGCCTAAACATGTTTTGAAGAAGTCAAATAAAGGGTGTAGTCTTTCATTTCTGAGCATTCTTTCCATTTACCTGAGATGACTAACCAACTGCCTTTCCCAACATTTTTAATGCTGGGTCAAATCTTCAGCTGGTGCAAAGTCACTCAAAAGCAGTGAGGATGTCACAATTTTTACCTGTTGAGAATCTGACCCCGTCTGTATTTTCCATCTTTCTTTTTTTCCTTTAGGGGCCTCTTAACACTTCAGATATAGCTATCAATCAAATAAAATTCCTCTTGGTTTATCTGAACAATGTGCCACAAGCCAGTATCACAGAAATGTAAGTCACTTTGCAGGGGGAATAAAACAAAGAATGTTTGCTTTTCAAAGAAATATTGGCAAGACAACTATAAAAATCAAATATCACCTCCCCCTTAGCAAAAGAAAGTAGGGGATGGAGGATGCAGGAGCATGGAAAATATAATAATGACTGTGGATGTCACTTTGACATAGAATGGAGCTGTTGGGAAACTGCTCTGATTTAGGCACATGGTTCAGAGATGAGGGTATGCTGAGGAATTCACAGAGAGGAGCTTGCTCTGGCCAGCCCTGCCCTTTCACATGCTCTGCCAATGCAGGATGCTGCTATCTGAAAAGCCCAATCTCCCCAGCAATGCTACTGAAAGAATAATAGAAAGGTTTCTGAGCAATCRTTGTTGCAGTAGGAGTTTGAGAAACCATCCAGAAAGGTAAGTCTCTCTCTTCAGACTAATCACCAATCCTTACTTTGAGCGTAGTGACAAATACCTGTCATGATCACCTGATTATGTAYAACAGCTACATGCTCTACTGCAAAAAAAAAAAAAAAAGAGATGAAGGGGACCACCCGCTCTGACATCAGGAGTCCTTCCTGAAGCCTGGATCCTGGATTTACTGACTTATCCATGCTGAGTTCTACTGCAGCATTTCTTTGGTCCCTATGATGCTATTTTTCTTCCCTTGCAAACATAAGCAAGATATTAAAATTCTATTGCACAAAATCACCAGACTCACAGAGCCTCTTGCCACGGGGGATCTTTCGCATTGTTCAGCCTGACCTTTTGCAGAGCATAAGCCAGGCAGTTTAGTACAGTTGTTGACAGATTGAGTCCAATGACTTAGGTGAATCTGAAGTATTTCAGTTCGTCAGTCATACACTGATTGTATGCCATTAGTAGAAAATGGGTAGTTGGAGGTATTTATGGTGAACTCTCCAACCRTCTATCCGCTGAAGAGCATTAATTTACTGCTCTGCAGATGTGACCATGCTCTTTAGTTTAACAGTTCATCTTGCTGCAGGGCAGGGAATTTGTTAGATTCAGATTATTCTGACAGGTGACCTATATTCCTTGTTGCAAAAAATGGGGTTCCTGCCAGACCTTCCCTCACTCCAACTCCGGTCAACTGTTTGACTCTGAGTAAGTCATAACACCATGTACCGGGAAACACCTGAGAAAGGAGGCTCAGCCGTCCTGCCTAGTGTCCCAACCCCAGCTGTTGCCAGAGCAAATTCCTAAACAGGAGAAAAAAAACCAAATCCAAATTCAAATTCCAGTTGCATACCAAAGTGCTGGGTATTCCTTCCTGATCCTTGCAACTAATTCACTAAAACCCTGAAGCATGACTTGACTACAGTCATGCATTAATATAGAGCTACAGCTACTATGAAAGCAAAGATTTCTTCCCTGTCCCTGGACTAAAAATGGAAGGGAATTCCATTGAAGGAATATTTACTTTAATACATCTTAAACAAAAGGTAAACTGACTGCTAAAATATGTATAATTTTTTAAGATATTAATGAATTTTATTTTATCTTTGTGTTATTAAAAGTATACATCTTTCTTTCAGCAAGGCAGTGAAAAGTTTGTTGCATGAATGTTTCCTTGGTATTAATCTGAACTGTAATTAATTATAACCTTCTGAGATAACTCTTTCACTGTCCAAAAAAGTGAGGGGGTTGGCGGGGGAGAGGCAGTGCTTGCAGGAATGATGAGAAAACAAGTCACTTTGAGAGATTTAGTGAAGCTATTCATTGGTAAGGGATGATTATGGACTGATGAGTCAGCTGTTCCACAATTACAGGTGGAGAGAGCAATAAAATCTTGCTGAATTTGGCTATTGAAATTACATGGTTTCATAAATAGTATAATGTTGTTCGCAGCAGGTAAATGTTRTATTTTAAGGACGGCCACTTTACAACACATAGAACTATCCGGTGGCTGAAGGTCAACAGGCCACCTGCTAAATGATAGTATAAATCCACAGAATTACTTGRTAGGAAAGTAATTGCTGCAGCTTTGTTCTTGTTGTGAAATTATAGTTTACTGAATAGGCAGTATTTTCATTGTAAATATTTTCCTACAAATGTATCAAAGGACAGAGGGCAGAAGAAATTTTTGCCAACATGTGCATCTCAGCAAGAAGTACCACATTTTATGATAAGCTAGTCATAATGGTTGGTCAATTTTTCCTTCCAACTGGTACAGAAAAAATAGTTTTCTCTTTCTTGCTCAAACTTTACTTTTAGAAATTTAACCTCAGCACTGTCTTTAAAATGGTTGTAAGGGTATGCATCTACAGATTTCCAGATGTGACTGCATCAGGAGGGCAGACTTTTGAATGACACTTTTTTCTAAACAGAGAATGTCTGCCCTTAAAAAAACAAAACATAAAATGTGATGAGAAAGGGGAGGAATCTCATAATGTCTAGTGAAAGTGCTGCAATATTTTCTGCCTTCTTTCAAAGTCGGGTTAAAGAGGGAGTGTAATGACAGCATGGTTAGCTGAGGATGCCTCATAACACCCTCTCAAATCAGTGGGCTCTCCTCAACTCACCTAGGATCTGCTCTGTGCTATTAATTCTCGCTCTGTTAGAAAAAACCTGGGACAGACAGGGAATCTGCTCTGCAGTGCCACACCTACTGCTTCCCCCACCTCTCATTTTCAGCGTGCTTTGAAGGGGCTCCATCACACAGAGGCGTCCCCCCTCCAGGTTGAACACTACTAACCCATTTTTGTGGAAACTTTCCAGAACAACTCCTGTTCACCCAGACTGTCCAGAGAGCTACTGATATTAAAACTGAACCAAAAAAAGGGCAGCTTTCACATACGACTTTTGTCCCTCAAGACTCATTTGTATTGGGAAGACACAGCCTATTTTTGGTGTAACCTGGAACTATGATGCCCCCATAAACAAGGCAAAATTTTCCTCACTTCCAGTCACCTCTCTGTTGTTTTTCCTGCGTCTGCAGGAATATGAGCTAGCTTGCCCTTCTTTAGCCCCCAGTCACACATTTTGTAATTGCTCCTGACCCTTGTCCAGTGGGACACTCCTTCCTCCCTGCTCTCTGACTGTATATTTATAGGCAGAGGCAGTTAAGTGGTTTCACAAACAGTCCAGTGAAGTTGGAGAAGTCACTCAGGGAACCATCAACACTGCACGGAGAATAAGCATGCCACACTCCTGCCCAAGGTAGTCAAAAGATTATTTCCTTAGCAAAGCATTAACCAGATCTTGGGATACCTTCCCAAGTGATAGCCCCTTAGCAGCCAGTCCCAGACTATATCCCTTCCAGTCCAAAAATCAGCTAATGTTTTCTGAAGATCAGTCTGTAAGACTGCTATTATTTCACAATAGTCATTTAGTAGTCTGAAAAGTTATCCACACCTTTTATCAATCAACGTACAAGTGACCTTTGTTCTGCAAGTCCAATGACATGTTAATGATCTTTTTTATAAAATGTTCTTTTTAAGGAGTATYTTTTACAAAAGGACATTAAACAGATACTCAGGAGTATTCACCAGGTAGCAAGCTTATTTACACCCAACATGATGCTAAGTGTTATAGTCCTCAAATTACAAACGTTTTGTTCTCACAGGGGATGCAGGCAAGGTCCAAAAAGTTCTCAACTGAACCCAGACATTGCAAAATCTAAGGCAGATTACTGCAATGAAAAACTGTGCCAGTACTTAAAACAATTAAACAGAAAGGCCTGTGATAGAAAGTCATCTCTGAATGCTTTTTTCCACATGTGTAAAGCACATAAGCTTTCAAAGGAACTATGAGGAGTTGTCTAGGTGTAATTAAAAGGCCATAGTTCATAAATAATAAATAACTTTTTTCAATTACTCTTCTATCTAATTATACATCAGTGCTTAATTACTATTTAGCAGTGGTGTGCTCTGTCAGTACCTACGTCTTTATGTAAAAGCAGGAAAAATATTTTGGGTTGGAGTCCACCTAACCAGCATCTTACTTGCATTCAGGTATCTTTCTCACATACAATACACACAATAAAATATAGACAATCTAAAATGAGAGCCTGAGTTGTCTATATCACTATGTCAGCAGTGAGAAGCAGGTATGGTTGAAGACTAAGCTAAGCAGCAAAGTCTCACCCAGGACTCACATTTCACAGTTTAGTGTTAGGTACACAAAAGACCTTAAAATATGAGTCTGAGGGTATAAGAAGAAGGAGTATCTACAGAATGGCTATTGGTGTAGCCTAAGGCACTTCTAGCCACCAGGTTAGAACGATTTCCTGTACAGCTCTGCTGGAAATCAGTGTTATCTTTAAGTGGGTGAATAGCCAAGAATCATTGCTTTATGTGAAGACTTATCTTACACGGAGAACTATGCTCAGAGGTGATATTTGCCTGAGATCTCCATGGATAATTTGTAATAGCTTTTTGCTGACCAGAAGTTGTACTACTGTTTTCTTTCCTGTCTTTTAAAATTCGTCATTAGTTTATATTTTAGCATAATAACAACGTATCTGCTGGCACATATATTATGTTGGCATTCTAAATGACTATTGCAATGGCTGGATTCCTCCTGGACTCTTAAACTGAAAGGTAATTTTTCTCAGATTTGCCATGAAGTCTTGAATTTGACCTCTGAACTCTGCATGACTACTCACAGAGTCAATCAGACGAGAAAGTTACACCATTGACTGAATCTTCCATTATGGTTATTGCAAGGTCCTAACAACCTCTGTATAGATAACCCACAGGCAAACAGCATACCACTTTGGTAGCAATGCTAGAATTGTATTCATTTACAAAGTGAATTCACAGTGGCGCTTGGTACTTAGAGTCTAATTTGTGTTAATTTCTCTGAAATGATCTATCTCTGCATGTAGCTTCACTGATGTGAAGATATGTGTGCTTTATATTCGCTGTATTTAACATAGAAGATTCTTTCTCTTTAGTAGCTGTTTTGCCTGCTACCCAGTTTAGGAAAAGAATGGTAAATATTCAGAACAATTGTTTTCACCTGACTTGTTCTATAGCACGATGTAATACCTCCTTGTTCATGTTTAAAATTTAAAGTCCCACATCAATAAAACTTTTTAGCATGAACTTCTTTCTATGCTAGTTCAGCTATCACATACTATCCTGTACATAGTGAAGTGTGTGCCATCCCACTGAATCTCAAACACATGCTTATAATTTGAATGGAAAYGGGCCAAATGGTTTTACAATTACTCTAGTTCAGCAAAGGTAAGTCCTCTGCGTGAAGGATGTAAGATGCTGTCTACCTTTTTTTTGATATAGTAAGCAGAAAAACATTCAGCAGCAACACACGAAGGTTTAATGCCTGCACCTTTGGTTCAGTTTATCAACATTTTTAACTTTTGTTTTTCATTCAAAAATGACATAGGTTTTTACATGAGAAATCCTAGATGGTATCTTTATAATACATTTGAGACAGATCACTATTTGCAACTGTTTAAACAAAATTGAGTGTGAACAAACTTCAGCTTGGCTGGCCTTCGAGCATCACTTTAAAGTAAGCATTGAGATAGAAACACCATTATTCATAAAAATGACAACAGCAAGG
Source organism: Oceanodroma leucorhoa (assembly GCA_030449065.1). Classification (NCBI taxonomy): domain Eukaryota; kingdom Metazoa; phylum Chordata; class Aves; order Procellariiformes; genus Oceanodroma; species Oceanodroma leucorhoa. The sequence continues at coordinate 5,670,127 of JASVER010000033.1, read as the reverse complement.
TAATAGAAATTATGTGCTTRGTAGAACTTGCGGTGTCATTATTACATATAATTCCAAAATCAGGAATTAGACCTTAAAAATAAGGAGATTTGTTTAGAAATCAAGGTATTTAAAAACAAAAAGTTCCAGTCTTAAGCTCCACCCTCCATGTTTGCCTTTCAGTTACAATTTCACGCTTTCCTTCACGAAGAGGAGGACTGGAAACTCATTTTCTTTGAAGAAAAGCCGGGATCCTGTTGATCCTAGGGCCTGGGGCTTCAAATAAAAAATAAAACATTACAGGAATCATGGTATAGTCAGGAAAGCTGGCAGCCCTGTGGCACCACGAAACAGTTACATTGACTTGCTTAATCTAGAATACAACTTGCCAGCCTGGGTTTCATGCAGCCAAAGAGTTTGTTGAGCACTGCTGAGCCTGGAGAAGGGACCTGGCTGTCATGAAGAGCTACAGGCACTCACACAACCTCGCGTCCAGGCCTTCTGCTGCCATTGCTTGCATACGGAAAATGTTARAGAACCCAAACGACTAAAGCAGGCAAAAGGAAGAAAAAGAGAATAACAATAACTTTCACATGTCCCATAAATATACCTTGGCAGTGAATCCATTTGCAAACACATCACACTAGGCAGTTAGGGGCAAATTTTCAAATGTGGTCTCTTAACTTTTAATGCAATATTGCATGTCTAGTTTTCATAGGAAAATTTTTGGCCTCTGTAAAACTTATGTTTTTGAGTTGAGTTGCATGTGAAAGCTGCCATGCTACCATTCCTTCTGTAATTTCAGAGGCTGTGAAGAGGGGCCTTTGAAAACTGAACCTGCTAGTTACCATTCTAATGCAGAGATAAATTTTTTTTTCTTTCCCTTGACCTCAAAGTTTTTCACAAGCTTCAAATGAAAATAAGTGTTAACTCCTCTAAGTAATTTTCATAAGATGTCTCTGGTAAATTACCCGCAAGATTTAAGTATTTTCATCTGATAGCTGGAGACCCTTAAAGTATCTATTAGAAAACTATACTGATGAAAGACTTTCTTATTGATTGCAATCATTATTAGCTCAACTGGCCTGAGACAGAGAATAAATATGCATTATATCTCTTGAGAAAACAAGTTTCACAATTATACAGATTTTATTAGACAAACAAGATAAAAAAGCATGTATGGTCAGCTCCTCTTTGGAGAGGCCTGTCCAGCTTGGAATCATTACAAGAGCTAACAGCAGCTCTCTGTATTGTATGATTCATCTGTCCCTATAGATGGCCCTATATATCACCGCAGAGCGTGCTGATTAGAAGGGATGTTACTAGGACCCAGAGGCCTAAATTGCTGTTTGATACTGCATTAACATTTCACATTTATTAACTCAACATACAAACTATTGATCTGAAAATAAAATTAGTGGTTGCTCTGGCATACTAGTGAAGAATAGCTCTTTGTAATGGAAGAAATTCTCATTCTTGATTGCATAACAGTAACCATTAAATTTCCTTATTATAAAGGTGTCTAATTAGCAAAGATTTTCATTTTTTCCCTATACCACAGGGGGCCAATCACTATTCTGAGCACATATCACTTAGGTGCATAAAAATTTGCATTGTGCTGTTGGTTTTCCTTTTGAGAGAATGCCTGGGAATATAACAGAGTATAGATATGGTGCAAGTATTTTCTACATAAAATTAAAATTCAGTTCAGCAAAAAGTGTGCAGGAAATAAATGTATTTGGAGGTTCTGTTTCCTCTCTGTCTCCTTGTTCTTCACCACTCCCAGCTCTGAAAACTTCGTAATGGATATTGTTACCACAAAAAGAAAATGGCTTTGTTGTTTGATATAAAATTTCCCTGCAAAACAAATAGAGGTTTTTAATAGGGCTCTGCTTCGTTTGAACATCCTCTTGCCTCACTTAGACTACAGATGCCATTTAAAACCGTAGCTTGCATTTCAAGGGTGCCTCCATCAGAAGGCATGACTCAGTTTACTTCAATTCTCTCTCTGCAATGTAGTCCAATGCTGTGAAACAGAAATTAAGAATTAGAAATATATTGGTATACACAAACACTGAATGAATGACTTTGACATTTGCTTCCCGAATACTCATGCTGTGTATGTGTTTACACTATAACTATAAGGCTTGTCAGGCTAATTGTTACGACTGTCTTGTTGATCTGATTCTGAGAGACCACTATCAGCATCTCACCGCTTGGTTATGCTTAGGCCAGCAGATTTAGTGAGTGCAGCAGATGCACCGAAATGTGAGCAAACTCTTTTGAAACATAATAATGCAGTGTTCTTTCAGAGATCCTGCACCAAACTTAGAATTATCTCAAGTGATGTTGTCAAAGTGCATGTGATGCCTGGTGAGCGTTAATCTGTGCACACGCCCGATCTCTGTATGTGGAAGAGTGACAGGAAATAGTCGTATCCTGGGTGGGTCCTATACATTTTTATCTGAATGCAAATCAGTGTCCATCCTCAGAAGAAAGTTTTTGTGACATGTTGACAACAAAAATAATATAGCACCTGCAATTAAAAGCATGGTACCATTTGGGGTCTTAGAATGGGTTTTTTTGTTTTCACCTAGTAATATACACCTTTCTAACTTTATAACTGTACTAAATTTGTATATAACAAGCAAGATTAAATTCGTAATGCTTATATGAGGATGGGATATGGATTGTTGTCAGAAGATAGGAATTTTAGCTCTGGACTCAAAGTAGCTCAACTATCTATGCCTGCTTTATGGAAAGGCTGAATGGAATGAAACAGCATTATGGACACAAGCACAAATTCCTAATTATTTTGAGGGGAAAGAAGGGGAAAGAGAAGAGGGGGAAATATGATTTAGCCTGTATATTATTCTTTCAGTCATGGTTTGCGAAGGCTAAAATAGATGCACAAAGCCACAATCCTGCCAGTTGCTCCCTGCGACTATATTCATTTCAAGTGAGAGTTCAGCACTATTTAGAATTAAGAAAAAAAAAAAAAAAAAAAAAAAACTGAAAGTCGTCATGATTAAATATTTCCTTTCCCAACTAGAACTGCTATTTTGACTACAACACCCAGCTACTCGGGACACTGTCTGAAACTGGGTTTCAGTTCCTTACAGGCAGCCTCTGAATCTTCTCTTGCTACTTGTGTATTTCTTACCATTTCTGGCCTCTGTTTGGAGAGCTGTGGAAATGCAAGTTTTCTCCCCATCTTTTTATGTAGCAAACCCACACCCGAAATGAAGAAAGGGTCAAACTGGTGGTTAGATATATTGTCTTTCATTCCAGGGCTTCTTATAAAAGTGTAGCTAAGACAGCTGTGGTGGAATCAGACCACCAAGAATGCCTTCTAGCACAAGAGTATACCCAACTGGTTTATATAACCTTAATTCAAGCAGCACAACTAATGATAATGATATGCTACAGTATTATTATACCAGGAATGTATGAAATCAAGAGAGAACATTTCATTTTAAACTTTGCTGATTTTTCACATTTGCTTAGCATTTTCCTTAATGATTTCTTGCACTGTTTTTATGCCACCTCAGATAAAATGCCATCATACATGATATTTGCACCATTAGGCACAAAGTAAGCGTTAGTTATGATTAGAGGCAATGYTGTGAAGCATTAAAAAAATTTAAAGGAAATGGTTTTCAAGCATACTCGCAAAGACTCTGAAGCTTGAGTGTCATTTGCTTTCACTATGCCAGCTGGGTGATGTTCTGCATTTCAACAAAGCTAGCTACCATTTCCAAACAGATGCATACAAGATTTTCATCGTTCATATTTGAGTGAGAGGTCCAGTAAAAAATACATTCACACACACACATACACAACAGAAATCCAATGAAGCGATCTAGAGGGAATTAAGTGRAACAAAACACAATAATTACAATTAATCATCAGTGAACACGACCATAATGACATCCTTTTCAAGGAGAGGAAACCATTTTCTGTCATAAGCTGCGTCTTGTCAAACAACACCTCTAATATTTGGTTTTTATTAAGACTCTTGGCTTTGTGGAGCATAACAGTGATTTTGACTAACTGCATAGATAAGGGGTGAATAATGTAATTAGATTGAATTAATAAAAGTCATGCTTTTGCACTATTCACATGTCAGTATGGGAATTTTTCCCAGCTATTTCCTAATGCTGGAATCTAATGGAATACAGTTCCACAGGATTAAGCCTCCACAATTATTCTGTTCATCCTCTGGCTTGTGAAGAAGAAAGAACAAGACTAATTTTGAGCTGTGTGAATTGTTCTTTCAGCATTTGGCTAGGTCAATTAGAGTGCAATAAGTAAAACACATGGAAGAAATGCTGGAACAAGCTAAGACCAGCTGAAATCAAGTCCCTTGGTGTATATGTAGCCCAGACCTTTTCATGTCTTGTCTCACGTAAATTATTACAATTTTTCTTTGGGTTTGTGTTTTCTTAATTTATTTTCCAAGAAAAGATGACTTAAGGTCCAGAATCTGATTTTCTGTGAGGTCAGTGTTTGTAATACTATAGTGACTCTTTTTGAACCATCAGAGACATAAAAGGCATTCAGATGACTTATTGGAGTGGATCTTGCTGCCAGCATCTACCCTGGTGTGAATGATAGGCATGATTCCATTGCAGTCCATGAGCATTAACCCAGCAGCACTCAAAGATGGAAGACAAAAATATTGCTTGTGTAAAAAACTTTAAGGTCCCGTATATCCACACTCTCTGTGCAAGAGACATTTTCCATAACTTCACATTTATTCTTTAATTTTGATGTTGATCATTTTAACAAAAAAAGATTAAGTGTCCAGTTTAGAAGATAAAATTACTTTCAGATTAAAATGGTTGGTTGTCCTCAAAATTAAGGTGATTTTGTAAGGCAGGAATGAAATCTTGAATTAGACCTGCGTTAAATAAGTACACCTATGCCAAAATCTTCTCACAGAATGGCTGAGGTTGGGAGGGACCTCTGGAGTTCATCCAGTCCAACCCCCCTGCTCAAGCAGGGCCACCTACAGCCAGTTGCCGAGGACCATGTCCAGATGGCTTTCGAATATCTCCAAGGAAGGGGATGCCACCACCTCCCTGGGAAACCTGTGCCATTGCTCAGTCACAATCACAGTGAAAAAGTGTTTCCTGACATTTGGCCAGAACCTCAGACTCCTTTCCTCTGTTTCTTTGCTTCCACTGAACACAAGGAAGTGTAGAGCTCATGAGAGCTCATGGGAGCTGTGTCACTCTGTGCTGCTGAGAGAAGGCAGTATGGAGACAGCTCTTCTTTGTTTCCCTGCAAGTGAGCTCAGATATCCTTCTCTTTCTAACACTTGCCTTTTAATAATATAGTTGCTTCTGAAGACATCAGAAAAAGAATGCTACAGACCACCAACACAGTATAGACCTCACCAAAAATACCAGCATGATACTTGCAGCTCCCTCTGCTTTGAGTTTCCTGTCTCAAAAAATAATCTAAAAAATAAAGAAAGGTTTACTCTGAGAGGAAGGGGAATTTCCCTGGCATACAGCAGGGCCTAGGAGAATGAGGAAAAATATCATCACAGTAAAGAACAAATAGTCTGGAGTAGCTACTTACTTTCGGTAAGCCAGGATGCAGCTATACCATCCAAGAAAGAATCCACCTCCTCCTGTTCATCATGAAGCTCAGATGTTGGCCTCCCTCCATTTGTGGTGCTGTAACACTAGAAATGGGATAATTTTGTTATAATTTTCAAACAGATCTTTTAATCAGTTGCTAATTGCAGTGAAATAAGTCAATAAATGCTGGAATACTTGTAGGGTATTTTTAGTCTCAAAGATCATAACAGCAGAATAGTGCAGAAACCTTAAACTTCAAATACAGTTCAAATTAATATAAATCATCAGAATAGGCTACATTTGGAGGAAATTCGTTGTTATCAATAATTAGTTCAGCTGTTACAATTTCAGAAGGGAAAATAGCATCAGGTTAATATTTCATGTAATTCTTGTGAATGTGTGCTGTTAAATACCAAAACCTGTCATTCTGCTCCTTCCAAGAAGAGGGAGGTGTCTGAAAAAAATCACTGCAAATCAGTTTAATCCATCTGGGACTGAAAACACAAATCTGTCTTCCTCCTAACTTACTTTATTCCGTCATGTTACTGGTAGGAAAGGGCAGAGCTGCTATTACTTATACCTGTATTTCCACATCTTTACGTGTTTGCTTTGCTTTGAAGCACAATTTAACTGTGAATTTCTTGGGCTTGTAATGATCAGGTTTTGGGTGATTGCAGCACAACCATAATGCTCTTGTATTATCAATGCATGTTTTTAAACGTCACTAAATTCTAACATTTTTGTTAGAATTAGACCTGAAGGTCTAATCGGATAGGAAGTGTGGAATAAGCAGAGGTGGAGGCCTTTGTATACATAACATATTAGCCTGAGGCTTTTGACACTCCCATAATGTATTCAATTATTTGAATCCATATATTGTTTAATGGGATYTGATGCTGTGACATGCTTTTTTCCTTCAATCTAGCATATATTGATTCCCAACAGGAAAAGCCAAAACGCCCATGTTTTCTATGAGTCAGGCAGATCACTGATGGCAAAGGAGCACTGGTTTATCTTCAGATTGCTGGAAGCACTGGCCTTTATATAACTTCTCTAGTCATTAATGTGTTGGTCTTTTAACAGTGGTCTGCTGAGAGGAAGGAGACTGTGGAGGCACCACCCACAGCTTTACCAAGGTAAAGATGACCCATAAACATCAAATCTGAAATGGCTGCTCTGGATTTCAATGCAGATTAGGGATTAGGCAGTGGGGTGCTGTTTTACATGTGAATAGGCTGACAGCAATACAAAGAGAAAGCCAGAGAGCTTGGTGTTAGCCACTTGGTTTTGAAGCACAAATGTAACATCTAAGGAAAAATATGGACAGTTGCCAGTAGCRTGGGTTCAGCTAAGTCACATGGGGAATTTATTTTTGCGGAAACAAATTCTTACACATTATTTTATTTGAAACACTGATACTTGAATTACTTGTAAAGTCTTGAAATTTATTTAGTTACTCTAGGCTTATCAGAATTCATTACAAGATATTTCATTTTGGCCCAGGAAATGTCTTTCTTTTTTAAAAGAGAAGATAAAAACATACCAGCCCTCAGTATTCTAAACATGGAATTAGTGTCAGATAAGTGATGGTCAAAATCATCCCCTATCTGAGACTCTGGAATGAAAAGATGTTCTTCAGGGTTTAAGAAGGCCACAACATCCCATGGCAAATGAATAGCTGTGAGCTGATTTTTTTCCTTCAGAAGAGCTTAGACAAAATTTGTCATATGCAGAAGGAACAGCTGTGCCATATATCTTTCAAATCTACAAAACATTTGTGTTAAATCACAAATGAACCTCTAAGAAATAACTTCAGAAGAGCCTGAATTCATCCCTTTCAGGATATGCAATCTAATCAGCACCAAGGGAAAGGAGGAATGGATTAGAAATAGCAGGCTCTGTTTATTTTTGTCTGGGAACTATGGAATGTACATTTATGGCTTTGTTTGAGAGCTTAGAAGTTATAAATACAGTCTATAACTCAGTATTATTGCCTCTGTACTCCCCAAATAACTTACATCACTAAGAGAGCCACTTAGAGAGAGACTGGTGGAAGCCAAAACTTCAAACCCAATTTAATCCGTGTTTTAGGGAGCTGAGAGATATCACCTGCAAACTTTCAGGTATGAATCAACTGGTACTGGTCCAGTTCTGAATCATATCTTCTATTTCAGATTTAGGTGCCTTTAATGTCCTTCAGTAAAAATGGACTTCGTGAGATCTCTGCTGTCTTAAGCAAAAGTCTCAGAAATACTTTGCAAAACTAAATCCCCACTTTACACTTAGAATATGCCAAACCACACAGACTATTTTCAAAAATGTCCTAATATAAAAGTTTATTTAACTGAACTATTGGTAATGTGGCTGGTTGATAAGTATGACTCTCTTAGCACTTTGGCCTACCTGAAGAAACCAAATGTACTAAATAGTTTCCTCTTCCATGGTGTGAAGGAGGAGAGGGAATGCACCTGTTTGCTCAGAGATCCTAGTAATTTTGGTGGTGAACTCCTAAAGGAATAGGCTGCTTTGACAATGCCATGTTGATGTGGCCAGAGGATAGGGCTGGAGACTGGCATCACTGCCTATCTGCACAGCTACCTGCAGAGCAACAGCTCTGTTCTTGAGCCCATATGAGAACAAACCTTCCCAATCCAAAGACAGTTTTCCATTTTTCACCTCCCTGCACCTATTCTTCCTCTTCTTCCATCTTGCAGTCACGCTCCTTCTCTTTTGTTGCCTGTCCTTGTTTCTTTGCCCCTCAGACAGTTCTTTCCACTGTTTTTTTTCTACGCTATTTACTGCTACCACCTTTCTAGCTCTGTTCCTTATCCAATCCAAAGCCTACAGTCCTTTCCCAAGGTCTCCCAGAAAATCTTGCCCATTTTACCTCACTGTCGTGAGGTACCCCTCTGGCAGTGCACTCCCCCGCCTCAGCGGGCAGGGCGGTGTAGCATTCTCTTCTCGCCCTCTCTTCCTCCGTGTGCTCCCTGCCGTTGTCCTCTGAGGGAGTAAGCAAGAGACTAGTTCATGCTACCAAAGGGGACACAAGCAAAAGGAGAATTTTGCTTGTCCCGTTTGTGAGTGACTTTTCAGCTGGGTGGGAATAAACATCTTAACCAGGTTTGGCTCCAGACAGTGAGAAAGCAGGCAGGACAGCAAATAGCAGAGCCAAAGCAACAGCCCCACTGCCTGCAATTAATGCCAGAGCCCGGGTTGGCTGCTGCCCCATGGGACAAGGGCTGAGGCTGAGACTACCAAGAAACTCACAGCACCTCTGCCCCAAGGGCTGCAAGCTTTGCCCTCATGCCCTCTCAGCCCTCAGTCAGGCTCTGCCTCCTTCTCCTCTTTCTCTGCCAGCAGAGGCTAAGCCCTGGCCCTGTGGTTTCAGATCAGCTCCATCCCTGCCTGGCAAGCTGCCTCTACCCTGCCTGGCATGCCACGCACGGACCGTGCGGAAGGACAGTACCCCCAAACACGAATGGAAAGAAGAGAAGTTCACTCTCAAGGAGATTTCTGCGCATGGAGAGATTTGCATTTTGGTTTGGGAAAATGAATGCACTGTACTAGTCATATGGAGGATCAGGAGAAAGAACAAATTTTTAACGGCAAAGTGTTGTAACTAGGACCAAGATCAGCTATCAAAGAGATCATGCTAAAATGGCTGATTATTCCTGACCTCATGACTCTTCCACTAGTAGTGCTCTTCTTCCCACACAGCTTACCAGTGGAAAGTGTATTATTTTTGTACGTCTCATGCAAAAAAGTAGCTTTTATTTTGCTTACAGAAAATTAGCCGACACTACCATCAGGCTTAAAATGGAAATTATCCCACAAATTGGATTAGATATACATTTTACTGACAAACTCTTGAATGCTTCCTTTATATTTTTTAAAAACTCTCCAAAGATAACTTTCAGTCCAAGTGTGGCTGGAACAAATGATGGGAAAAGTCTGATCAGATGTTGCAGGCCCACCGATCTCCATGAAACATGAGTCATCTTTATCACTATAGAGAGCATTCTGGGGAGACTAACGATTTGACATGGATGCCATTCATCCATGTGGATGGAGTGAGCACCCGGCCAACGCACCATATGAATTCCACATAATCCCTCTTCTGTAGGCTTCAGGGGTATATAGGCTTTATCCAGACCATAGAGAGCCAAGAATTTTACTCATGGGAAGTAAAATAAAAACAATTCAAGACAAACTGTGAGGAAAATGTCACTGATAAAGGATTGCAGGAGCACGTTTGGAGAATGCCCCAAATTCATTGAGCACTGGGGACTTGAAATGTCAGTACAGGGAAGATCCAGACCACTTAAATGTTGGGTCTGAGCCTTCAAACAATTACTTGTGTGAGTGATTATCAACAGAAGTAATTCCATGAAACTGATGTCTAAATATTTGCAAAAATGTCCAAAACTGTTTTTTCAGTCACCAAACAGAAGTATGTTCCCAGTACCATCTGAGGGCAGCAGACGATGTATAGACAGTCTGGGTAGGTATTTTTTGGTTTGTTTTGTTTAAAAGGTATTTCAAAAGGTGATGGTTAGGCAACAGTAGAGGAAATAATAGGAGAGAAGGCAGAGTGTAGGAGAGGGTTCATGTTCAGAGAAATCTTTCATATAAATTTGCTGCTAATTGCTTCCCTCTTCTTAAGACACCAAATGATGCTATTGATCATCTGCAAGTGCTGAGGACAGCGCAAGGATGGTTAAATGTATCAGTAAAGAAACATTCTTAATGAGATAGAAAGCAGGGTAAATCTGACCAGCAAATTTCACTACTTTGTAATTTAAAGGAATATTGACCTTATCATTAGTTTTACTTATTTTTACCTCAAAGTTTGAAGGGAGAGTGAAAATCAGGTGATCATAGGGAGCTGTGAGTTGCTGTCATTCATATATTTCAGTAGTCCTTAATATAACAGTTAAAATCCCAAACACAAAAAGGGTGATCTAGTTTTTCTTGCTGCTTCACAATATCATGCTGTGAAAGTTTAGTGAGATCATCACACATAAGCAATTAAAAAAAATGTTCATAATAACAAAGACAGATTTACTCCAAAAGTGTTCATGCAAATATTTTAATTCATGTTTTGTCAAGCTGCTTTAAACAGCCAACCCTTGTTGTAAGAATATGCTAATATGTAATTAAACTGCACTCACGTCATGCCATATGGTACATTTGAAACATAAAACACTCTTCTATTATTTGGGGAGGGTCGTTTGAAAAGGAAAGGAAAAGAAAAAGAGAGAACCCCAGGGGAAAAGACAGTTTATCTGTCCTCCCACACTTTATAAGCCAGCTTTAGTGCTAGGCACTGTTATTCTGGATGAGATTTGACAGTTTTGGGGTTAATGGATCTTAATCTTTTATTAAAGAGAAAAGCATGTGCGGATATGCAACAAAAGACCATTGAATGGGTTTTTCTATTTAAATAAGGCATAATTAAGTTTTTAGGGAAAATATTTATCTTTTCTATGAAGCCATGAGCAGGTAAACATATACACATGGAGGAGGTAAGCTTTGGAGCCAGTGGGAGTTTTGCCATTGGCTTTTGTGGGAGCAGACCCTGGTTCTCTGCCGTTTTCCAATCTGATATTAACATGCAAGTCAGGATGGGTGAGAGGGAGAGATAAAGAGAGAAATGCTGGATTCAGAAAGAGAGTTTGGCAGTTAGGTGCTTAATTACATAGCGGCATGTGGACAATGTTTAAGCAGGAGTGCAGACGCAGGCAAAAATGATTAATCTCTTGTTTTAATTATACTTGATGGTTTGATTGTGTGGTCATTATTGGAAATGACCTGGTATTTCATTTGGGAACTTTGGAGTAGCAGGAAGGTGAGGAGATGCTGTAGTCAAAGGCATTAGCTTCTTACTAGTAGATGTTTGTATTTTAATGTGCTTGACAGGTCACAAGTGAAATGAGTGATGGGCTCAACCTAACCTTTGCCAGATGATCACCTACATTAAAAAAACCTGCATAATTTATTAAAATCATTCAAATACATTTCTTGGTAAAGCATTCATTATCTACTTTTCTTTTTAATGATAACAGTCCATGATGCTACCATCTGATGGCTATGCAAAGAGATGTACATGAAATTAGTCAGCCAGTGTTTTCAGCTTGGTTCCCAGAACCGAAAGCCCAGGTCCTCAGAGATATTTTAGTGTCTAAAATAAAAATAACTCCTCCTTAGTGCTCCTCAGAATTTGGATACAGGCACTCCCAAAATGCAACCTACTTTGAATTTGGTAGGTACCAGCAGAGGGGCCAAAAACTCAACAATGTTCCACTCAGTGATGTGATGAAAAACAAGCACCTCTTGAAGTGAACACTTCAAGGCAAGATTGTGGCAAGAAGCTTGAGCTGCTGCACAGAGAATTTTAGTTTTCAGAGTTGGCAAGGCAGTAGCCTTTCAATGCAGGGTTATTGCACTCAGAAATATGTTTCTGGCCTCATGGGAAGAAACACACTGAGTTAAATTCTGATGCAGCATGAAAGGGTTGAAAGGTTTCTTTCACATGATGTAACCTCTCAGGAAACCTAACATGACAAACAAAATAAAAATACCCTCTCCTCTACTTCATCAACAAGCAAATAACCACCTTGTTAACCAACCAAGAATGTCATATGTTTTACCTCAGCTCTGCAAAGTACTTGCTTATCTTAAAGCACATATCAAAACCCAYTCCTGTTCTGCAAGGCAAGAAAATAGGGTGTGCAGTTTAAAACATTTAAAGCCGTTGTGTCGCTTGATAAACCAGTGCTAGTGAGAACCATGTGAAACTGTTGTTGGCATAAGGTTGCCTTAGGACATTTCGGCATGTGGGTTGCACCACAGGCCCACGAGGACCAAAGGGCAGAGTGAGGTCCCGCTGTTTTCTGTCAGTGGATAGCCCTATTTTTCATACACGCCCAGGTTAAACTCTTGATCCCACTGAAATCAAGAGTATATTCATTTACTTGAATGGGACCAGGCCTTCGCCCATAGACATTAAGGATAACGCTCATCTTGTCTGATGGTCAATTGTGGAAACTCGTCCATGCCACTAGGTTGGTCAGGCAGGACTTGCCCTTGGTGAAGCCATGCTGGCTGTCTCGAATCACCTCCCTGTCCTCCATGTGCCTTAGCATAGCTTGCAGGAAGATCTGTTCCATGATCTTCCCAGGCACAGAGGTGAGACTGACAGGCCTGTAGTTCCCCAGGTCTTCCTTTTTTCCCTTTTTAAAAATGGGGGTTATGTTTCCCCTTTTCCAGTCAGTGGGAACTTCACCGGACTGCCACGACTTCTCAAATACAATGGATAGTGTTTTAGCAACTTCATCCACCAGTTGCCTCAGGACTCACGGATGGATCTCATCAGGTCCCATGGACTTGTGCAAGATAATAGCTTTCACTTCAATATTTTAAAAAGAACAGAGAAAAGCAAAAAGGAAAAGGCTAGTAAAGCTGAACACAAAATTAACTAGGACAGGAGAGGGCAAAAAACAGGTMGCTTTAGGAACTATTAGTAAGAAAGGAAGATTTTAGAATAAGCAAGGATTTAAAGATGCGGAGCTGTCATAAGAGAGACGTGAGCTTGGAGGTAGGTAACTTCTAGAGTCAGAGATCATCCACACAGACAGTTATAGCTAAAGGTTCAGGAGTGGTACTGTCCCTGAGCATGCTTATGTCCTCAGGGAAAGGGAAATGGCAAAATAAGAACTGATCAAAGGAGATAATGAAAGGGCAATAAGAGAAAATGCAGGAAAGATGTTGAAGTTAGTAAGATGAAACAGGAAGGGTGGCAAGAAACAAATCATGAAGCCTAAGAAATCCCCATTATATGGGGAATAAAGATCTTGGATAAGATGGCTTCCTTGCAGAAAAGTGGATTACAGTGTGGGTTGGAGGGGATTAAGAGGACAGAAAAAATGTATATCATTGGGAACCTAAGGCTAACAATATTTTTGTTGACTTTACTATTACCAACATTTTAGCCAGAAAAACTTTTGCACAGATAAAGGAAGTTTAGTTACCCTGTTTCTCCATCACGCTCTACTGTTTCACTGTCCAAAATTAAAGTCTATTATGAAAGAGGATCTGAGTGAAAGGACATAGCTACAAGACATTATTCCTCATTCTGCCAAGGTTTCTGGAAAGACCAGGCTCTGTGGAGGTAAAGATAATAACGTTTATTTTTCTTTCAGTGGGGTAAAAGGCATTGAAAGCTTCTAAAAACTGAAATGAAAAACTATAAGCAGGAGAAAATTAATCTATTCAGTGATGAACTGGTTTAATTTTCTCATGGATTATGTTACCAATCAATCTCATCTGAACATATGGTATGACCTACCGATATGGAATAAATGAGCAACAGCAGGTAAAGATATTCTTTATGTTCTCTATATATGCATGATGTTTACAAATTATTGGATAGATCTATAGGCAATATACTTATTCAATATGAACAACACAAATGTTTTTATCTGGACGTAACGTGAAATAATAATAAATAATAGAGATTTGTCAGGAGGGCTGGAAGTGTGTGCTCTCCTGGATCCTTTTTAACAGATTCCCAGCCCATTGCCCTGATTTACCTTTAAAAAAAGCACCAGGCACTTATCAAGTATAGCAAAATGGTTGCCAAAGAGAAATTTCTTCTTTGCTATAAGTGCTAAAATAGATCTCTTCCCTGCCTTTTTAACTGTGAAGTGTTATTCATTCCCAACAGTGTTATGTGCATGATACAGTAGTTTCATTTATTGTTATCCAAAACAGATTTAGAAGGAGTGAATTAAGTCATCGTGAAAGAAGTCTGATTGAAATGTGACAGAAGTGCAACAGATTTTGAAGTTTATTTCTCTACAAATACTTTTCTTGAATTGAAGGGTATATTTGTAGTGTAGTATTGTTTGGAAAGTTAGGTCAGTTTGAGATTTGGATAAACTTTGTATGAATAGTGTGCTTTTGTTTTGTTCTTCCTTTACTTCTCCATATTTCATCTTGATTTCAGTTTCATACTGAAATGCAGATAAATTCATACTGAAGTGCAGATAAATGGGAACATGTTGCTCTTAGCAGTCTGCAGAAGGCTAAGGCTGTATCTTGCTAAACATTGATGGCGAAACAGTGCCACTGGCCTCCCTCAATGTGCTGTCTGTTCTCTAGACTTCAAAGAAAGAAGCAATTTCAATTCATTTCATAATGTATGGAAATTATGTATTTCAATACATGAGGAAGAGATTCCTTATGTCCTTATTTAAGGGGAAGGGGTCAGTTCCTGGTTACTCAAGCACATCTGAAAAATGTAAACAGTAAATCTATTCTTAAACACTATCAAATTATCTTTGTGAGCTGCAAAAAAAAAAGAAAAAAAGTAATTTGTGGGTGCTGCGAAGTCAAATTTTGTGTATCTGTCTAGGTGCTTTTATTGAAACTTGTAATGACTTACCACAAATTATTCTCCTGAGTAGCCTGTGTGGGCTTGAGAGCCTGTAGGTCATTCTAAAAGTCCCAACCAATGCAGGAATGTCTTCTGCAAAGGGTTAATAAATGCTTTGTCTAGTCTAGTTTTCAGTTGATTGGGCAATGACAGTCTTACTGCTTCCCCTGAGAGATCTTTTCATGTAACATCAATTCCACAGTAAGTCATTTCTGTTTCTCATTCTGTTGCCCTATAAAGCTTTCTGGGGGGCAAGGGAAAAATAATCAAAATGAATGAGTAAGGCCTGCGTCACATTTAATTAAAAATATTTTTGCCCTTGGAATGAAAAGGTATGGTGATAACTGGAGTCACTGGGGAGTCCTGCCTAAAAAGTGTTGGCATCATATCACCTTATTTCAGT
The DNA here is from genome assembly GCA_030449065.1 of Oceanodroma leucorhoa. Classification (NCBI taxonomy): domain Eukaryota; kingdom Metazoa; phylum Chordata; class Aves; order Procellariiformes; genus Oceanodroma; species Oceanodroma leucorhoa. The sequence continues at coordinate 5,654,718 of JASVER010000033.1, read as the reverse complement.
ACAGCTAGAAAATTGAACAAAATACACAATTATGTCTTAAACAAAAATGTGGTGCTAGACATCAAATGCATGTAGCTGAAGCAACATATGAACACATGGCATCTTTGCTAAGTAATTTGCTCTTAATTGTCAGCACATTTAGTACTGGCATTTTTAGATACATTTTTGGTTCATTCTCTAACAAATTACTCTACACTAATTGTTTCTCCCAGCAATTTATTGCACAGCTGGGAGACCAAGTTGCAGAATTGCACACACACTATCTTGTATTGAATTCATTTCTTGAAAATGTTTAAAATTCCATGAGGTAGTCAAGAATTATTTTAATTGCAGTGTCTACAATGAAAGTATGGAATTAATTAAATGTCTTGCGGGGCAGGTAAAGTACAGCTTTCAGAACCTATTGCTTAGGAATGTTTCAACAACTGTAGTAGTATAAATCAAGATATCTTTTAGTAATAGGGATAACTGTGACATTTCAGAGGATCTCTTAAAAGCATATTTTTATTTAAAAGGGGAACATCTGCTAAGGTAGCAAACTCATCTGTATGCTAAAGAATTATCTTTCTGAGGATCTTTCCATTATGAAATACCTGTCATGATTCTCTTGTAGAAATCTGTTAGGTCTCACAAATCTTTCTCTCATGTCTCTCCTAAGGGACACTTATCTTCTTTGATGAGAGATAAATGTTCATAATTAAAAAAAAATGTTTTAATCTTAAGCAGACCAAAGTCTAAAGGCTTACTAAGGAATATTAGTTGGAACGGTATAAATGGAGATGGATCTTTAGAAAATGGGATGCCTACTGTATGTTGGATTAGCTTTCAAGAAGCGCTGATGTCACATTATAAGTTAGGAACAAATTGCTAAAAAGTCCTTCTCTCTTAGCTCATGAATCACACTGCTCTGATGTGTCAAATCACATCGAGTGTGATCAGTCAAATCAACTGACATCATGAAGTGTTTAGTGATATTTTTTTTTCCATAGGAGAATGATCTCATAGCTCTCCAACTCTACACTGGAAGCAAGAACTTGAGACATCCAGGAAAACTGGTTGTATGAAGTTGGAATATATCTTAAGTCTGAAGTGAGCAAATTCCTGCCAAATTCTTCAGGGGTTTGTTTTTTAAAGAATTATTTTAACAACCTTTTGTCATTATAAAATTATTTTTATAATTGAAAATACTCCATGCTTTTAGTAGTCTATAAAGTGTAAGTACCATGCATTACTGCAAAGGCTTAACATCATCTGTATACCTTTGAATGCAGTGAGCCCCTTGAAATACTGGCCTCATTTAGAAGACCTATCTTGCAAGCTGTAATTTTTCTGTAAGGGTTAAGGTAAGCACAAGGACTTGGCCCTAAGAGGATGAATTCACCTGGTCGTGATTGATCTTGGCAGCTAAGAAGACTTGGATCTATGAAATGCTTGGACTGGGAACCCCAGCTACTGCTATCACAAGCCAAGGCCTGTTGTCAGACCCACAGCAAACACAAGGTCACAGAAGCTGAAGCTGGGGTTGGAAAGCTCCATATGGCTTCACAGCAGAGACTGAGATGATGGGCGGGGAAAAGAGGGTGGATTAGGGACTCACCCATCATTGAAGGGATTCTGGTTGTAGGTAACGTCATAAAACAGGTCTGCAAGAAGGTTGAGTCCTATTCATACATAGCTCCCATAAAAAGAGAAACTGGTTTGTTGGGGGGGGTTGGGGCTGGTTTTGTTGGTTGGTTGTTTTCAGAAAACACCATATACGCATGTGCACCTAAATTCTGTGTGCAGTTTCCAAGATGGTGCATGCATGTAAAAATGGATATGCGAAAAACATAGCCAATTAATTATTTGCACATGCAATCTCCAATTGTATGCACATTCAGAGTAAAAATGTGTGCAAATTCTGCTCTTTTTTCTTTTAATTTTATATCATGTTCACTTATATAAAACTTACAAAAATCTTGCTGTAATCAGTTAACTGTACTCTTTTACGCTATTTATAACTCTCTCAATATACTGTTTCTTTCCTTTTTAACCACTTAAGGAAGCGATTATCTAGTATATTTTTACATTTTGTTTCAGTTTGATTCTTTTCTCTGTGTATTCTTTTTTTGTACACAGGACAAAAACATCCCTTTTGATTTTAGCTGTGAAAGGGAGAAGAGCATTGCAGTCTAATAGAATAAATGCAGCCCAAGCTAAATTGCCATAGCTCTGTCAGTGTTACTGAGTGGTGTCTGCTTAACCTAGAGTTGAATTTCCATTGATTTCAATTGAAGAAGGGCTAAGGTCCTTAATGAAAAAGGAGTAGAGCCAAATAGTTCTTAGCCAAACAGTTTTGGGTTTTTTTTCTCATAAATTTGTAGGCTGAAATCCTAAATTGTGTAGATTGCTTATCAATTGTATTATCTGCTGATGTTCAGCCTCTGCTAGCTAAATCAACACATCTGAACAGCAAAACTGCAAGTTTCTATAAATCACAGTTTAGTTAAAACAGCCTGTCTGTGACCTGCTTGCTACAGGGATGGGCGCAGCACCTGACCAAGTGGAAGGGGAAATGGAGGAGCTGGGCAGCCCATGACGGTGACAGCATCGTATGACAGGGTACACACTACTAGGGAAGGACTAAATAGCCTTCCCCTCCCTTGTATTGCTGTTCTGTGCCAGCAGAGAAGCTAAAACACCTGATACAATTTTTAGTTTAAGAGATTTTTTTAAAATTACTTTTAATTAAAATTACTTTTAATTTAAAACTTAAGCTGACAGAATGAAGGATTTGCTGTCCTGATAAAAATTCTTTTTTTTTCCAGCCATATCAGCTGGTCCAGTAAAAGACATAATCTGTTCCTACAAAACTTAGGTCTCTTATCCTCAGGCCAGCACTGCTGCCTTAAATAAAAAAGGCAATGCTGTAGCTGGCAAGTAGTGGCAAGTACCATATTGACTCAGTTCATTTCAACAGACTACAAGCCATAGCCAGACTTACCTGCAAAGTTAGCCTGCACTGAAGACCTTCACTCTCCTACCATCCTGTCAGGAAAAATCCCACAATTTACACACCTGCCAGATTGAAATGGGGGATATGAGTAACTAAGGGCTTTTGTTTGCAGCAGGGAGCTGGGGGGAGGCAAAACATAGCCAATTTGTTCTGATCTGCCCCTTGGAAAAAAACACCTTAGAGTGGTTGCATGTGACTGGTCGGTCATGTTAGGGCTGCCRTGGGAGAGGATCAGCGTTTGTGGTCCCTTTGGCTACGTGTTCTGGGCCAGCCTGAGAGGTGCTGCCCACAGCCCATTCACTGTGAGGGGGTGAGTCATGTTTTGCCCTGAGAGGCGTTTGGGCTTTTATTCAAGCAGCCCTTCCTTAAGTTACCATGAAGGTTACCTCCTCTGTGGCCACAAGCAGGAGTGGCAGAGCTGGAGACAGCTCCTGCTCACCCAGCAGGACCACGCAGCCCTTCCTGTCCTCACCCAACTCCAACCCAGTTAAGGAAGCTGCAGTTACAGTAGGGCCAGGACTTAACCCAGAGAYCCTTATTAAATGTATTTCCTTCTGGAAATTAGAGTACAGTAGCTGGTATTTTAGTTAACCTTTGCAATGACATATTTATTCTGGTGTACCCAATAATTTCTTATCTCAAAGTTTTTTCCACATGGAAACTTTAGACATTTCTACTTCCAGAAACAGGCTTGAAAGGATTCTGTTCCCACTTCTCTGTAGAAGTGTGATTATATTTGTAACAATTAAAAATGCAGTTCCCCTAGGGGAAATGTCAGTGGTAATTATCACACTGATGATTCAGAGAATGCTTCCTTCTACAACTGGCTCTTGATAAATTGCTGGTACTTGTTTGACACTCTCAGTTCTCCTGTTTGATTAAATAATCATCAGGAAAATATCCACATCATCACTTCATACTTGGATGTCAGTTTCCTTTCACGCCAAAGTGCATCACTCTTGCTGTTAATCACAACCACATCACTATATGAAAGTCAAAAAAGCCTCCAAGAACTCGTATGTGTGGCTCATAGTCAGTGTGTGTCAGCAGTAACTAGAAAAGCTATACACCTAAATCCACCTCTAAATGAACATCACTTGGGTGGAAAGTGCAGGGATAAAATGCTTGCCTTACTTTGGCATCAGTAAGTGCCAATAATGAAATCTTTCATGGAGCTGCTGGTCTTTTCTCGACTCTTGTTCATCATTGTCTGTGTTTCATTGTGCATTTGGCTTGCAACTCACGCTGACCATGTTTATTATACCCCACACTACTGGGCCAGGGACCAGTCAATAGAAACATTTCCACGGTCTTCAGTGGGTGCTGGATCAAACTTTTAATCTCTTTATGAAAATGGATCTCACTTCTTCTCCCTGTCATCCCAAACTCTACGTCTCACATCTTCACTCCTCTCCTTGAAATCCTACTCACTCAGTCATTGCTCGGTTGATGATCTCTGCCTTGGCCTTCATTCCAGGCACCATGTGCAAATACTAACGCGTACCATTATCTCATTAGTGTATCTTGCAGTGGTAAACCACTGTAAACCTTACTGTGTCTTTCCTCTTCCTTTCATTACCAACATGATTTCCAGTGTTGTCTAACTGAGACCAAAAGAGTCTCAGATCACGTTCTCAAAATAATGTATGTTGGAAAATAGTACTTCTTTATCCCAAATTTCAATCCTTTTGGTAGCTGGCTGCAGTTCTGGTTTTCTCTCTCCTTCTGCCTTATTTTTGAATTCCCCTATTGCTAAAGATGCAGTTCTCTCTCACAAACATGTAAGAAATTCTCACATCCCAGACCAAAGCCTTCACGGTTGTGATTCTCGGATATTTTTGTTTGTTTGTTTTCTCAGCCACAGGCCTATTTGTATACTTTATTCACTCTGACATGCAGTGAAACATGTTGGTAGTTTCCACATACTGMAATTCATTTTCACTACCTAAGTAACGTCCCTTTTGTCAATATTAGAACACAATACACCGGTTTCTTTTTTTCTTTTTTTTTCCTGATCCCTCCCAGTAAACAAATGTACTATCCCTTTAACCTCTGACAAGCAACAGTCTTTCATGGAGCATTGAATGGATCAGCTTTCCAAAAGTGGTTCAGCAGCAGCAATTCTGGGTTATGACCTTCTTTGAACTCTTGATCCATCATATCTGATGTTCTGTCTAGCCCCTTGACTGATTTTCAAATAAGTCTCTAACTGCACAGAAGCTACCTATGCATTTGGCCAGACAAATCACATGAGCAGATGTGAGGTGATCCAAACAAGGTGCATAAGTGATGTGTTTGGCATCAGATTCAGTTGCCCACTGTGCTAGATGCCACATAGACACTAATTAAAAAGGCAGTTCTCACTCCAAGAAGCTTCAGCACTGCAATGGAGGAAGGAAACCAACACCTAGGAAGTGGGAATAACGGATGACAAAAGAAGCATAAAACAGTGTTTGGAAACTAAGAGAATTAAAGGATATTAAAGAAACAGCTTTGAAGTTGCAAGGTCAAATAACCGAAGTTAGGAAAAGCCAAAAATTAGATTGGTTTTGCTCTACCTTTCCTTACGTGATTATGTGCTGGTTTTTTTAGCAGAAATATTTTGTCATCCAGGTAAGAGGTTATTGACCTAAAGAGCGGGTACTTACTATTTTGTTTTCTCTGCATTGGTCACTGTGTGCTCTCCCAGTGCACTCCCTGCATGTCATTCAAACTTTTGCCATGAAGACAGAATTATTCATGGACTTTGTCATCATATTTGTCACTGCAGGATCCACAGTGTCCATTTTCACAATACCTGCAGAGGCCCATTGTGATAACCCAGCAAAGGTCTCTCACCTAGCCAAGCTCTTGGTAGACCTTCTCGTAGTGCTTACAAACAAGTCTCTGGCACTTGCTGAGCTGATGGTAGAAATCCATCATACATATTAGCCAGACCCTGAGGTGGATCTTGCTAACACTTGTGCTAGATCCCTGGTCATGAATCAGTTGCCCTTTGAGAGCTTGGCTCAGTCTACTGCTGAGGCAGGGGAACATTCATGACCTTGGGAACACATTCCTGGCACTGGCACTATAGAAGACTATAATCTTCCACTGAAGATGGCTTTGGTGGAATAGTGGAGTCAGTGGCTCTGTGTCACAGAGGACTGAGCAGTAGAAAGGCCTACAAGATGGAAAAGCCACCTGGGGTCAACTCTATGCAGGGAGAATCTTCAGGGAATTTATAGCCAAATCCAAAGACAGACTCTGACTCTTGAAGTAAAAGTTAGGCAGAGTCTGAGCACTAACTCCAAAACTGCAGTTGTAAAAGTCTCTTTGCAAAGCAATCAACCTCTAGACTCCATATGTGCTTTTCTTTTTTATTGTAAAGCTTCCCAGGTGCCAAGAGTTGTATCTGCTATCCCAGAACTGTCATAGGTCAGCGGTTCTGAAAAGTTCGTCACGTACCTGACTCCTGTGCTAAAACAGGAACCAGAAACTCTGTCCATTCCCACATTCTCCAAGAGGTTCAGTCAGGAAAGTGTTGTAGATGTATTCTGCCATCACTTACAGGATCTGGCTCCACCTAAAATGCCATAGTTCATTTCAAAATTTAGCTGAAAAAGAACTGCCTACTTTCACAAGTGTATATATGTATGTATGTGTACAGGTGCCTGTGCTTTACTTCCCTTAATGGAATTTACACTCCCTATCTCATACTTCTCATGCTAGTGTCCTCATTCCCAAGCTGTGGAATGTTCTGGCATAGAGGGACTTTCTTGTGTCACTGCCCAGTGAAGAAGTCATGATTCAGTGGGTCAAAGACTGAGAACACAAGAGAGATGATGGCTTTGTAGCCCACTCAGCCTTAAAATACTCCTACAGAGCTCTTGAGAGCCATAATTTTTCAAAGACTTGCATGATGGCAAGTTTGGGGAGCGTCTCAAAGGGATGGTAAAAGGCGCATCCTTGAGTAAAGGCCACAGAAGAATAAAGGCTGCCAGATTTCAAGACAGGGGAGAGATGACCTATGTTTTTCCAAATAAAAGGTCAGCAGAAATTTTTAGCATGGGAAGAACACCATGTTTTTCTCCATATTCCTTCTTAGAAGTGACAGTTTATTTTCTGCATAAATATATGTGTGTGTATATATATAAATTCACCATGAAGTGTACACCCAGCACAGCAAATTTCTATGGTGTTTGGCAAAGTTGAAAGTTACTCAAAGAAGGATCATATCATGGGAAATATCAGGCAACCAAATTAACAGGCAGGGTTATCAGCCCGGTCTATAACAAAACATATGGCTAGAGAGCATCATGCACTGGCATATTTTCTGTTTCACATCAGTGACCACATATTTCAGTGAGGAGCTAGTGAGAAAAAGTTGGGGAAGGGGGAATACGTATGCTCCTTAGAAAATATGTATTACTGCTACCTGTAAGAAAATTTTACCTTTGTGGGCCAGCAACTTGACTTCCAAGAAGAGAGGAAGCTTAAGCTTCAGCTTGAGCTTAAGCTTTTCCTGAGCTTAAGCTGTGAGCTGGGACAAGGATCTCAGAAGTGGGAGCAAATAATGTGGAATGGTTGGGTTTGCCTATGTGGTGCCCCTTATACCTTTCTCAGCTAGTCCTATGGCACACAACTGGTTAAAGACCACTTGTACTAAATGGGAGGGGGCAGAGAAGACTTTAATAGCAAAATGATGACACCAAGCTGAAATTCTGTATAAAAGGTATGCAAAGAAACACGCTCAACCATTAAGTAAAATGCAGGTAGTTGTAAAGAGGGGCTGCACTTGCAAGGAGAGCCACTGTTTCCACTAGGCTAGTTCAAGGGTTGATCTGTCAAGATGCTATAGCTGATGGTTACTTGTAAAGTCTGAAGTCAGTTAACTGCTCACAGTTTAGAGGAAAATATGTTTTGGGTTTTATTGGCATATACAGAGATGGCAAGACATTGAGTTATGAGTAATGGAATGTTCCTCACTCCATTACTGCAGGCAAGTGCTTAGGTGTCTCCAGGTTGGATTGCACAATTTCCAGATAATACCTTACAGAGTTTCCCCAGGTGGGAGTGCCACAAGGTGAACCTAGTTACAGCAATCCTTTCTGGTTTAATTTGTCTTCTGGGGGAGATTTTGGGAACTGCAAGTGTTCTTCCTCAACATTTGAAACATGAAAGCTGTGTTTTATTGTATCCAACAAAGGTATATATTCGCTTAAAAACAGTTTTTCTCAACTTTTAAGTTCTTATGAATTCTGCTATTAAAAAAAATCAGTCTTTTCTACACATAGATGATAATAGGAAAGCTACATATACTCTATTTGGCATCTGCTCTCAGAGACGTGCTCTATACACTTGTATGCACACAAAACAGTCTTTGAATAAGTAACATCTGTAATGTTGTATTTACTCTGATTAATGAAGAGAAAGGCATTAGATCTCCTGAGCCCATGAATGCTGTTCTGCAATTATGTCATAACTGATCTTTATTGTTTCAGCTGATTATTTATCTCATTTCCTCACGATAGTCTTAAGTTGGCTCCTTTATAAATTAGGTCTTGCTATTAACAACAATCATTAATTACCCTTACAGAAGGCTTGTGTCTGCAGAGGGAGATGTTGCACTTATAAGTTCTGTTTTATCCAACTTTGTTTTAAATTGTTTGCTGCTGCCATTTCTGTGCAAGCTCCAGGGATAATCCAGAAGCCAGTGCATTTATCAATAATACTTTAGAATTTGTTACGTGTAATGCTGAGGTTTGCAGACAGGCTATTAAAAGCAAACCATTTAAAATGCAAATGTTGTCAGAAACAAGAATAAAGTTGTTCTAGACCCAACAATTTGGACTACAAACTCAATGCCCCTTCAAGGCAGATGAATGAATATCGCACCGAACTGAATCTGATTAGGATGAAAAAATCATTACTAAATTCTAAAGTATGTATCTATTGAGAAGAGCGTAAGAGTGGTTGCAAGGCACGTACTTCCTCACTACAATTTAAAAAATCCTGCCTCAAGCATCTGACAGAGCAGGGAGGTTTAGTATCATGTGCTTTGCTACAAATACTGTTTGTATACTAAAACCACTGTAAAAAAGGTAGCAGGAGCTCAATAAGTACCCCAGGTCCCAGCAGCAAATCCAGAAGCTGTACTCAGCACTGGTGAGGTCGCACCTCAAATACTGTGTTCAGTTTTGGACCCCTCACTACAAGAAGGACATGGAGGTGCTGGAACGTGTCCAAAGCAGAGCAACGAAGCTGGTGAAGGGTCTGGAGAACAAGTCTTATGAGGAGCGGCTGAGGGAGCTGGGGTTGTTTAGCCTGGAGAAAAGGAGGCTGAAGGGAGACCTTGTCACTCTCTACAACTGCCTGAAAGGAGGCTGTAGTGAGGTGGGTGTTGGTCTCTTCTCCCAAGTAACTAGAGATAGGACAAGAGGAAATGGTCTCAAGTTGCACCAGGGTAGGTTTAGATTGGATAGCAGGAAAAATTTCTTCACTGAAAGGGTTGTCAAGCACTGGAACAGGCTGCCCAGGGAAGTGGTGGAGTCACCATTACTGGAGACGTTCAAAAAACGTGTAGATGTGGTGCTTCAGGATATGGTTTAGTGGGCACGGTGGTGTTGGGTCGATGGTTGGACTTGATGATCTTAGAGGTCTTTTCCAACCTTAATGATTCTATGACTCTATGATTAGGCACCAGGACTCCCTCTCCAAGAGCAGAGAGGAGCAGGCACAAGCACGGACATCCCTTCCTGCAGTGGAGTCTGCATCCTGGGACGGGGCTGCTGTGCAGTTGTGTCTCCCTGTTGGGGGCCAACTGGATCACACCTTCACCCTTTCTGCCTGCACATGAGGGTTTACTTTAGAAAAAAAGAAAAGTCAGTTGTGTACAGCCTACTCTCTCAAGCTGTTTGGGATCCCTAGTTCCTAGTCCTTGTTCCCTCGATCCTCTTTGCATTAGTGATTGGAGTCTGGCAGCAGCCGAATAAAATGTTCCTGGGGTTAGGCAATTGCTGAACAGAGCTTTTTGGGGGGATAGGTACGTTGACTCTTCTAGAGTTAAGCCTGAGATACCTTTATTGGCCTATAGACAAGCCTAATGTGAGGGGCAGAAGGGATTTTAAAAATTATACCACTGGAAATATTACAACATGAGAGAGAAACAGTAGTATGCTCTTACCTGCAATATTGTGTTACTGAAAAGACGATAACAGAAGGATGCAAAACTAATGAACAATGAGAAGTATGGAAAAGTTTTGCATAAATTTTTAAAGTGAAGAAGATAAATGCAAGGGGAATTGGACATGTTACACAAAGCAGCAAAAAGAAGACCCATGCAAAAACAGGTCTTTTAATAAGTAAATTCTGTTTAGCAGAAACTACCTCCTTGTTGAAATGATTGTCCCATTAAGTCATCAGTCTGTGTGGTAAAGCCAAATCACATGAATGTTAACAGACTAACAGACTAAACAAAACTATCTGTGACAAAATAAAGGATAACTAGGCCACCGCAATGTTAATGTGAGAGACAAATTCAAATTTGCAAAGGTATTTGAAACCCCAGAAAGCATGCTTTCTTAATCCAAGTATCTAATAAGTGCTGAAAGAATGAAGTGTACGATTGAAAACACATGCCCAAACTGAATGTGAGACCRCAAGGAGAAGCATGGTGTAGAGACCAGGTTTGTTTGCAGTAGCCCTGGAGAGAATCAACACAATGCGAAGGTGTTGGCACTGGTCTCCAATAGCAAAATGCAGCTGGAGGTTGAAGCTCTGTTAATGAAACAAAGGTTTTACTAAATCTCTTAATTAGATCTACACTGGTATATTCTCTAGCAGATTGGCTTCAGACACTGGAAAGAAATGGATAAAAAGTGAATTCCAAATAGATAGTGGAGCTGAATACAACATAATCACAGCAAGTGCTGTGCCCAAGGTTAAAATTCAAAGCTCTGCACATTTCAAATAGCAAGATCAAAATGAGTCCATTTGGCAAAGCTGTTCTGGCCTCTCTGCTAACAGATAGAAGAGTTAGAAATAGTGGAATAAAAAGTCCCAAGTGTGCTTGATTGAAGAGCAGTCTGCAAATGCAGATCATCAAATCGAGTAGATAACCTACCCTTGGAATTGAATTCTAGACTTCCTTTCAAAGAATACCATGGGACATTGAAGAATACAGGGTGTATTAAAGGCATGTAGCAAATCTTATAATTCTGAAGCAGTTTCAAAGAGCATGGAAAAAAATCAGCGTGCCAAAGTTAAAATGAATAGTTGCTCCCAGGCAGAGCCATAGAAAAAGTAATGTAAGATGCAACCAACAAAGAATGAGAAGATGGCAACAAAACTAATTGTCACCAAAAGTGGTTTTTTCTTTGTCTGCTTTATTAAGGAAGAATCCTTAATAGGATCTGCCTTTTTTTTTTAATGATAATATATTTGGTTGGCAGATATCTGCATTTCTAGCAGACTCTGAATGCCTTTTGATTTAATCCAGATTCTGATATGAAAAGTAATACTATTTGAGTGCAACACATTAAATGGGTTGAAAACCAGAAAACTAATAGATCAGCAGAAGAGACAGTCCTCACCTAAAGGAGAACCATCACACATCCTCCAGCAGTTCTCCTGTGGATGGATCATCATTGCTCATTAATTTTATCAATATTTTCAGGGGGGGAAATTGCTGGAAAAGAATGCAAATTTCTTTGAACATAAATATATTTTAAGGACATGTCACTTTGACTAAATTACCCGGATCGCATGGTAAGTGGCCCCACATCTGATCCTGCATTTGACTTTACCACAGGATGTGGATCTGGAGCAGCTTGTGGTTGAAGGGGTTGAAACCTCTGAAGGATTAAAAATCACTGAACGTGAATTCCCAAGGTGATGTGGTAGCTCATAGRGGTAATTCAAATGGAGGTAGCAAGCACAGGGAGTTTTTTAAACTACATATAGCATAAATCCATCATTAGAGTACAATCTTCACTTTGGAAAGGATGCAGACAAACTGGGAAAAGATTTAGAAAAGTGCTGGAAGAACTATTTAGATTCAAAGATACAATTTAAGATTTGTCTTAATGCATCCATTCACCTCTAATTTGTCATTGCTGAGCATTGCACTAAAGGTCTCCATGGTGGCACAGAATGACATGAGATGACTGAAAGCTTTAGGGAATGTAAAAGTTGTCGGAAAAGGACTGAACTGAAACAGACTCAGATCAACAAATCCCTAAGCTTAAGCTATTGACTAAGAGCTATGGGGATGTATCTATCCTTTGCTAAACCAAACGCTTAGTGCCATAGGCTTTCCAAAGCATGGGCTTAAACAGCATGCAGAGATTAAAAAGTCATAATCAGATACCTGTCAGGTTGCAAACAGTCAAAAATACATTGAAGTGACCACAATAATTGTGTTAAAAAATGAGAATCAATACACTATATAAGCAGACATGTTTGTGAAATCATCCTGGAAGTGCCCACTCTGATACTCACTACAACTAGTACACAGGGTTAAAGAAAGACTTTGGGGATTTGAGAAAGAAGTAAAAGGAACGGCTAGATGAATATCCATCCAAACCTTTCAGAGATCCTTCCACGCTCACAAGTTACAAAGAGCGGAAAACCTGAAATGTCCTCAGGACTTTGCTTCTGGTCTGAAGCTGAACTTTTGCTAATAGGAGAGACGCTGTATGAATAGTATGTCTTGCTCATGGGTAAGGGAGTGGCTGGGAATTAGCAAGAACAGCAGGAGGGTATTAGTACAATGACACCAGGGAAGACAGCTGAAGATACAAACATGGTTCCAGCTGCAAATATGGTATAATAAACAACAAACTTTGAAGCAATGTAACAAAGAATGTGAAGAAAATGAATGTTTTGGATTCTTCTACAACAGTGGTTGGGTGTGTGGATAACACAGTCAATGAACAGGAAAGTCTTCTTAGCAAAAAGATATAGTCAGCGTCATTAGCACCTGGTGGGATGAGTCATGTGAACGGAATATCACATTCAGATCATAAACTGCATAAGCACATAGACTAAGTAAAAGCAGTGAGCGGAAGGAGGAAAGACCAACTTGGTAATTACAACTCACAACTAAAAGGTCTCAAAAGCATATGGATTGATGTACTAACTAACAAAGACCAGGGATGCTGACAGGGTGTGTCACAAACCACCAAATCAAACCCGAGAATGGAATGAATTACCTCTTAAACATTTGTCTGCAATATCTAGGAATAAAAATAGTAGCATCTGGACAAACTCAGTTCAGCATATGTGCTACTTTATCTCATGCAGCTAGCAGTAAACCATCACTGATAGTTTCTAAAAATCATGGATAATACCCCAACTTGAAAAGCATGTTGTCCAGCATGGAAAAAACTATTTTTTGGACCTTATTATGATGAATTAGTTTTTAGACTGGAAACTGGTGGGTGGGTAGAGACCGGAAATTACATTGCATATGAGCAATACTGAGCAATATCTATGTGGAGGGCAGCTTCTTAACTTCAGAACAGTCCTGGGAGAGAGTGAAATGAAGGCAAATATCTTAAGTAAAAAGATCACCATACAAAATGCAGAGGGAACAGTATTAGATAGCAATTAGCATACACTAAATGTTATAAAATGCAGGAAGTTGACAAGGAAAGCTGAAGACTACAGGAAAAAATCCAGGGATAAAAAGCAGTAAGAAAAAGTTCTAAAGTATACCAAAAMCAAAAGAAATCCTCTCAACAGTGTGGATCTAATACTAGCTGGAAGTGGAAAATCAGTGTTTTAATCTTCATTTGGAAATCAGGGTAATGTAATCTTAGCAAAAGAGAAAGATTAAGTACTTTTAATAAGATTATTAACTAAAGAGGATATTAAACAATGCCTTGTGGGATAGAGATATAGTAATAATCAGTGAATTTGCAGAGTCTTTAAAGAAGTGACTGAGGAGAACTCTGATGTATTTTTGCAAGWAATCTCAGAATACTGGTGAAATTTCAAAAGAGATAATGTTGTGCTTCTACTTAGAAGAAAAGAAGGAGGTGACCCAGTAACTGTGGGTTGATTAGCATAGCACCAATATAAAAGAAAAGAACAGCAAAACTGACATGAGATGAATTTAATAAAGAATTCAGGAGAGGAATGTAAGTTATGTCAATCAACATAGTTTTATGAAAAATAGGTCTTGGCACTGTACATTTGATTTATTTTGATGAGATTATGGGTTTAGTTTATAAAAGTCTCAGCCTAGGCTTTTCTAAGGAACTTACCCCACAACATTCTAATCTTAACATATTATACAATATCCCTGTATTATACAGTATCCCTAATCAGTAGGTGTCAGAGACTACTTCAAGCAAGTTAAGAATTGGCTGATTTAAGGAGCACAAAAAAGCGTTGCCGGTATAGACATCATCGTGAAATGGGATTACAGCTAACAAGGTTCTGCACAGACTGGTGTGTTCAGCACTACTGGCTGCTGTAACCAGGTGGTTAGAAGTATGTACATACCCCGTGTCGACCAAATTTGTGTCAAGGATGAATGCGCCACTTTGTGTATGTGGCACCTGCTGTTACCGTGTCTATGAAAAGAAGACAGTGCTCAGGGGGCTACAATCCCTTTTTTTTTTCCTCTGGTGAATCTGTTCTTCTCAGTAACAGGGCAGTCCTGCAGCTAAGGTGCACGAATGTCACAGAGAAGTTCGACTTCACAAAAAAACAGATTCTAAATATTGCAAAACATGAAATAAGACATTTAGGAACRATGGATGCAAGCTGTCCTTACACATCCTAAAAGACAGAGGTAGACAAAAGCAATGTTATAGTGGAGMAATGTGTGAACATGCGGTCCCATTGCGGTGCTGTAGAACTCCATTTGGGCTAGTGCAGTTCTTGGTTGCCTGTACAGGAAATATTAAATAGAAATAAAAAGACAGACTGCTGCTGGAACAAATGCTAAATACCCTCACACTGTGTAGGTAGTTATGGCTTCCATGCTTTGAGAAAAGAGACTGTAAAATTGGAGGTGGTGTAAGAGAAAGCCTCACTCAGAGCTCAATAACTGAAGAAAGTGCCTCACATTGACAGGTCACACAAATTTTGTTTGCTTAGGTTGTCAGAGTGAAGACAGAGAGGTACTTTACTACAGTATGTAAACTTCTTTCATGGAAAATAATGGATAATAAAAGTTCCATAATTTAGCTGAGAAGAACAGAAGGATAAATTGCTGACCAATTTTTATTAGAAATRAAGAAAACTGGAGGCTTCTTTTTTTTTTTCTGGTCTATTCTGTTTGCTTTTGCCGGTGAATCATGGTTGGCGTATGCCACCAAGATTCTCCATAAGCTGATATGTCAGGTCACAGCAGGCACCTGCTTTGAAAGTCTTTTGCTGTCAAATGCATATTATTGGGTGCAGTAAAAAATAACTGGGAGAAAGCTAATGGTCTGTGATGTACAGAACAACCTGTAGGTTCTTCTAGAGTTAAACTATCAATTTATAAAGCAAAATTTTAGCAAGTCTGGGAAATAACTTCTTGGAGACTTACTGAAAAAGCACCAATAYGAGGGGATAACAGAAAGTCTTTAAATTCTACTGGTGTGGCAGATTATAGTAGACATCAAGTAACATCCCTTGCTGAAGGAGTGGTTATGACAAACTAAAACAACATGCACACAGATGCTCAACTTTACAACTGCTTTTTCAAAGAGAGGCTGTTGAGAGGATTATGGTCCTGCATAAAAAAGTGATTGGGGCTATCAGGATAAATGATTTTGCCCTTGGTGGAGTTATATACCAATGATACGGTGTTGCCATATCACCATGAAGCCATGCATCATGGTGTAGAAATGTCACTCTAACTGCCTACCTGGGCATCAAGAAGTTTAAAATCAGACTTTGGAGTACCTTTCTTTTGGCTAAAGAGGGAGGCTGTCATGGATGACAAAGTRAGTACAAAATTTGCAGTGGATGTAGGAATTGTGTAAGATTCTGAATATGCTAAAATTGTGTGATATGGCTGATCATGACTTTCTCCAAATCTCAGGTGACTGCCTCTATGTGGTGTTAAGTGTGATTCAGGTTTGGCTGGGGAATGCTGGTTTGGGCAATATCATCTGGGACGATGCCAGGGAGATCAGCACTGGGAGCCAGCACAGTTAGTATCAGCATCTCTTATTCCTGCATCTGGATCTGGAGATCCTAGACCAAACTTCCACTGGCAAATGTGKCTTTTCCTCTGTGGAGCAGTGTTAGAAAATGGAGGTCATGTTGCACTTTTTCCTGTCAGTCTTGCACTACTAGTTTACAAATGCTTGGGCACCGTCCTTGAGATACAAGTGGCCAGCTGCAATATGTTATAATACAAAAATTGGTAGGTGTGTCAGAGACATGGGTGTTGGCTGCCATACTGACATCAAAAGTAGCGAACCGTAATTAGTGATGCTACTGCCTTTTTTTCTTGGAGGACCTGGTGTCATGATCTGAAGTTAGATTAGATTAAATAGGCTAAATAGATGCAGAAATAACTGCCTCCTTACCAGCAACGCACAGTTCAGTTGSTCAGTGCTGCTGTACAGCTCTGTGGTAAAAACCTGCCTTTGTGACCCAAATGACAGGCAGGCTTTCAGGTGGGAATCTGTGACTGCCAAAGCAGAGGGAAAGAGGTGTAGGGTCATGAACTCTCTATGTTCTTGTACTTCGGGAGCCAGTGTTAATGGGCAGTAACGCACTGCTTGAGGCTGAGAACGGCTGGCACTCAGGCTTGTCCACTTGTCCAAATCCACATCGCTGCTGAACCAGGAACAGGTTAGGAACACCATTTGGAGCCAAACCAAACCCCCGTCAACTAGCTGAGTGCTCTCCTGCCTCCAGAATAGACCTCAGTCCACATTTCAGCTGGCTGCAAATGGAGCATAAACATTGACAAAGCTAGGGTTTTCCCCCTCTTCTTTTTTTTTTCCTTCTCTTTTCTGTATGATTTTCTACTTAATTTGTAGTTGTCAGAGGAGGCAAGTCTGTGCTCCTTTCTAGCTAAAGGTTTAGTAAATCAGACCTTTTGGTTTTGAATTAAATTTTACTTCAGGTCAGGTCATTTGTGGAAAGTGGTTTTGGAACCTATGACTCAGTATCTCCACATTAGAGAAAACTTCCCTTCCTAAAGTACACAGGCTCAAGTAAACGTTAGAATAATTGTAGGATAATTCCCAGGAATGATTCACAGTCTATGGGAGTACAAGGCCACATATTAATGGTGTGGATCTAGTAATAGCAGTTGCTTTATTTGCTCTGTAATTCATCTTTGATCCTGCACTGCAATAACAGTAAGCAAACTTCCCCTAAGTAGGCAAAAATGCATTTTGGGATGAGTCAGGACCTTCAGAATTTGGTCCCAGGTAAGCAARGTATAAAGTGTAAAAGTTTTTTAATGAAAATTGAACAAGGTGAAATAAGCTATTGGGAGAACTGGCTGAACAGACTGTTAGGGTCTTTTCTCTTGGATAAGAAATTGAGAGCACCCATCCCGGTACAAATTAAGGTCTCTCTATAGAGTGGGGAAGTGACATTTTCAGGCTGTGACTTTTGGTGGCAATGCATGACACATATATAGGACTTAGCTTCTGGGGACTGGACATAAAGGATGCCCCTAATGTAACACTGTATTGCTGCTCAGGAAGAATGTGACAAAATTACAATATTTTCATTCTGAAAACGCAAATGCAGAAACGCAAATAAAATAGTTCAGCTTACAAATATCGATCAGAGATGCTTTCCCGTAARAAGTCTGGTGACTGAGCTTCGAGGTGGACCCGGGTACCAGGGATTGATGGCTCCCGAGACAGGCTCGGACTGCCTGCCTTCCCCAGAGACGCCTCCGTTAACAGCAGGTTTGAGAAGTCAGCATCGCTTTCCGTTCTGTCAAATTTATTTCCTTATTAATCTAAAAATCTCATCTTCCTCTGGCTTCAGGTGATTTTTTTTTTCCTTAAAGCGTTGTACGACTACCC